>CM059575.1:12308589-12857792 GCA_030386875.1 Morinoia aosen | reverse complement strand
AAAACGTTGCACCTCTATTCCGAAGAGCAGCTTATGCGCACACATGATTTTGTAGAAGACTTCGGAAGTTGGAAAGGTAAGGGACCCATAATCGATTTTCCAATTTTCACTGCCTAAACATAGTTAACTATATCAATATAAACAATTTTTCATCTATGCATTTTGGGGCGCAAATGAGTATTTAAAAAGTTATAGCAGTATGTTAGTTTTTGTCAGTAATTTACCACTTTAACTCCGGTAAATACTCATTTGCGACGGAAAGTGCATAGAAGAAAAATTGTTTATTTAGATCTAATGAACCATGTTTAGGCACTGAGAAGTGGAAAATCAATTATGGTTCTCTCCTTAACTTTTTAACCAAGACTTCCTCTAGTTTTATCGTCTGTGAATCCTATAGTTATGTTGAGTGCAATAAATATTTGTACAGAAAATGTAGAATTCTTATTTACACTGCTGGGGAACATTGATGGGTGACAGATGTGTGTAATGCTACATGATCAATAAATTTTTCAGAATATATTCATAAAATGGTATATAAATTCATGAAGATTTGATTAACTGATCAAGTAGGTGATCACTGTTGTAGAAAAAAAAGAGAATTTAATTAGGGTGAAAGTGCTTTGCAATTGACAAGTTTTTCATCTAACAGCTGCATCGCTAGTTTTTGATTCTATTTCTGAGCAAGCCAATATTTTTGCGCTAAGTCATCTTGTTCACGTGCATTCCGTAATGATAATGAAAATGTCTTTTCAAATTGTATAATTGAATAGTGGCTGCTATGCATTTCCATCAAAAGGTTTTCATGAACACAAAATCCAAAACAATTGGCTTCTAAATTTTTGCACCTCTGTGAAATTGAATGCAAAAACTAGAAGCTTTCTCATTGCAACTTGTTTGTTAGTGCATACATTATTTCAAATTTAAAAACCATAAAAGGTCTACTTTTTCTCTGTTAGGGGAGCACGGGCAGATGCTGGGGGTTGACGTGTTGCCTCATTCTACTGCAGATTTTTGGTATCTGTGCTGTAGCATGAGAAAAACGTTGCACCTCTATTCTGGCTTGTGCGCACACATAATGATTTTGTAGAAGACTTTGGTAATTGTAAAGGTAAGGACCACAATCGATTTTCCAATTTTCACTGCCTAAACATAGTTAACTATATCAATATAAACAATTTTTCTTCTATGCATTTTTGTGCGCAAATGAGTATTTAATAAGTTATAGCAGTATGTTAGTTTTTGTCAGTAATTTACCACTATAACTCAGTAAATACTCATTTGCGACGGAAAGTGCATAGAAGAAAAATTGTTTATTTAGATCTAATGAACTATGTTTAGGCACTCAAAAGTGGGAAAAATCAATTATTGTTCCCCTCCTCAATTCGTACCGAGACTTCCTCTGGTTTTATTGGCTGTGAATTCCTGTAGTTATGTTAAGTGCAATAAATAATTGTTCAGAAAATGTAGAATTCTTATTTACACTGCTAGGGGACCATTGATGGGGTGACAGATATGAGTGTAATGCTATATGATCATTGCATTTTTCAGAATATATTCATAAAATGGTATATAAATACATGAAGATTTGATTAACTGAACAAGTAGGTGATCACTGTTGTAGAAGAAAAAGAATTTAATTAGGGTGAAGGTGCTTTGCAATGAAGTTTTTAATCGAACAGCTGCATCGCTAGTTTTTGATTTCTATTTCTGAGCAAGCCAATATTTTTGCGCTAAGTCATCTTGTTCACGTGCATTTACGCTCCTGTGCATTCCGTAATGATAATCAATGAAAATGTCTTTTCAAATTATATAATTGAATAGTTGCTGCTATGCACTTCCATGAAAAGGTTTTCATGAACACAAAATCCAAAACAATTGGCTTCTAAATTTTTGCACCTCTGTGAAATTGAATGCAAAAACTAGAAGCTTTCTCATTGCAACTTGTTTGTTAGTGCATACATTATTTCAAATTTAAAAACCATAAAAGGTCTACTTTTTCTCTGTTAGGGGAGCACGGGCAGATGCTGGGGGTTGACGTGTTGCCTCATTCTACTGCAGATTTTTGGTATCTGTGCTGTAGCATGAGAAAAACGTTGCACCTCTATTCTGGCTTGTGCGCACACATAATGATTTTGTAGAAGACTTTGGTAATTGTAAAGGTAAGGACCACAATCGATTTTCCAATTTTCACTGCCTAAACATAGTTAACTATATCAATATAAACAATTTTTCTTCTATGCATTTTTGTGCGCAAATGAGTATTTAATAAGTTATAGCAGTATGTTAGTTTTTGTCAGTAATTTACCACTATAACTCAGTAAATACTCATTTGCGACGGAAAGTGCATAGAAGAAAAATTGTTTATTTAGATCTAATGAATATGTTTAGGCACTGAAAAGTGGAAAATCAATTATTGTTCCCCTCCTCAACTCGTACCGAGACTTCCTCTGGTTTTATTGGCTGTGAATTCCTGTAGTTATGTTAAGTGCAATAAATAATTGTTCAGAAAATGTAGAATTCTTATTTACACTGCTAGGGACCATTGATGGGTGACAGATATGAGTGTAATGCTATATGATCATTGAATTTTTCAGAATATATTCATAAAATGGTATATAAATACATGAAGATTTGATTAACTGAACAAGTAGGTGATCACTGTTGTAGAAGAAAAAGAATTTAATTAGGGTGAAGGTGCTTTGCAATGAAAGTTTTTAATCGAACAGCTGCATCGCTAGTTTTTGATTCTATTTCTGAGCAAGCCAATATTTTTGCGCTAAGTCATCTTGTTCACGTGCATTTACGCTCCTGTGCATTCCGTAATGATAATCAATGAAAATGTCTTTTCAAATTATATAATTGAATAGTTGCTGCTATGCACTTCCATGAAAAGGTTTTCATGAACACAAAATCCAAAACAATTGGCTTCTAAATTTTTGCACCTCTGTGAAATTGAATGCAAAAACTAGAAGCTTTCTCATTGCAACTTGTTTGTTAGTGCATACATTATTTCAAATTTAAAAACCATAAAAGGTCTACTTTTTCTCTGTTAGGGGAGCACGGGCAGATGCTGGGGGTTGACGTGTTGCCTCATTCTACTGCAGATTTTTGGTATCTGTGCTGTAGCATGAGAAAAACGTTGCACCTCTATTCTGGCTTGTGCGCACACATAATGATTTTGTAGAAGACTTTGGTAATTGTAAAGGTAAGGACCACAATCGATTTTCCAATTTTCACTGCCTAAACATAGTTAACTATATCAATATAAACAATTTTTCTTCTATGCATTTTTGTGCGCAAATGAGTATTTATTAAGTTATAGCAGTATGTTAGTTTTTGTCAGTAATTTACCACTATAACTCGGTAAATACTCATTTGCGACGGAAAGTGCATAGAAGAAAAATTGTTTATTTAGATCTAATGAACTATGTTTAGGCACTGAAAAGTGGAAAATCAATTATTGTTCCCTCCTCAACTTGTACCGAGACTTCCTCTGGTTTTATTGGCTGTGAATTCCTGTAGTTATGTTAAGTGCAATAAATAATTGTTCAGAAAATGTAGAATTCTTATTTACACTGCTAGGGACCATTGATGGGTGACAGATATGAGTGTAATGCTATATGATCATTGCATTTTTCAGAATATATTCATAAAATGGTATATAAATACATGAAGATTTGATTAACTGAACAAGTAGGTGATCACTGTTGTAGAAGAAAAAGAATTTAATTAGGGTGAAGGTGCTTTGCAATGAAAGTTTTTAATCGAACAGCTGCATCGCTAGTTTTTGATTCTATTTCTGAGCAAGCCAATATTTTTGCGCTAAGTCATCTTGTTCACGTGCATTTATGCTCCTGTGCATTCCGTAATGATAATCAATGAAAATGTCTTTTCAAATTATATAATTGAATAGTTGCTGCTATGCACTTCCATCAAAAGGTTTTCATGAACACAAAATCCAAAACAATTGGCTTCTAAATTTTTGCACCTCTGTGAAATTGAATGCAAAAACTAGAAGCTTTCTCATTGCAACTTGTTTGTTAGTGCATGCTTAATTTCAAATTTACAAATTACCAAAGTTCTGCTTTTCTCTGTTCCAGAGAGCATGGTCAGATGCTAGGGGTTGACCTGCTGCCTCAGTCTTCTGCAGCTGGCATCAAGGGGCGAGTGTACCTGAGAAGCTGGAGCAAGTCAGTCAGTCAAAAGATTGTAAGTTTTGTGTTGCTTTTTGTTGCATTGTAAATTATTAGGTCCCATTTTTCAACATTTGCTTCTAACAACTGATGGATTGCAATAGAAAAAATACCATTTCATGAGATATTATGAAGAGCAGCTCATGTGCAGGCATTAGGATTTTGTAGGAGAGTTCCTTAGGTCCATTGTGTGCTGTAAATTCCTAGAATTATATGAGGTGCAATCCAAATTTTTTTAGAGAATGTGGGGTTCTTAGTTTTTTATTTCTAGGGATCATTGAAAGTTGATGAAAAATATCTGTAAATTTCAATGATTGACAATTTTCAATAATTCATCCCAAATTTGATTTATGTAAAATAATTTCTTGCTCCACCATTACCTGATAAAAGTATGTAAAGACTTCAGTAGACAAAAAATTTAATTTTTTTCAGGGTGAAGGTGCACTCCACTGAAAAGCTCCAGAGTCAGCCTGGTGGCTCCTGGTATTGTTTGCAACTACAAAAGTCATTCCTTCACCAAGTCTCCTTGCTTCTGTGCATTCTCCTTTGTCATCCATGGACACTAAAACTCGTCATCTTGCACCTACTGTGACCTCTCTTCCTCCTCCTTCTCCTCCTCCTCCTCCTCTTCCTCTTCCTCCTATTATCTCTAGTCCCACACCTTCTCTTGCCCGTGCTCCTACTCTTCCTCTTGTATGCACTCCTACTCCTCCTCTTGCACTCACTCCCACTCCTCCTCTATCCCCTTTTGCACTGACTCCCACTCCTCCTCTTCCTCCTTCTTCTCCTCCTGAAGCACTCACTACTGCTACTGCTACTGCTGCTATTACTAGTACTACTTCTCCTATTGCACTCACTCCTACTCCTGCCCCTCGTAGATTAACTCGTGAAGTTTCTGCACTACCTCTTCTTGCTGCTGTTGGTGGAGCCCCTCCTCCTCCTCCTCCACTTCCTCCTCCTTCCTCAGTTGTTTCTAGTCTCTCTGCTTCCTCTGTTGCTTCTTGTCTTCCTCATCCATCTGATGCTTCTTGTGTTCCTCTACCTCCTGCTGTTGCTTCTAGTTTTCCTCTTTCCTCAGTTGCTGGAACATTAGGTTCTTCTGCAGCTAGTTGTGGTTTTGCTTCAACTTCCGCAGCAAGATCTCCTCATGTTGCTTCAGCATCTTATCCTTCTGTACATCATTATTCTTCTTCTCCTTCATATGCTCCTCAAGGTACTTTTTTGCTCCCTTACCCTGACCAATCTGTAATTCCGTCTGCACCTATGTACTCTAATCCATATTCTTGTGCTCTTCCTGGTTCTTCTGTTCATGCTTATTCCTATCCTCCTGTCTTCCCTGCTTCTCCTTCTGCTCTTCCTTACTTTTACCCACCTTCTCCTTCTTACCCTCCTGTATTTCCTGCTTCTCCTGCTTCAACACTTTCATTTCATCTTCCGTCTTCTGTCATGGTTCAGAGCCCTCAACACAATGTGATACCTGCTGGGACTGGAATGGGTGGCAAAGAAATGTGCACTGCCAGGAAAAGTGGCTCAGCAACTGTCAAAGGTGAGGTATTTTCTTTTCAACGGCTGTACTCTTGGAATGATATGTGGCACAAATGCCTCTGCCATAAATAATAAAATTAACTGGGCTTGGTGCACAAAGATGGTATTTGTTGATGATTCATCTCCAGGTTTGCCCAACCCCCACTCAGGGGGAGGTATTGGAACTAGCACTGCAAAGAGTTAACCCTCAAATGCATGGTTTTTCTGTACAGGAGGAAAAATTTTTTTAAATGAAAAAACAGTTGAATACAGTTTCAATGTACTCCAGAAACAATTTTTATGCTAATCACATCACTATTTATGGAATTAACGGAATGTGCCATATATGGCACAAACCGAGCAAATGGATACCCTTTGGAAATGAGGGAGTGTGCCGTATATAAAACAAATCGAACATAAGATTCCTTTTGTTCCATGTATGAAATATGACACAATGAGGGTACGAGCTGCTTGTGTGCATGAAACGGCGCATTTTAATAAAGCCATACAATGAAAATATAAAGATACTTCCATTCACTCAACTTTGTCATATCGGTTAGCCTGAAAAAGTGGTTGTTCACCAACAAATGTAGACAATATTCTCCTTATTTATTGTCCTTCCAAGAGACGCAAGTGATATCAATATTATCGAAGAAGGCTAGATACTCATTGGTATTTCTTCATCCGGTTAGTCCCCTTGGAGGCATGTTATCTGGAAGACATATTTATGAAACAAGGTACTACTTTAAATAATAATATTTTCTTGTAATTCATGGTTATATATGAACATAGAGGTAAGGTATTTGACCTATGCGCCGTATGTGGCCCAAGTGATAACTGACAGGTAAACAACACCAAACTCGGTTTGTTCCATATATGGCACAACGATTAAATGCACATTCATCTTATCAATAAGCCATTGAATTTCATTTCTAGTAAAATTTTTGTGATCTACACACATTTTTTACGTAATCATATCTTATACTTACCGGAAACTGTCTCAAAAGTCAGGACAATGACAAAATTTAGGACAGTGCAACCCTCCTTCCACCAGCATCGCTAGTGCTACATTGAACGAGCATACAGAGAGTATGGTTCATTTGCTGTGCTTGATTCTTGTTCGGGACTGAGATAGAACGTGTCAGATGAGGTACAAACAGTTATAATGCCACGATATTCATAACTCAACAAATAAATTGATTATTTTTAGTATGTGCCATATATGGCACACCATGCATTGAAGTGAGAGGGCCCAGGCTAAGGGTTAGGTAGGTCTTTTTTTGTTGAGAAAAAGGATTTTGTTGTGTTAGGGACCACTTATTTTTGGTTCACTGCCGTCCTGTGTTTTTCGGCACATGATACTTTCTTCTTCAACTTTTATCTTGTTTCATAAACTTCTTTTTCAACTTGCTGCTTCTATGTCTCTTGTGCAAATATTCCGCTTTCCCTTATCTCCACAGTGAATGGTGAATTCTTTCTACCTCTCTTCGGAACGTTGTTTAGCTGTTGTGGAGGCTTAAATTAACATTTAATCTCTTCGCCAGGTTGGAGCTGCAGCCGCAATCAAAAACCTGCACCGGTCACGATGGCGGTGGACGACGACGACGGCAAGGCGATGAGGGTGGTGGCGGCTGGTGCAGCAAATCTCAAAATGGTGAGACCAACGTTTCCATTATTGTGAAATGCAGGAGCAATTCTGAAAACGACTACAGTATGTAGGTTGCAATTCATTTGCGACCAATTTATTTACTCCTGTCGAGTAATTATTGTGTGAGAGAGGCAAGATATGTATTTTTTGCATACCAATGCTGTAAAGATGTTGTTTTTTATATTTGAGGAATCTGGATGTGTTACTTTCATGATGTTTATGATTTCAGAACGTTGCGTTGAAGGAGTCTTCAGTAGTAGAGACTCATCCAGTTCCTCCTGACTCCTTAGTGGATGATCAAGAAGAAGAAGAAGACCCTTCTGAGCCGCAAGAGGGGCAGTCAGGGTTCCATGAGAAGCCCGCTGATGGTGCGATGGAGATGCCAGTATCACCGTCTCAGGCCAACACGGCACAACACTGTCACCACAGCTCACGGGGGGTGGTGGTGGTGCAAGCCTCACCTGGCTCCAGCTCTCGTTCGAAGGTGGGCCATTATTTGAGCGAAATACCTCCCCAAATTTTTGTTTTACGAGATGAAATGTGCTTTTTTCTTCTTGTCTCATCTTCATGGTTGAGCAATCGAATGTAATTTGGAATACCCATGACTTCATCTGGTAGTCTTAGTAATGTAATTAAGGTCGAAGCCTCAAGTTATACCTGAACAATTGGTTCTCATGTCTATCGGACACTCGGTGAAAATTTCAGGCCTGAGCTCGTCGTCGTAGGAGTAACAATGCATGGCTATGCCTTCATTCTTTTATTAGCACTTGTTTGACATCAATTGTCTATGCTGTTTTTGTTTTTCGGCGTAGATAGACTCGTCTACTGAAAGAGCTTGATGGTATAATGTTGTATTCTCCGTTTTCTGAGCAATGAATATTTTTTAACTCACGCAAACCGTTCAAATGAATTTAATTCATCATTTTCTAGACTACTGTACAATTTGACATCCCTTTTTTCTTTTCTAGACCCCTCACACACCCATCCAAAGAAAACTCGCCTCAATTACGAAGTCCGAGCACATGAGGCATGCGGGACAAAAAATAAGAGGATGTACCTTTCCAGCTCGTCGAGTGCGTCGAGTGCGCTGGAATTCCAGGGCGTACTTCAAGAACATCGCGCGGCTAGTCGTCGATTTTTATTTAGGCTCTTTATGCCCACAAATAAATTCTGCTGACTCCCCATACGTATTTCAAACACGAAGTGGCGTGAAAATGATGCCGAAGCAAATTGACGCAGCAGTCCGGTCAGCGTTTATAAAATGGGGAAAAAACTGGAAAAATAGGAAACGAATGAGTCGTAATAATTTGAACAGAAGACAATTGACCTCCTCGGCTTGTGAACCTTCGCACGGATCATCGACATCAGATGTGACCGCTCATTCAGAGGAGGAGGTGACGACGACAGCAGCAGCAGCTGCCCATGGCCGACCAAGTTGCAAGTACCAAACCAAAGCTGTCGTCATTCCGAGAAAGGATCAGTTGAGCGCAGCTAAACAAGCTACACCCGAAAAACAGCGCTTTACTGCCAATTCCATCAAACGAGAGAAAAAAATAAAACTTGAAGCCTATGACATCAGTGACGACGAAATCAGTGAAGAAGACGAGCCTCAGACGAAGGAGATGATGAAAAGAAGTTCGATTGAAGAAAACTCCCGCATTGGAGAGATGTTCCAGGATATTATACATTCAAATGAGCGGTACGTATCGAAAGATGAAGTAATAAAAAGGGTAGCTTTGAAAGAGCCTAGGCTTCTTCGAAAGTATGGAATCACGTCCCTCCTCAACAAAGTTAGATACATGAAAAAATATGCTAGTGCTAGGAATTTCATATTGTGAAAAACACTGCGAGAAATTTTGGTGAAATTGTTTGAATTTAGGTCGTTAGACGTCCATTGTTGCCCGAATTAATTTCATTCCTAATATTTTAATTTTTTTAGTTCGATACTTTGGAGTAATAATGTTCTTATTTAGCGTGAATGACGGAAATTTCTGAAATGAATTGGGTTGTTGGAAGGCTTCGTAGCGTTTTCAAGAGGATGCCATTTATCTTTAAGATGTGTGCGGCGAATGACGCGTCAAGAATAATTGATCGTATTTTTATATAGAAGAATGGCCGAGTTTACTGTGCTGTCTCTCTCTCAGTACGTGAGTGGGTTCACTCTTTTTAAAACGCTAGGCCAACGTGAGGGTGAATAGCTGGATCACTCTCTCTTCAAGGAACCAGCTAATGTTAGTATAGAATACGTCGAAACCCGCAAAGGCAATTCACCTTTACCTTGCCCAAGCTGGGGGAGTGTAAAGTTAATTACTTTGCTGGAGATTTCGATGTACATGTAAGCCCGTAGACTTTCCATGTTATAATCAGCGAAATGAATCAAAGGAGATTTCTTTGAGTCTCCAATTGTTGACGATATTTCGTTTGCTATCACTAAAATTTTAAGACTTCCTGAGTACTTATGATGTCAGCCCTATTTTTCTTCTTCATTTGTCATCATTCTGGAGTTAGTAGTTGCATTCATGATCATCGAGATGTTCGATCATCGTCTTGGATTTAATTTGTAGTTGTGATTCATGGTGAAACGCATGTCATACTCTGGATTTCTTTTTCTCTCGTGTTCATTGATATTAAAGGTGTGTGTGTTTTCCATTTTTTTAAATTTCATGTACTTTCTACTTGAGCGATGAAATGCTGTCATTTTCTCAGTTTTTTTTAAAGAGGGAAAAAATTTCGTTGTATTCATTTTACCTAATGGAAGAGTCCTAGTTTTCTAATAATGAACCTATGTATAAAAGTATACATATGTACTGGTGTTAAAGACTTTAATGAGATTAGATTATAAGTCAGTTTAAACCTCCCTATCCGTGAGAAAAGGCGATCCGAAGAGAGAGAGGAGGAAGTCACTGTTTAGTATAAATTTAAGGGAACGCGAAGTGTAAGCAGAAACGTCGTAGAAACAGTAAATTGAGACAGAAGATCATGAAACAAGATGATAGGTAAAGAAAAAAGTAGTAGGTTTGAAAAACAGGAGAGCAGTTTACCAAAAAAATTGATGGTCCTTAACATAACAAAAGCTTTCTATTTAAAAGAAAAGCCAGCCTTACTTTCTCAGCTCGGACCCTTGCACGTTTACCGCCTGGGAGTGCGAATTCTAATAGATATAAAAGTAGCATACATTTGAAGTGAACTTCAAACTTCGATGAGACGAAGGAGAAATAATGACATGAAACGTTATTTCGTATTAAAAGATATACAATTGTTAGGGAGGGGCCTGTAATCGAATACAAGATGAAGAGCCGAGGAAACGAAAATTCTTCATTCATAAGAAGGAAACCACTCGTTGTCGTCTGGAAAAAAACTCGATATTCTATGCTTCTGTTGTGAAATTGAATTTATTTGCGCGGAGAGTAAAAGAATTTTCCCTCCATATGAAGGGCGCGTCTCACCAGTGGAATATATGTTTTTCCTTTTAAACTTGAAAAATGAATTCCGAATAATACATGTTTGGAACGTCATACTTGAAAAAGGATTTATAGCTCAAATTTTAAATAGAATATCAAAGCATAGATAATGACATGTTTTTCATTTTGAAATTTTCGTGTTCGGAACGTGTATCGGTAGAGCTAACCTGACGTAAACAACAGAGCTTGTGCATTTAGTTGATCAGCTGATGCTCAAGCTCGTGCGCTCTCGGTCGTTAAATGGTTGTTTCTACAAGGTAATTAGGTTTTTGTTGGTCGTGACGTGATCTCGTTTTTTTATGAGATACCAAAAATAGTCTTACCCAGGCGAATTGACAGAGCGTTCGGCGGTGTGTCGAGCTTTTTAGCCGAGTATGACTGCGCATTCGAGTTCACTAATCTAAGATTGCTCTGAAACGTTGTAGTTTATTTGAATGGGAATATTCCTAAATGAGGTGAAAAACAAGAGAACAAAAAACCTACAAATCATCTCTTACCCAGAAAGTGAAAGCATTGCGGTAATTTTCTTTGAATGTTACTAATGGCATGGGCTTGGTGTTTAGAGCATAAAAAGCGACGTGTGCAAGACCTCTGACGGTTCTCTCTTTATTCCACAGATCAGTTTCAGGCTCATCAGATTTTAGAGCTTTTGGCTTGGCCGAAGTTCTTTGCTCTCTTCGCCCTCAGTCTTCAGCACCTTTCTCACGTCCGCAATGTCAGCCTCAAGACATGACCTATTCACGGAGTTGGAGCAAGCCAATCAAAAGGAGGTCAGTTGTGTTTTTCTCTTAAGTGTACCCTAAACTAAGAGGTGTACCGTTATTCAAACCAAGAATGTTATGCGAAGTCGTCATTGCTCTTTCTCTCTCCGGTTTTGAAAATCTGACCATGCTCGCTATTGATGTTTCTCAGTTATGGCTTACATCTCATTCTTAGTATCGTAAATTTGTATGAAAAAAATGTACATTTAATGCATTTTTTATAAGTATTCATGCTGTTCGTTTTCTAGTTCATAAACGAATTGAAAAATATCAATAAAATAATTTATGACATTGCTGAACTTATAGGAAATTTCAAATAGTCAACTGCTGCCGGCAAGAATTTATTTGTTCGTCTGATTGATTATTCATCAAAAGATAACTTGATGCAACTCAGCAATTAAAGGCCCACAGTACTCTATGGTATTTTGGAAACCAACTCAAGTTCTTTGATCAGTTCTTAATTTCAATTTTTCAATTGTGCAGGATGCTGCTGCTGCTGCTGCTGCTGCTGCTGCTGCTGCTCCAGATGGAAGATTATCATCAGAATCTCAACCGTATGCTACGGTCGTTCCTGGTCATCGTAGTACACCACTTTCTACTCCTGAAGCCACTTTCGAACATATTCTACCTACACCTCCTCCCTCTCGTATTCTTGCTTCTATCGCCTCTCCGCGTCTTTCTTCCATTTCAAATAACGTCCATGTTTTGCCATCTGTAGTTTGTCCTCCTTCAGCAGAGTGTGCACTTCCTTCTCTTCGTGATTTCCAGCTACCGCTTTGCTCTGCTGCTAGTCCTCTTTCTCCTTTACCTTGTGTACGTTCTTCTTCATCTTCTCCTCCATCTCCTTATTCTCTTGGGCCTTGTGCACTTTCTACTTCTTATGTTGCTTACGAACCTCGTCCTATGTTTGCCGCTGTACATCCTTCTTATCTCACCTCACCTGATTCTCAGCCTTTAGGAACTTCCACTTCTGGGACTTCCTGCTCTAATCCATCTGTTCCTCGTAATTCTGTAAACGATTATTCTCATCATTCTGTCCTTCCTCCTCCTCATCCTCCTTTTCCATCAGTGCATGCTTATCCTTATCCCTCAGCATTCCCTGCTCCTCCATGTGCCATTCCTTATTCTTACCCTCCTGTATTTCGTTCTCCTCCTCATCCTCCTCCTCTTCATCGTTCTCCCTCTTACCCCATTGTATTTCCTTCTACTCCTCCACCTCCTCTTCCTCCTTCTTCTCCTTATCGTGCTTTATTTGCTTCTCCTCCTCCCTACCCTCCTGCATTTCTTCAGCCTGCTGCTCCACCATTTCCTCCTCCTTCTCCTATTCTTGCAGTACCTCCATTTCATCTTTCTTCTGTGATGGTACAGAATGCTAAAGGAAATGTGCTACTTGCTGACTCTGGCAAAGAAATGTTCCCTGTCAGAAAAAGGGGCGAAGCAACCGTGGAAGGTAAGGTATTTTTGTCTCAACTCCTCAACTCTCAAAATGTCGCATTTGCCTAGTGAGAAATGATAGAAGTATCGAGGCTCAGTATGTGAAGATAATTAAATTCATCAATAAAGAATCTTCTTTTGAACAAATGAGGTGGTTGTAATGCTACATTTGTTGATGATTCGTCTCCAGGTTTGAGCAACGAGAAAACTGCACCGGTCATGATCGTGGGCGATGACGAGGCGACGGTGATGGTGGTGGCGGCGGCAAGTGCAGGAGATATGGAAATGGTGAGACACGCGTGTCCATTATTGTGAAGTGCAAGAACATCTCTGAATAGGAATACGCCATGTGCGTGAATATCTGTGTTGCGATTTGTTTACGTTCGACTTATTTCCTTGTACCCGGTAAATATTGGGAGAACCGAATATAAATGTATGTTGTCTGTTGAAGAGTGCTGTAAAAGTTAAATTTTCCCCGATTTAGCAGTATCGTTGTGTTAGTCATGTACTGTTTTTCATTTCAGAGCGTTGCTTCCACGTCTCTCGTGGATGATGTCCCCTCTGAGCTGGCTGACTTGGACTCCTTTCTGCATGAGGATCCGTCATGTCTTCATTCGCGCGAGGTGCAATCAGGGTTGCATGTGGAGTCCTCCACTTCGCAGGATGATGCTAACCCAGGAGCCTCATCTCATGCTCCAGTTGGCTCCAGTGCGCGTTCGAAGGTGAGCCAAAAAGTAGGGTGCTTGAAAATCCTGAATGTGTGAAAAAACGCGATTTGTCACGATGATATTCCACATTGCTTTGGTTTCTTTCTCGTCTTAGCCGTGTGGCTTTCGAACTCGCCTTCGTGCAGGCAAACCCGGGTTCGAGTCCCAGCGCTGGTGGCGATTTTCTCTGTTGGGTATAGGGGAAAAATTCCAAGCACAATAGGTACCCCACTCTACCCAGGTGTCTGAAATGGGTACCGGTCTTGCCCGGGGGAAAGCGTCATGGCGTCCTGGAGTTAGTTATAAGCCATTTGAAAATCCAATGTACAAGGGGATATGTATCAGGCTTGAAATTGGAAGTAAAGCATCCGTAGATGCCTTCTTATTTAATTCTTAAAATTTCTTTATCCCATGACTAACTTTTGCTACTTAGTAAAATAAGTTGAGTTTCATTCAGCGCCTAGTACAGGATATGATGAGCTTTAACATTGCCTAAAAATGTGAAGGTATATGCAACAAAAATCCTTTAAATATTTATTTGTTGAATTGTATTCAATGCTTTCTTGAATATTACCTCTGATGTTCAATGATCGAATCAAACGAGGAAGATTCATGACTTTGTGTAGGACCTCATCAATGGCGTGTGCGTAAAATCTATGGGTCACATGATGCAGTTTTTGTGCGATATTTTTTCCTGCGGATGTCACGCATTTTCATGTTCTTATCAGCGCCTGCTTACGTATGCCTTGTTACGATTGCGTTGCGCTGTGCAGTATCGAATTTTCATCAAGGGGGAAATTTGTAATCGATCCCGACTCTAATTTTGCATGGACTAACAATTCAAACGATTGATCCTCCGTTGAAACGTTACTTTTTTGTTAATTAACGTGTCTATGTCCATGTCTAAATGCTGCCAATTGTGAAAATAGTTGAATTTTTACAGGCGGTTTCCTGTCCTATTTGCAAGAAAAAAGTGACGAAGATATCAAAACACATGCGGTCCAAATTACCGGGACATGGTTGGCCCCAAGCCAAGGCCAGAAATGCAGCGGCACTCCTTGGACTACGAAAAGAGCGTAAGAAGAAGCCTACGACGTACGTTAGGACGCTTAAAGACTGTCCAATTAGCTCGTGCTATGCTAGAGTACGACGCTTGGATCTCCACATGAAGACGACTCACCCAAATTCTGTAAAAACGCAAGCGTTTTACAAAAAGCTGCACACAGATGTCGACTATACGCTCGATAAGCGCATTCTTGAAGTCTTCTATCAATGGAAGCTGTCTTCAGATGGCGCTTCACGATCCGAGCGGACAGCGAAGAGGCAGGCTGAGCAGGTTTTTCGGCTGTGTCACATGAGCCGCTTGCATTCTTGCGCTGAAATCTTCAAGGATGAGCTAAAATTACACGACATGTTCAATCAAATGAATGCGAACAACAAGTGGGGCTATGGCACTCTTCGTTCTTATTGCTTTAGCCTCATCTCCTTTGCTGGCTTCTTGAAAAGTCGCAAGTTTGCTGAATATTATGCGGGGAACCTGGATGATTTCACTTCTCCAATCGAAGAAATTCGAAGCATGGCCAGCTCCACGACAGATGCTATATCGCGCTGGATCAGGGCATTCAGTAAGAAAAGCAGGGCCTCAGCGCTTCACAAGTATGAACTCGAACGCAGAGACCTGATTACTGCTGAAGAAACGAAGGAGTGTGCTACTGGACGTCTATACAAAAGTGTTCTTCGTCTTCAAAAAATGGTGAGCGATGGAGCTGTAGAACCAAATTACCTACCTGCCTACCACTTCTACCTCGTCCGAGATTATCTCATTTTGAACATCTTTCTGAGGAATGCCCACCGAAATGCTGTCGTTTCCGAATTAACTGTGTCAGAATATCGAGACGCCACGAAAAGAGAAGAAAAATTAATAATAAATGTGAAAAAACACAAAACAGCAGACGTGTATGGATCTGCATGCCTCGTCCTCCGCCCAAGAATGGCTTCATTGATGGAGTTCTACTTTGAAAGCATACGTCCTATGATGGATCGCAATCATTCTCCATACTTTTTCATTACTAGAACTGGGAAACAGTTATCATCTGCGCACATTGACGCAGCCCTCCAATCAGCATGGGCCAAGTGTGGAATGTCAAAATCAAAGAAAATAACTCCGAACCTGACAAGAAAGACATCCACGACTCGTGTGTATCTACATGATCCGTCGAAATCGAATGCAACCGCCTCTTTAATGATGCACTCGGAAGCTACGGCAGCGTTACATTATCGCCGGATCGACAAAGAAAATCAAGCCATGGCGGGAGAAGCAGCTTTGGCCGAAGCAACGGGTTTGCATGATGGGTGCGAATCAGAAGACCAACTACAACTTGACGACGACCACCAGCACCACCCCGAGGATGAGGAGTGGGAGTGCGTCATGGAAAATGGCTGTGAAGAACACAAAATGTTCCAGAACGTTATTGAGAGTCAGTATGCAAGCTCACAATCAAAACCCGATGGCTATCATAGTGATGAATTGCCGCCGTCAGATGGGCAATTCCGTTCAAATTCTACCATTATTGACGATCCTCAACCAGAGACTACCTCAACTGAAGACAAAGTGTTCTGGAAGAACCCTCCCTCTCTTCTTCTCAGCAGATCATCATCATCCCCGCCTCCTCCACCACCATCACTATCACTACTACCACCTCTACCATCACCATCACCACCTCCAATGAATTCACCACCTCCATCATCATTACTTGAAAAAATTGGCTCTCATCAGTCACTAACCGAGGATGATTTTGAAGCCTCCGAACAGCAACTTCAACTTTCTGATGAACGCTCTGCGTTCAACTTGAATTTAGTCGACTTGCAGTTCGATTCAGGTTTGGCTTCAACACAGGGTAGAACCTATTCTCCAGACATGTTTGAGGACATTTCGGAATGTTCTTACTCTCGAGCAAAGGAACAAAAAAATGATGATGTTGATGATGATGAAGTAATCAGCAGTTCTGAAGATGAGGCACCACCTGATTACGAAGAACTAACCGCAAAGGAGAGAATCAGGCTCTTCCGATCAGAGGATAACAACGTCATACACTCTCTATTTCTGGACATTATCAGCTCAAGAACAAGGTATGTCATGAAAGACGACGTGCTAGATAGGGTAGCGAAAGAACAGCCTAAGCTCCTCGAAAAATACGGAATCGTCTCCATCCTTAATAAAGTGAGGTACATGAAAAAAAGGTTTGGCCAATAAATAATAAACTATTGCAGTGCCCCATAAAATCTCTTTGTTTCATGCATTTTGCCTTGCTGTGTATTGTGTTGCGCCTGGGCTGCTTTTCCTTTGCTTCGATTCACAACTTATTTACTCCTGTTGTAGTTAATCAAACTAGAGTTCTTGATGTTTTCTCGATGTTCTGTTAACTGGCGTTGTAGATTTCAACTTGGCGTATTAAAGAATCTTTCTTCTTCTGAAGCGATTCAGCGTTTGTGCCCTCAGGGACCTTGGATTTTTTAGATGTTTAATAGATTACATTCATAAAAACTCGTTTGAATTAGAATTTAAATAACAAAATTTAATATTAAAATGAGTGGAAATTCTTTATTAATGTAGAAATTAAAGAAATTAAATGGAAATTCTTCTCACTGTTTAGTTTTACTGAATTAGCGAACGCTAGATAAGGCTGTGTTTTTCATTAGGTTTATCGCTTTTTCCCCTCAGGGGGATACAACTGTTTTACCTATGGTAATTGGCACTTCCAGGGGGAAAATGTGTGAGGGCCCGAGCTGTTAGTTTGGTAGTTTTTTTGTTGATGTTGAAATAAAATCTTTTAAGTCAAGGACCATCTTTTTTTGGGGTCACTGCTGTCCTGTTTTTCACCACCTACTACTTTCTTCTTCAATTTCATCTTGTTTCATGAACTTTTTTCGCAACTTACAATTTCTATGCCCCTTCTGCCTAGATTCCTCATTCCCTTGCCTTCATACAAAGTGGTGCCTTCCTCCTTCCTCTATTCGATACGCTCTTTGTTGGTATTGGTTAGAGAAGCTTGAACTAACATGTTATTTGATTCAATTTATCGTTTTTTTTTGCTCGTTATTCTGTCATTTAGGTTAAGATTTGTTTGTTTTTTCTTCCGAAAAATAACAGCGGATAGAGAAGTTGATGAGCTGCTCGATTCGATACTGTGGATTGAGGAGAAGCTTGTTGTGTTAATTTCTGTTAATTTCACGTACGCTGTACCCATGCAACTAGACTGTTTTGTTAATGATTTGAAAGTAAAAAGAGTGTCGCAGTTTTGTGTGTTATCCTTCAATGCCAACATTTACAAACATTTGAGTCACAATTAGGGACTAACCGCATTCTCTAAGAGGCGCGTCAAAGACAGCTTCCAACCAAGTTGTGAGAGGAGCCGAGAGAATATTTCCCGAGAGAATACCTGAGAATACCCGAGACGAATATATGTCTAAGATACTTTCAAATTTTCAGAGATGTAAAGCGTGGCCTATAATTTATGGGGTATGAAAGAAACGATATGCTTCTAAGATAATTTTTTACTCTTTAGGATATCTAAATATATAACGAGAATAACGAGATATCCTACATATAACTAGTTGCAAATTGGTAACAGATAAATACGGTGAGTTAGCCGTCGAATTCATCGCGTCGGATGGCTGAATGGCTGTTTCGATGTACAAACATCAACCGTATTCAGGCTCTGAACAACTCAGAAAATGTTCTATTTCACATTTCAAACTGGGAAAGCAATACCAATAAAGTTAGGAACTCCCTGGATTCGTAAAGGTGTTCCGAAGAGAGGAAGGTTAACGCACCATTTAGAACCATAAGCCAAAATTCGCCTTAAGCGTTGAAACTGAATATTGAGTTTTTTAATATGTCCTTAACGAGCTGGAGCTTAGAGCTAAGCGGCCCATAGACGATCAATTTAATTGTCAATATCATTGACTCAATATACTGATGATTTTTTTTCGCCCATTAAGTCAATTAATTGACGGTCGTCAATCAAGCCCACAGACTATCAATTACATTGTCAGTATTCATTATTGTCAATTATATAGCCAATAAAATTGATCGTCTGTGGCCGCTTAAGACACCTGGGCAGTTAGAGAGGGCACGCATACGTACGCTTCCAGCCTTGCGGCCGTTTGCGCTCGTCACGTCGAATAATTCCAGTGAAACCAAGAACCATAAACTCCCAATTCCACGTTTTGATGAACTGAGCCCTGACGATCTATGGTGACATATAACATCCCGCTTCTATAGGGTAGCCGTGGCTGGGACGCATACTCTCAGATTGCTTTGTTCTACAACTTTTTTAACTTTATTGCAGGCCAACAAAATTTTACGGAGCGCCCCCTAGCGTCAACATTGACGTTGTGAATCAGAATATTTAAGGACTTATTCCATTTCTTCCTCTTCATTTGTAGCTATGGGTAAGAAACATATGATCTAGTATTGTTTTTAACCGGTTAATGGATTAAGTAAATGATCGTAATATCCTGAATCGTTTCAAGAATTAATTCTCAGAGATTAAAGTAATGCTTCTCTGCTATGATATTGTTCAGAAGTTTTGTATGGTCCACGTCCTATACGTCATGGTCTAGTTCGATGTGCTTTCGGCCTTGACATTTGGCATCGAATTTTTCAAAAACGCAAATGAAATGGTCTGTTGATTGAAAGTAACGTTGAGGATATTATTTCGTATGTTAGAACAGAGTAAAGTTGGGTGTTTTGACAATGCGCAAGTGGGAAAGGGAGCGTAGCCCCCTGTTGTGTGTGAGTGTATAGGAATGTTGGCACTTACGATTTTCCCTCAAGAAGAGTGAACATTTGGATTGTGAATGGTATAACGCGACCTGGCCGAGATGGGCATGGGCACCACAATCCATCCAGAGCATTTGAGTCACAATTTCTTGCTAACCGCATTCTCTAAGAGGCGCGTCGAAGACAGCTTCCAACCAAGTTGTGAGAGGAGCCTCTCTTCAATGAAATCCGTTCATCTCTAAAACATCAGATGCATGAACATCAATACCACACATTGGATTATAAGGATTTCAAAATGTAAAGTTCCTAAATTGAGATGCGAACCGTACGAGGTGGTGGCAGGTAGTCCTACAGTAAACACAGTGGTGAATATTCTGTTCTATAGTGTCAGACAAAACGATACCCTAGAAATGAAACGCACGAAGAAAACTCAAACTTTGGTTGCGTAAGGAGCTAGCGTTACGAAGAAGAAAGTGCTGCTACAGCTACTTTACTTGCAGGAGAAGTCAAAGCAGTTGCTGCGAGTGTTGGTTTTCTGAAGTGATGATGAGTGTTCAAAAATACGTTGAGAGAACACTGCGACAGAACTTTCAAATGAGAAAACTTATAAACTAGTTGTGACTCGTAAGCAGATGACTGACAGCAATGATACCAAAGAATGGCTCGATAAGGCAATTAACAACACTGCTGACAACGAAAAGCGCGAAGCATTAACGGAATTTCCTGAACTCAAAAAGAAATTCAATGAGATAGCATAAGAAATAGAACAGGATCCTGAGAGACTTGCTTCATTTCGGCAGTCAGTTGGTGCGCTCATGAGCTATTAAAACGATGAATAAACGGTTTACCTACTTCATTTATGCATTTCTGCCGGTTGTGATGCATACGAAATGTGTAATTTTGTCGTGCATCAGATCAATGCTCCTCCATTTCTTTCAGCAGCAACGTTTAGTTCATTGCGCCTTAATTGCACGTGTGAATATACAGGAATTAGTAGCACAGCCAGGGTGGGGGGGGGGGGGGGGGCACGGAGCATGGACCTCCCACACCCCGGAATGTTGTGCTGGGGGCCTGCTCCAGTCGCCGTTTTAAGTAATATAATAAAGAGTGCTGATAATGTATGCCTCACACCCCCCCACACCCCAACCAAATGAACATAGTTTCAACTTCGGCATTTCATATGTAAAGTGGACAAATTGAGAAGTTTTTCACCCTAAAGTTCTAAGATGTTTTGCTTTTTTAGTTGAGAATTTATTTTTTTTGGGTGGCTTAGCACATGCAACTTGCAGTAACAACAGAGTTGTCCCTCGTTTTTATTTTCTAACTGGCTAATTCAAAAAGAAAATGCACAAATTCGATGGGTAACTATGAAATTTGAAAAAATATATATCCATATATACATATATTTTCGTACAAACAATCGAAAATACACTTCAATACAAGTGCATGCATTTTTATTGATACGCATAAAATTTGAATGAGAAAAAAAGTAACAAGTGAATATTTATTCTCGTGCTATATTAAAATTGAGCTTCTTTTCTCACTGTAATGAAAAGAAATTACTTGGAAAAACTTGTACAATGAAAAATAAAAAGACTATCTATGATATAAAAAGTCACAAGTATTATATTTTCTAACAGAAACTCTACGACACGTACTTTCTCCGTTCGGAAACACTCAATGCGCACTAGGTACCTATAATTTGTAAATACTTGTAAATTTGTAAACACTTTTTTTAACACGACTGAAAGTTCATGGAGCGTGCAAGAATGTAGAAAATAGCATTATCTCTGAACAACAGTCAAAATTCACCATTCTCTATACTAATACTGTAAAATTTTGCACTTAAATACATCAGAAGTACTCACGCTGAATACCTGTGGTCATATTTTTGTTACCCATGTGAAATAGTTTTTCCAATGTTTGAGTATAGATGAGTTTAATGATTCCACTATGGATTATTTCTATTATAAAATCATTTCGTCATGAAAAAGTTTCAGTATATTAGTGTTTAATTAAGGTAATTACACTATTTTTTCGCGTTCTTGCCCAATAATGATGCTTGACACTATTATCCTAGGAAATTTGGGACACCACCGAAAGTTCCATTCCCAGGTTTTCGACCAACATCTCAAGCCTTAAATAAGCTTATATTTCCGTTTATAGAATTAATTTGAAATTACGTTTCCATAAATTAAGATAACGTTCAATTGATTTCGTTAAAATATAATTATCAACCCTTCAACGACGGGACACGACTGCCCAGACAGCTAATTCTTAAATAAAGAGTGTCTATTATAGTTATAGGTAAGTTTCACGAGCCAGGAATTTATACTTCTATACTCATTTAGGGGCCAAATTCAAGTCTTTTTTACCGTAAAATAAAGTTCCGAAAAAAGACCAGACGATACAATCCCGTCCAAAGAAATACAATGACTTATTTCATGAAACGAGCGGTTATGACGTATTTATGACGTCACAGTCTTGAACTAACCCAGTGCCGAACGAAGATGTAACAGAAATAAATCTATCTCATTTCTTTTTAGTTTAAATTCTCTTATTGAAAACGCTTTATCATTGAATTTAATACATTTTTTCTCTGAATAGGAAAAGTTTTAAAACTGATTCATAATATTTTTGTAAATTTTATTCCATAATAGGTAGAAGAAAACACTAAAACGCATCCAATAATAACTTCCAGCAAACGAACGGACGCAGAGAGAAAAAGAATTTAATTATATCGTTAAATTCATCAATAAAAATCTATCACATCATATATAAAGAATCAGAAACTAATATTAATTCTCAACCACCTAAATTACCTCGATGGTCTCTCAGTCTACACGACCCCATCTCATAAAAATATAAATCAGTTGTCCCATGTTCTAGTTTCCGAATTATTGCATCAATGAATTCTTTATAGTCTCAAATTTAATAAACCTTTTTTTCCAGTTTTTGAATCACCAATGTTGAGACATGAAGACATATCTCGAATGAAAGGAGCTCCGCTGCCAGCCTTTTCCCGACAAAAATAAGTTCGTGAATGCTTTCAACAGCTAGAAATGCTTCAAACCTCAATTTGATACTAGGTTTCAGCTTTCGGATGCATTAGGTCATCTACTACTGCCTGATGAAATTGATATATTTGGAGAGGAAGTGACTGTGTCCAGGGGAAGTTGATATTTTTACTCCCTTTATTCAGAAACAAAATCGTGAGTGCGTCAAAAGGCTGATGAAAAATGGTATCTTTGATATCAGATTGAAATATTTTGACATGCATTATATCCGAAACTAGACTTGTTCCTCACGATACAGGGAAAGATCGGTTTATGAACCATTGTCAATGAAATTCTGAACTCGAAGTTTTCCTGAACTTTCCTGAACTCGCGAGGGCCTTTCACACACCACATCTCGCGAGGGCCTTTCACACACCACATCTCGCAAGAGCATTTTACACGCGACATCTTTCAAGGGCATTTTTCACACTCAACTGTGGCTGCAAAGTGAAGGGCATTTCACACATGGCTGAAAAGTGAAGGGCATTTTTCACAATGTGGAGGTTTTGGCTGGAAAGGAACCCTGGAAGGACGTTTTGCACACAACACCTCTAAAGGGCATTTTACACCCGCAATTTCGGCTGAAAAGGGCATTTTGCAAGGGCATTTTACGCAAAATAACCGCCTTGGCACGGAAGACAACTCGAAAGGGTATTTTTTAGAGCGCGTGGTGTGCCTTTACACTACTTGTTCAACACGCCCCTACCCTACACGTCAACCACACGCCTACCACACGCCTACCACGCTCTTTTCACCTGTGCAACAAACTTTTACTCCTCGCCTGATACGCCTTTATTGCCTGTGTGCCTCACGAGCATTACGCACGACATACGCGCGTCTTATAGGCGTATCCTTTTTGCGATGTAATGGCAAGAATGTCTATATCATTAAGTAATTATATATTATTCATTAACCAATTCTGACGAGATTTTTCCATTTCTATTAATAAACTGATTTAGAATCTCTTTCAATAATGAATTGATATCCGGTTCACGAAAACTGGTATTTGAAAAAATATATTTCCGCTCATCATCGCGAACGCAGCCGTTTTTGTGACGTCAATTCAATTTGGAAGGAACACGTTTCAAACAAACGCAGATCACAAGTGCATTAACTCTATAATAATTTATTTTAATCAGTGTTTTCGGTGAAAACTTGTTTATATTTTATGAAATATTTTTTCCTCCTCGTTAGGAACATTTTCTTCAACATGTATACATATGTCAGTGGCGGATCAATTAAGCATAACAAGAACACAGTTAACGTATTCATCATGTAACTCATTTGAATAATGAAAAATTAATAACCATTTACCAACTTATTAGGGTCTGATGTTACTTCAGGCATTGACTTCCAATGCGGGAAGTCACGTGGTGGACGTACATGTAATTTATTTACTATCCGCAAATCTTGTGAATGTATGTATAATGTGAGTTTTCAAAAATACTGAATACGTAAAATAAATGAAATTTTTAGGGGTAACTGAAGTATAGTAACTACAGCTCTAAAACAGACATTCAAGTAGGTTGTCCAAGTCATTTCGATGGTGCCCCAGTCTACACCGTCACTTACTTCTAAAATTTATCAGTTTGGGTATGCTCTAGCTTCTCAGTCTAAACAGTCTTGATGTCTAAATCAACAATGTTGAGACATGAAGAAATATCTCGAATGGAAGGTGCTTCGATCGCACCCTTTTCCAGACAGAAAATGCTTCGCGAATGCTTTAAAAAGCTATAAATTGCTTTTAGCCTCAACTTGAGTTTTTAGATGCCTCAGGTGAGCAACTAGTGCACGACAAAAACGATATATTATGAGAAGAAGTGACTGTGTCGAGGGGAGGTTGATGGGAGCGCTGCTACTACTCTTTTCATTCAGAAACGCAGTCGTGAATGCTTCAAAAGGCTGAAGAAACCTTTACGCTTTGACATGAGACTGAAATCATGATTTTATGTGCGTTATTTCAGAAACTAGACTCATTCTTGAAGGCCTGAAGAAAAATCTGTAGTGTAAAGAGTGTCAGTTGCACTTTGAGCTGGAAGTTATTTGGTGTTTTTTTGTCCAGATTTCGAAACTCCCCCAGCTCTCTTTGCTAAAAACCATCTATGTGAGGCATCATCAAATTCAGCATCCGTAGGTCCACGAACTTCCTTCATTGCGGTACTTTTTGATTTGCCGAAATTTGACTGTGAATTTGTCTCCTCAGTACTATGTCTAGTTTTTTATTAAATAAACTACTTGTCTTCAATTTATGCTGTTCTAATATATCACAATCGGGAAATCATTATTGGGTTTTCGATAATTTCTTTCCTCTCAGAATTATTTCTGGAAACACTTTTTTTAGCACGACTGAACGTTCATGGAGCGTGCAAGAATGTAGAAAATAGCATTATCTCTGAACAACAGTCAAAATTCACCATTCTCTACACTAATACTGTAAAATTTTGCACTTAAATACATCAGAAGTACTCACGCTAAATACCTGCGGTCATATTTGAGTTACCCATGTAAAGTAGTTTTTTCAATGTTTGAGTATAGATGAGTTTAATGATTCCACTATAGATTATTTCTATTATAAAATCATTTCGTCATGAAAAAATTTCAGTATATTAGTGTTTAATTAAGGTAATTACGCTATTTTTTCGCGTTCTTGCCCAATAATGGTGCTTGACACTATCATCCTTGGAAATTTGGAACACCACCGAAAGTTCTATTCCCGGATTTTGACGAACATCTCAAGCATTAAATAAGCTTATATTTCCGTTTATAGAATTAATTTGAAATTACGTTTCCATAAATTAAGATAACGTTCATTTGATTTCGTTGAAATATAATTATCAACCCTTCAACGACGGGACACGACTGCCCAGACAGCTAATTCTTAAATAGAGAGTGTCTATTATAGTTATAGGTAAGTTTCACGAGCCAGGAATTTATACTTCTATACCCATTTAGGGGCCAAATTCAAGTCTTTTTTACCGTAAAATAAAGTTCCGAAAAAAGACCAGACGATACAATCCCGTCCAAAGAAATACAATGACTTATTTCATGAAACGAGCGGTTATGACGTCACAGTCTTTAACTAACCCAGTGCCGAACGAAGATGTAACAGAAGGAAATGCATATCGTGTATTTTCAGTTTTAAATGTGTTGTTGGAAAAAACTTTTCTATCATTGAATTTAGTACGATTTAGCCGTAATGGGAAAAAATTTTGAATTTATACGTGCAAGTGTTTTATATTTTATTTCACAATGAGAAAAAAACCAACAACGCATCCACGAATGACTTCCAGCGTACGTACGAAATCACACGGAAATGAATTTAATTGAATGGTTTAATTTATCAATGAATATCTATGACACCATATGAGATATCAGAAAGTAATTATAATTTTCCATCAAATGATGTAAAGAATCAGAAACTAAACGAATTTATAGAAGCAAAACACAACGTTAGAGTTTGGAAAATATCTTGACATAACACACGAGCTTAAAGAACAGGGAAAATTGGACAATTTCCAAGTTAGGGTTGTATTTTTTTCAATTCGTTCGCACTCGTGAAGAAATGAAGCTTATTTTCTTAACACTCATCGATTCCGAACGGTAAATGTAATTGAAGTAAAGCATCAAAATTTCATCCACTGGGAATGGTTTTTACCACTTTTATGAATGTGAAGTTGTTGGAGGGAGATGTACAATTAATAGTAATTAAATACAATTAATATAAAAAGACTTTTGGAAAAATGCACGCGACTCTAAAAAGGGTCCTATCGTAAGAAATGTGTTAAACTGAAAAGACAATATTCTCCACAACCGGAGCGCATGATAAAAAAATTGATAACCTCATTAGTTTAGACGTCTTTTATCTTTCTATTATTATTTTTTGAAATCTCTACACATTTTAAAGGATGTAAAGCGTAGCCAAATTCAGAAAAAATATTCATCTCCTCAGCTGAAGAAATATAACATGTTTTTAGATTTTTAGGTAGCTTTTAGGCCCTGGCTTTCCATATCTGCTGCAGCAGACGAACAAACAAGCAGAATGAAGGTGAATCATATTGTTAGATTTAGAAAAGAAGTATACGGATTGAGTTTTGATTTAGGTTTGGGCTCCTAGCTCTGATTTGTTGTCCTTCAACAAGCTGTAACCGAAAAACGAACACACCCATATAGGGAGGCGAAGCGTATCATTCAATCCAGAAAAACATCCTTATTTTTCGGTCATTTCTTTTAATTATATTTAATGGGAGCGATTGCGTAGGAGCGAACACACTCAAAAATGCAAAGCACGTAACTAGATTCGATCAAAAATTATTCATAACACGGGCAGGACAGGAGAGCATGGAATTTTTCTCGATATATTACTAACTTTTCCTGAAATTGAATGCTGCAGAAGTGAAGCCTACTCTCAACACTTTGATTCCAATAGCTTAAACTAAAGTTAAATATCCACGTCAAATTTAGGTAAAAAGTTGTTACCAATTTCATATATATCAAACATTATATCATTATATATCAAACATGTTCGGAACGTGTATCGGTAGAGCTAACCTGACGTAAACAACAGAGCTTGTGCATTTAGTTGATCAGCTGATGCTCAAGCTCGTGCACTCTCGTTAAAAGAAAATGACGTCACGGCCAGCCAATGTTGCGGTCACGTACTGCTGCATTCACGACAAATTTTCATAAAATCTTTTGCGTCTCCGAATATCGAAAATTTCTTTCATCTGAATAAGCAAATTGCATTAAAAAAACTTCGTTTTAATAGAGAAGCTTGAGCGGGTGAGGGGGGAAGGGTAGGGGTGTCACCCTGGGGAAGAAATCCTCTGTCAGAAGCCACCTTAAACTTAAACGAGATGTAATTTAAAAATGTTTGAAGGTCTTACGACCATGATGGGGGGCAACTGCGTGTCATAGCGTATCTGGATGCGATTTTCTTCATCTAATACATCAATATTGCTGTAGTAGATGAACAAATTTTCATAAAATCTTTTGCTTCTCCGAAAATCGAAAATTTCTTCTATCTGAATAAGCAAATTACATGAGAAAAAACTTCGTTTTAGTTCATTAATAAGCTCATGGGAGAGAAAAACTGATGAAAAGAATTAAATGCAGGCTAAAATTTTTTTTTCGAAAAATCAGGTTATTGGCATTAGTTTCTAGGTATGAAAGGCGTTCGTCGCGGCGAGGGGCAGCATGGTATGGGTAAGAGTATTTCACACACGTAGCACAGGACGTCGCAGGTGCCATGTGAGGGCATTTTACACACGGGGCTCCGGCAGTGCAGGGCATCTTGCGAGGGAGTTTTACACAAGACATCTCGCGAGGGCATTTCATACACAACATCTCGGAAGGGCATTTTACACGCGACATCTCGCGAGGGCCTTTCACACACCACATCTCGCGAGGGCCTTTCACACACCACATCTCGCAAGAGCATTTTACACGCGACATCTTTCAAGGGCATTTTTCACACTCAACTGTGGCTGCAAAGTGAAGGGCATTTCACACATGGCTGAAAAGTGAAGGGCATTTTTCACAATGTGGAGGTTTTGGCTGGAAAGGAACCCTGGAAGGACGTTTTGCACACAACACCTCTAAAGGGCATTTTACACCCGCAATTTCGGCTGAAAAGGGCATTTTGCAAGGGCATTTTACGCAAAATAACCACCTTGGCACGGAAGACAACTCGAAAGGGTATTTTTTAGAGCGCGTGGTGTGCCTTTACACTACTTGTTCAACACGCCCCTACCCTACACGTCAACCACACGCCTACCACACGCCTACCACGCTCTTTTTACCTGTGCAACAAACTTTTACTCCTCGCCTGATACGCCTTTATTGCCGGTGTGCCTCACGAGCATTACGCACGACATACGCGCGTCTTATAGGCGTATCCTTTTTGCGATGTAATGGCAAGAATGTCTATATCATTAAGTAATTATATATTATTCATTAACCAATTCTGACGAGATTTTTCCATTTCTATTAATAAACTGATTTAGAATCTCTTTCAATAATGAATTGATATCCGGTTCACGAAAACTGGTATTTGAAAAAATATATTTCCGCTCATCATCGCGAACGCAGCCGTGTTTGTGACATCAATTCAATTTGGAAGGAACACGTTTCAAACAAACGCAGATCACAAGTGCATTAACTCTATAATAATTTATTTTAATCAGTGTTTTCGGTGAAAACTTGTTTATATTTTATGAAATATTTTTTCCTCCTCGTTAGGAACATTTTCTTCAACATGTATACATATGTCAGTGGCGGATCAATTAAGCATAACAAGAACACAGTTAACGTATTCATCATGTAACTCATTTGAATAATGAAAAATTAATAACCATTTACCAACTTATTAGGGTCTGATGTTACTTCAGGCATTGACTTCCAATGCGGGAAGTCACGTGGTGGACGAACATGTAATTTATTTACTATGCGCAAATCTTGTGAATGTATGTATAATGTGAGTTCTCAAAAATACTGAATACGTGAATTGAATGAAATTTTTAGGGGTAACTGAAGTATAGTAACTACAGCTCTAAAACAGACATTCAAGTAGGTTGTCCAAGTCATTTCGATGGTGCCCCAGTCTACACCGTCACTTACTTCTAAAATTTATCAGTTTGAGTATGCTCTAGCTTTTCAGTCTAAACAGTCTTGATGTCTAAATCAACAATGTTGAGACATGAAGAAATATCTCGAATGGAAGGTGCTTCGATCGCACCCTTTTCCAGACAGAAAATGCTTCGCGAATGCTTTAAAAAGCGATAAATTGCTTTTAGCCTTAACTTGAGTTTTTAGATGCCTCAGGTGAGCAACTAGTGCACGACAAAAACGATATATTATGAGAAGAAGTGACTGTGTCGAGGGGAGGTTGATGGGAGCGCTGCTACTACTCTTTTCATTCAGAAACGCAGTCGTGAATGCTTCAAAAGGCTGAAGAAACCTTTACGCTTTGACATGAGACTGAAATCATGATTTTATGTGCGTTATTTCAGAAACTAGACTCATTCTTGAAGGCCTGAAGAAAAATCTGTAGTGTAAAGAGTGTCAGTTGCACTTTGAGCTGGAAGTTATTTGGTGTTTTTTTGTCCAGATTTCGAAACTCCCCCAGCTCTCTTTGCTAAAAACCATCTATGTGAGGCATCATCAAATTCAGCACCCGTAGGTCCACGAACTTCCTTCATTGCGGTACTTTTTGATTTGCCAAAATTTGACTGTGAATTTGTCTCCTCAGTACTTTGTCTAGTTTTTTATTAAATAAACTACTTGTCTTCAATTTATGCTGTTCTAGTATATCACAATCGGGAAATCATTATTGGGTTTTCGATAATTTCTTTCCTCTCAGAATTATTTCTGGAAACACTTTTTTTAACACGACTGAACGTTCATGGAGCGTGCAAGAATGTAGAAAATAGCATTATCTCTGAACAACAGTCAAAATTCACCATTCTCTATACTAATACTGTAAAATTTTGCACTTAAATACATCAGAAGTACTCACGCTAAATACCTGCGGTCATATTTGAGTTACCCATGTAAAGTAGTTTTTCCAATGTTTGAGTATAGATGAGTTTAATGATTCCACTATAGATTATTTCTATTATAAAATCATTTCGTCATGAAAAATTTTCAGTATATTAGTGTTTAATTAAGGTAATTACGCTATTTTTTCGCGTTCTTGCCCAATAATGGTGCTTGACACTATCATCCTTGGAAATTTGGAACACCACCGAAAGTTCCGTTCAAAGATTTTCGACTAACATCTCAAGCATTACATAAGCTTATATTTCCGTTTATAGAATTAATTTGAAATTACGTTTCCATAAATTAAGATAACGTTCGATTGATTTCGTTAAAATATAATTATCAACCCTTCAACGACGGGACACGACTGCCCAGACAGCTAATTCTTAAATAGAGAGTGTCTATTATAGTTATAGGTAAGTTGCACGAGCCAGGAATTTATACTTCTATACTCATTTAGGGGCCAAATTCAAGTCTTTTTTACCTTAAAATAAAGTTCCGAAAAAAGACCAGACGATACAATCCCGTCCAAAGAAATACAATGACTTATTTCATGAAACGAGCGGTTATGACGTCACAGTCTTTAACTAACCCAGTGCCGAACGAAGATGTAACAGAAGGAAATGCATATCGTGTATTTTCAGTTTTAAATGTGTTGTTGGAAAAAACTTTTCTATCATTGAATTTAGTACGATTTAGCAGTAATGGGAAAAAATTTTGAATTTATACGTGCAAGTGTTTTATATTTTATTTCACAATGAGAAAAAAACCAACAACGCATCCACGAATGACTTCCAGCGTACGTACGAAATCACACGGAAATGAATTTAGTTGAATGGTTTAATTTATCAATGAATATCTATGACACCATATGAGAAAGCAGAAAGTAATTATAATTTTCCATCAAATGATGTAAAGAATCAGAAACTAAACGAATTTATAGAAGCAAAACACAACGTTAGAGTTTGGAAAATATCTTGACATAACACACGAGCTTAAAGAACAGGGAAAATGGGACAATTTCCAAGTTAGGGTTGTATTTTTTTCAATTCGTTCGCACTCGTGAAGAAATGAAGCTTATTTTCTTAACACTCATCGATTCCGAACGGTAAATGTAATTGAAGTTAAGCATCAAAATTTCATCCACTGGGAATGGTTTTTACCACTTTTATGAATGTGAAGTTGTTGGAGGGAGATGTACAATTAATAGTAATTAAATACAAATAATATAAAAAGACTTTTGGAAAAATGCACGCGACTCTAAAAAGGGTCGTATCGTAAGAAATGTGTTAAACTGAAAAGACAATATTCTCCTCAACCGGAGCTCATGATAAAAAAATTGATAACCTCATTAGTTTAGACATCTTTTATCTTTCTTTTATTATTTTTTGAAATCTCTACACATTTTAAAGGATGTAAAGCGTAGCCAAATTCAGAAAAAATATTCATCTCCTCAGCTGAAGAAATATAACATGTTTTTAGATTTTTACGTAGCTTTTAGGCCCTGGCTTTCCATATCTGCTGCAGCAGACGAACAAACAAGCAGAATGAAGGTGAATCATATTGTTAGATTTAGAAAAGAAGTATACGGATTGAGTTTTGATTTAGGTTTGGGCTCCTAGCTCTGATTTGTTGTCCTTCAACAAGCTGTAACCGAAAAACGAACACACCCATATAGGGAGGCGAAGCGTATCATTCAATCCAGAAGAACATCCTTATTTTTCGGTCATTTCTTTTAATTATATTTTATGGGAGCGATTGCGTAGGAGCGAACACACTCAAAAATGCAAAGCACGTAACTAGATTCGATCAAAAATTATTCATAATACGGGCAGGACAGGAGAGCATGGAATTTTTCTCGATATATTACTAACTTTTCCTGAAATTGAATGCTGCAGAAGTGAAGCCTACTCTCAACACTTTGATTCCAATAGCTTAAACTAAAGTTAAATATCCACGTCAAATTTAGGTAAAAAGTTGTTACCAATTTCATATATATCAAACATTACCTTAGAATGTTAGATAGTTTTAGATCAAGAAGTTGATAAAAAAATTTTACGACCCACCTATACACCATATATCAGCTGGAAAAGCATAAGCAAGACTCATATCGAAAGCAATGTCATAAACTCACCAAAATATTCTCCATAACCTGAGCTAACGATGAGAAAATTTATAAATTTCATATTTTGGGGTATTTTTTCTAATTTAACGTAACTTTTATCGAGCTGTAGCACGCAAATAAAAGAACTCACAAAAAAATGATGCACACCGTTGCATTCGCGAGAAAATTCTCTATAAGATGAGCTAAAAGAAAATTTTTTTTCAAAAATCCCATTTTTACGTGTATTTCATCGACTAAAATATCTCATCATGTCTTTTTCCCTTTTATTACTATTTCTAGGGCTCCCTGATGCCTTAAATAGCTTTATTTTACCTTATTCACATCATTGATACTCGAAAACACGCATAAACTATTTTTTTTCCGAAATTAATCTCCCACACGGGCAAAATTAGTAGACGAATTAAAAAAAAAGCATCCCCCGGAAGTGAGACGAAATTTTGGCACTTAAAAACCACGATTTTGTGACGTCACACCCCCCTGGGGCACAACAGACACCATAGGGCAGAATCCTCCATTTTTCCCAACTTTTTGACAGAAAATGGTGCAGAAGCCGGCCGATCTTTGTCAAATGGGGCACGAAACGATCAAAAGTTCCAGCGCCGACCAAGATCTCGGGCAGAATAAGGCCTTTGGTGATCACTACTACTACTACTACTACTACTACTACTACTACTACTACTACTACTACTACTACTACTACTACTACTACTACTACTACTACTACTACTACTACTACTACTACTACTACTACTACTACTACTACTACTACTACTACTACTACTACTACTACTACTACTACTACTACTACTACTACTACTACTACTACTACTACTACTACTACTACTACTACTACTACTACTACTACTACTACTACTACTACTACTACTACTACTACTACTACTACTACTACTACTACTACTACTACTACTACTACTACTACTACTACTACTACTACTACTACTACTACTACTACTACTACTACTACTACTACTACTACTACTACTACTACTACTACTACTACTACTACTACTACTACTACTACTACTACTACTACTACTACTACTACTACTACTACTACTACTACTACTACTACTACTACTACTACTACTACTACTACTACTACTACTACTACTACTACTACTACTACTACTACTACTACTAATTCTACTCTACTACTACTAATACAATGCATTGCATGAGCTTGCATGGTTGACGCTCGTATAGTTTGCAGTTTCACTGTCAATTAGAAATGCTCTCGAAGTTAGGGAGGAATGAAAAGCAGTTACACAAGAACATATACGAATATATTTTATAAAGAAAATAAACTTGGAATGGCTCTCCGTCCCCTCATTATTTATTTTTTTTATTTAAATGATAAAAAGTGAGTTTTAAATGAGGTTAGGAAATGTAATACCTTATAAAAAGGGAACAATTAATTGAAGCACAAAGAAACAATAGTATTACTAACTTAGCTCATGTTTTAAAAATGAGTTAAGCAGAGGGTATCATCCCGACTAAGGGACTCGTTTTCACAGAGTTGGTAGAAGGGTGAATGATAAAAAAATAGTTCCAAGCACAAAATACAACACCTCCATTAAAAATTATATGAAACAGTGCGAAAAACAAGTTACCTATTGAAAATAAAATGAAATCCATAATAGATTCTCCGTATATTCTTTTTTTTATTCTACCTGTTTGTTTTTTCGCACTGTATAGGCTATACGGGAACCCACTCTCTGCAGAGAGACCCTTTTCCAACATATTCATGCTAAACGGGATCTTGTTCTTTCCTCTTTTGATGCAACTTAAATGTTTTTCATGCAAGCCATAAGCCAATCAATAATTTTATCTTCGATTTGAATTTAAATCTTTCCATTTGTTGAATGTATTCCTGTGTTTGTGAAGAATCTGTTGTTTCCTCTCTATGTCTTCTTTCGAGCGATGTACTTCCGTATAATTAAGACACTTAGCTTTCTCAAAGATATTTATCGTTAGCTATATTATTTTCGAGTTGACAGTTTTACGGTGAGTGTTAAGTTAGTAGGTTATTAATTAGTTTAAGGCTTGCATAAACAACATTCAAGTAGTATCAAAAGAACAAAGAACAAGATCCTCTTTAGCATAAATATGTTGGAAAAATGCATCTCTGCTCAGGGTGTGTTTCCGTATAGGCTACACAGCGAGAAAAACAAAAAGTTAGAATAAAGAAGAAGAATTTTATGGAAAATTTTCCACCATGGTCACCAGCAAAATGCAACTGCGGACCCCCCCATAAGTATTGGGAAAGTAGGGGAGATGGTTTTCGATAACAGAGCACACGGTCGGCTTAAAACAAACTAGCAAAGTTAAAACGCAGATGGAGTGGAGTGTACTGATGGATGTTTGAAAAATTGTTTGACTATCAGCAGTAGTGGTAGCAGATCAGGCTTACTAGTGCTTTAGTAACCCGGACTATATCGCCCATAAGGTCACATGGATGAAATACAGATTTTTACATCACTTCAGAGACAGTGTTATATAATCTACATTTCGGTGATTAGCAAAAATTATCAGTAGCTTAATATATACAATGACAATTGCTTACAAAGCACATAATAACTGCATACTTAGTAGGTGGGATCTATTTGCTGGTCGCGCTTAAAATGTACACCGGTTTGCGCCACGAATTGAAAATAAAGAGGATACGTAGGAAAGTGAGTGCGAGAACAGCTAGGACTCCAGAAGCGTGGGGGGGGGGGGTGTAGAATAAAGAAAGGATTGGACTAGATTATATCTTAGTTTAACAATTTCTAACCGTTAAAATAAACGTTTCGAAGAGAGGAAGGAGGAAGGCACCATTTAGTATGAAGATAATGAAACCTATGCACAAGGGCAATAGAAACAATAAATTGAGAATATGCCCATGAAGCATGATAAAAGTTAAAAAAGAAAGTAGTAGGTGCTGAAAAACAGCTCACCAGTGATTCGGAAAAGAACTGTTCCGTGACACAACAATAAAAATATCTTATTTCGACAAGAAGAAGGCCTAACCCATTTAACTCTCAGCTCGGGCCTCACACAATTTCCACTGAGAGCGGTAATTCTAGTAGATACAATATTTGTACCACCCTGAGGGGAATGAGGAAAGGAAAGAATAAAAAAGTTGAAGAAAGCGGGAGGAACTGAAAAACGAGTAGCAATGACCCGAAAAGAAAATTGCCCCTAGCTTAAAAATAAACTTGTTCCATTGAAACGAAGGCTCACCCAACCATAACTTAATTGACGTAAAAAACAGGCTCAAATTGAAGACTTAAATTTGGTTTGTACTTTTGAGAGTTTTTAAGCTCTTAACGGTGTTGAGGGCGATTAGAGGAGTCTTGCACTTGTCCTTCAACACAAGAAGTCCTCTTTGTATGAATAGCAGCGTTTTTTGCATGATTTGGGGTAGCTCATGTTAAATATATAGTAACACGCTAGCCACACAGTAACACTTTGCAATAAACCCTTCACGCGGCATACCTCAACAGCTTCAACAAGAAAAATACCCTCGGCATCAGTAGTAGAAGTAGTAGTGACATTGGTTTGTTAGCGCTTCTGTTACTCAACTATATCGCCCCGAAGGTCACATAATTTAATAAGTATCAGTTATTTACAATTTACCACATGAGACGAACATCAATATTATTTGAATATCAAAATTATATGAACACCAAGATTATAAATTACGACTCAAGATTATAATTGTCTCCCGATCAAAATTTTTTACATACAACAGTACATTCGATCTCACTGGGCAGCCAAACCCCATAGGGGGTTCCAGCTGCCTACCCATTTGTGGCCGGACGCCTTACCCACGCTGAAACCCCCCGAGGAACCGACGCAACGCACTCGGCACTATTGCAGTTTCCTCATCTACAATCTTCCAAGACGGTATCACGTCTGGCTATAGTGCGTTACTGCGTGGGTTCTTGTTCAATTTCAGAATATAGCTTACACCTCTCCAGGAACAGCAGCAACGCTGCTGCGTTTAAGCCCGAGCTTAAACGCTTCCCTGAGTATTCCAACCAGCACATTCTCCGCGCAGCCACGAAGATTTGGCATATTAAACTAAATAACACAAATATTGCAGGACTCACCAAGGACTGTTCGACTAGAAAAGAATTTAAACATATAAATTTTTTCGAAGTTTTCAATGTGCAGATGCGCTATAATTTTCACAAGAGATGAGTCAGAGAGATAACTAATAAGTCGCCAACGATTAAAACGTCGACGAGTCTGTTCTCCCAACATCTTACACAAGAGATTAGATTAGATTATTAGTTAGTTTAAGCCTCCCTATCCGCAACAAAGGCGATCCAAAGAGAGGAAAGAAGAAGGCACCATTTAGTATGGAGTTAAGGGAACGTGGAATCTATGCAGAAAGGGCACAGAAACAGTAAGATGCGAAAGAAGTTCATGAAACAAGATCAAAGTTGAAGAAGAAAGAAGTAGGTGCTGAAAAACAGGACAGCAGTGAACCGAAAAAAGATGGTCCGTAAAAAAATAAAAACCTATTCTATTTCAACAAAAATAAAGCATACCTAACCTTTAGCTCAGGCCCTTGCATAGTCCCGCTGGGAGCGCTAATTCCCATAGTCCCATAGATGCAATAGTTGTATCCCCCTGAGGGGATCTTACACAAGATAAAACCAGAGTCAGCGCCCTGTTAAATCAGGGTAATAACGGGAACGTACATCGGAAAAATGAAGACACAACCAATATATGCTGCACCGATAACGGCACCAAGCAGCGATCCCGAAGAGAGGCCGGGTGACGCTCCATTAAATGGCCATGGGTGAGGCGGGAGGCCAGGCCAGGCCAGGCCAGGCCAGGCCAGGCTGAGAAGGCCAGGCTCGGACACTGTTCCTAACCTTGCGCAACTTGTTGTCTTGGGTGTTTTCCCACATACACTGCCAAAGTTGACTTACTGCAGCTTTAATTATAGGGTAGTAATGTCAGGCGAGTGCTCTGGTATTTGTTGGGTCAGCAGCAGAGGTTGCAGTACTTGGCGCTAACTCGTCTGCCTGCTTGTTGTCACGTACTTCAACGTAGCCAGGTACCCGGAATAGAGATAGAAGCTTTGGGGAGCCTGCAAGTCGCATCAGGCTTAACATTATTCCAGAAATTATTGGATGTGTGGAGTTGTAGGACCTCAGTGACTGGGGAACAGCTTTGGAATCGGAGAACAACACGTAAAAACCCGAAACAAGTCGCTCCTCAATCATGCGGAGTGCAGCACGAATGACGATCAGCTCCACAGAGTAAATTGATCGGTCGGCAGGGTCACTGAAGTGAAGCATAGGAGTAGATTCAGTCTCTTCCTGGAAATAACGAATGTCTTAAGAACACTTCCATAAAAACGATCATGAGCCAACCCAAGTTAAAAAATTAATACCTTCAGGCCAAAGACGTGTACATCATGCGGAAAATAAACTGTGCAATTTACTCCACTTTTTCCTTAGTATTCGGTGCTTCGTGTAATCCGAAACTAGGTTCCTGAATTAATGCCGAAAATTGTTCAACATGGGTTTGAGGAAATACCTGCGAGTATACAATTTTAGCTTTCTAGCAAGCGCATGTCTTGACGAACAACTTGAATTATTATGTACATAACAGATAGAAGGCAAATTTTATTTTGAACATGAACCGAATTTTATGAAATCTTGTGGCATGAACTATTGGTTACACTTTTAGTATGAAGGTAACTGCTCATGAAGAAAACAAATTCATCAAGGCATATCGACAAGAAGTATCATCATGCTTCAAAACTGGAGGCTTTCATGCGTTTCATTAGAGAATGGAAAACCTTTCAATGTAGTAGACAGCACCTCTCACAGCATAATTCTGGGAATAAATAGTCTAGTGCAGTGTTATTCACTAATTTTTGCATGAGAGCCACTTCAGTTAAACACATTGATTGAGAGAGCCTTAGTTACTGCAAGTTAGCGTATATAATATGAATTATACATTAATCAATTCATATATTTTTTGAGAGCCAAGAATTGAGTCATCGCAAGCCGAGCAATTAATACCACTTGGTTAGTGGAACGCATTTAGCAGAGGGTTAGAACGAGAATTCAATTCATAAACTCCCATAAATTATATATGATTCATCATTATGAACAGATACAGTCGAAGTATTTTGTGCATGTACGAATAATTTGTGTTAACATTTGTAGTAGGCAAGAAATATATCTAATAATGAAAAAAACGTAGTTACTGCAGGTTTGCGTACATCAAATTGCATGGGGCCTGGAAGAATGGAAAATCGTATTCCCCTGACATGCAGATTACATGTAATAACATTAGTGTTTAGTACACACCCATTAGTGAACCAATATTCATGATCTCATTGTCCTAATTTTCCACACTCGTCATTTACATATATAAGCTTCTCCTGACAACTGACCAAAATGTAATGAAAATCAAATATCATTTCAATGGATACACTTACCAGTAGAATATTAGAAGAAACTTCTCTCACATTAAAATAAATAGATCCAATTCCATTATGAAACAAAATTTATCAAAGAAAACAAACCCAAAAGAATTACAGTGATGAAACAACCCAAAAGAATTACAGCGATGTAATTCCTAACAAACCTAAAAGAATTACAGCATCAGATAACTTCGTAATTTATATCTCAGTTTCTCTTACTTCAGAACATCAAGCACTGAGACATCACATTAAAAATTCATTGTAACTTACTTGTGGGGTAGAGGTAAAGCTTACAGATTCCTTCATTAGACTGGGCACTTGAAGACGGGCACTGCAGACCATGCGTTCTGCCGACAAAATCAATGGAAGATAATTATCCCTGATAATTATCCAAATTATCATACGCGTAAAATATTAAAATCTGAAACTTTACAATAGCCTCTTTCCTTCAGCCAAGAGCGGCAACTAAAGGGTAAGCGCTAACGCTCCTCTGCTCACCATTAGCCACGTTTACCCTCCGAGCTTTACCTCAGTTGTGGGGCCTGCAGCACACAAAACCTACTCCTGCCACATGGTATGGGGTGCGAATGTCCAGACTAACACTGGCGACCACGCACAATACAATAGATGTCGCCCACACCGCTCCGAACACTCACTCTACTCTTCTGGTTGCGTTCAAATCAGACACTCGCAAGTTATTCCCATTTACCACTCTTCAAGCCATATCAATTTATTTCTTCTACAGTCAAATTCGTCACGAAACAATGTTTAAACTCCGTTTAATCTTCCCAAACTTGGCTATCTTCATCCAAAGAAGTGAATATTATTGACATGAATGAGACTGTGAGTGAACTCGTCTTGAATGTTGCATGAGGTATTCCTTCAGTAACAGCAGCTTAAGTCAGTGATTTACCAAGGATTAACATATGAGGGACGAGATGTTGTTCTAACATTTGGAAATAATGACTCAAAATCCTCTGTAATAGAAATCATCTTATATATTAATGGCTCTGTTTGGTTTGTTGTTACTGACATGTTTGCCAATTTTCACTCCACTACCATGCTTACGTATTATAAAATCTCAATCTGAAAGCTGTATCCAGCTATCTAACTTAATTTTAATTTTTCCTGCACAAATGTACCTAAGAGCTGATGGCCAATTTACCCTATTTCTTCAGCATTTCATTCCTCCTCCAAGTGAAGCATAATGGCAGCATTACAGTATGTGGTTACATAATTCAATTAGATGCTCCTCATCTTTTCATAAGATAAAAGTTGACAACTATATTAATAGAGAACAGTGTGCTCTTCTTGACAGCTTCTTTCCAACACAACTCTCTCCACTTCAGTTCTTACTCTACCTCCCAAAGTCACTACTGCTATACTTTTCAGACATCTCAGCTGATATACAGTCAATTATTCTGTTATAGCTAATCTCATACACTAAATCTCAGCTCCAATGTAACAAAGTAAATGTAACCTCTCTTTTGTTACAACTACCATTGTACACTTTTGCATAAGCTTTCATTTCCTCCACATATTTCAGACCTCTTGACGCTCCTAATCTTTTTGTCAGCACATGCTTGCACTTCCTCCACATCGCTATACGCACCTATACAAGACTCAAGGTTTCTAGAATTACTTTTTAAATCTTAATTTAATGCTACATTCATTTTACTAACATTTCCATCTCTTGAACACCTCGTAACATTATTCTTCCCACATGCGGTCTCAACCTTCTTCTGCCAAACAAGTCTTAACTTTTGTACCAATCTGCACAACATAACTTTCAACTTAGCAACCAATGCAGTGTCATGCGCAAACAGTAATTGCTTTACACCAAAGGCACTGCCCCGTATATCCTTCAAGCGTTTACCTCTATCTGAAACTTACATTGATTTCTCTCCCCATACCATGCATGTACAATCAATCACAAGGTCAGCACGCATCACTGAAGCTAACCCACTCGTTCTGTAAAACACAATCACTTGCACTTATTCATTTGCTGACAATCGTTCCACGTCTTACCATAAAACACAAATTACTCGAGGTACCTTCAAATACTGCAGGTGGTAGCTCAGGAGGGCAGTGTGGCACATGCATTTACGCCTTTGGAGAATGGGTTGCCAGTATTCCAACATACTGTTCTGGAGAAGTGTGGCAATGTCTTGTTCCGTCAAACGGTTCAACTCAAAACAGATCTGAAATTCATGGTTAAGTTATTGCAATGATTGCTTGAATAAATGGAATTGTTTTTGAACACATATATTGAAACGTACTTTATTATGATCATTCAACTTCAAGTTTCTACCTGATTGGAACCGAAGAGAGCGGGATACAATTCTTTATTGAATGCAACAATAGCAGTCTCATTAATGATGAGGTTTCTTCGATGAGGGAAAGTCAAGCACATGGCTTCATCATTTTTTTTGTGATTTGGGAAAACTTTCTGTGTTTCCTTAATCATTCTACTCTGGTGTCGCGCAATGAACACATCAATTAGTTTCGATTCGATTAGTCGTTAGTTTTAGCCCTCCTACACAGCAATAAATGCGATCCAAAAAGAGGAAATAAAAAAGCACCATTCAGAATCTAAGCGGAAACCTAAGCAGAAAGGCATAGAAACAGTAAGTTGTGAAAGCAGATCATGAAACAAGACCAAAGTTGAAGAGGAAAGTAGTAGGTGATGAAGAACAGGACAGCAGTGAATCGAAAAAAGGTACTCCTTAACATAACCAAAACATTTTATTTCTACAAAAAAGAAGGCCTACCTAATTCTCAGCTCGGGTCCTGACATTGCCCCCCTGGGAGCGCTAGTTCCCATAGATACAATAATTGTATCCCCCTGAGGGGAATGGACACATCATCTTCGGTTGATAATTGCTCAGGCAAATAGTTCACCATTCCAAAAGCAGAAACATTTTTTGAAAGCTTACGGTTGCTTGCATTCTCCTTAGCAGCGTGCTGCCTCCTCTTTTCACGTTTTGCCACTACACACGACACTGAACTGTCTCTTCTTTGTCTAGTATTTCGTGCTTTTGTGGACATCCTTACTTTCCAGATTTCCTAGAATTTTGAAGCACTAATTAGATTGCAAACAATTTACTCATACATTATATATCTGCTTCACACTCTTACACTGCTTATACGATACTCAAATTGTGAAAGATGAGGAATCTATTGAAAATTGAAAAATGCTCATTTTTTAGGATATGACTGAGTATCAACTGTCAGCCACTAACCTTAGCATCACCGAAGCTAATATACTTGTAAATATGGATACTTCAATAGGAGTGCTGTGGCCACTCCATCATAGTTGCTCGAAGATGGGTAACTGCAACAGACATGAATAGTTAGTAAATTACATCACTATACCTTATACCAAAAAGACCTAGGCTCAAATAGCAAATCATTCATAACCATTTTAGCGATTTCAAGTCTCATGAGATAAACTTACAAAGTAAATTTGATTATCTCGTTATGAAGACAATCCAGCAGGTCGGACTGAAGCCTTCCAGCTTGAAGATAATCCTCACACATGTGCAAACACTGCATGAACAGCTGATGGAGTGCAATTGTCTTGCATGGATTTCTGTACTTTTTAGTCCTCAAAATAATTGACTTCAGGAAAGCATGCTTTCCTTCAAATCTCAATATTGGTTCAGTAGGGGACTAAATGTTAGATATTGACTAGCATAGTGAACAAGATAGTGAGCTTTGGGTGTGACTGATAATTCAGGATTTAAAAAAAAAAATTCCTGAAGAAATTCAGAAATTAGTGTACCCATATGTAGAATTTGTCCAACATTGAGTGATGGGACTAAAATGGATTCTAAAACTTCTAAGAAGTTAAGATAACATTTCTAGTACAGATCACTTTCTGGAATTTTTCCAGCAACAAACAATGGAAGCATTCTAACCAAGTTTAACATCTGAGCAGCAGCTTGTTTTATTGTCAAATTTCTGGTTTGATCTTTCCCAATTGAAGTAGGTTCATTTGTCTCCTTGAACAAGGAAAGTTGCAAATTTGATCATTTAGAAATTTTAGGTCAAAGTATTTTGAAAGAAGACAATGGAGCAATGTAGCTTTCAAGAGGTCATTGCAAAATCCTTTGAATAAATCATGAGCAATATCAGAGGGTGATCCCCAACATACATGAAATTGGTCCAGCGCATTTAGACCAGAGTAAATTTTGATTCCATCTGAATTTGTTCGAATGGCCACCTTTCCATTGTAACTGAGAATGGTTCTTTTCACAAAGTGATCACCCAAAAAACTTTCTCTGAGCTTTTCTTTAGTGGCTGCGCAGAATCTGCAGATGCAAAGTGAAGAAAAACTGTCCACAAAACCTCCAATTTGCTGAGCTGCCATATTATCACTGATAAGCATGGAAATAGTTCCAACAAAGTGAAACTTCCATGATGATGTATGCACTGGTATTGCATGACTTTCTCGAATTCTCATTTCTTCAATAAACTTTTGCAGGATAGTGTGATAACCATATTTTTTCATGTTGGGGCTTTTTGTCGAACAGAGAATTTGAATGGCAAATAATTTGCTTCGGAGATGAGCAGAGATGTTGCTAAGTACCCAGTAAAGGGCACAAATTTTGTTATCTTTTGTGGCAGTTCCCAACGCATTAACTATCTGGATATCATCTATACATAGCTGCATATAAAGGCAATTTTTAGCTGAGGGGAAAGGACTTGATACACACCAATTACTTTCTTTAAAGCTATTGACGTATCCCTTAGTCGGGATTGGTTCTCCCATCATGTGGTTGCAAGCATCTGCAGGCTTTGAAAGAACTTTAAGATATTGAAAGATGGGCACATACATGACAGAGTCTCCTTCACTCAGGTCAACTTCATTGGGAGCAACAAACCCTTTTTACATGAACATTTTTCTTTATTTGAATACACTATTGTTTGCATTAAGGTTTGCTTTCAGTTGCAATATAGGGTGAAATATGTTCACTTTCTCATCAGCAGGGATATTACTAGCATCCAAATCACTTGTCATTTTTATGCTGTTTTCAACAATTGTTTCAAATTCTTGAACAATAACTTCAGCTCTTTTTTCAGTGACTTCTTGTTTTTCTCTGATATACGGAACAAAATTTGTTATTTAAAAAAAAAATCAAATTTTTTCCACATCATTATCAGGAACGTTGTCTGTTCCACTGGAGGACTCTTTGCCAGTAGTACTAGTAGTACTACTAGTGCTAGTGCTAGTACTAGTAGTAGTAGTACTAGTTGTAGTAGTATATTATACTGGTATACTAGTACTACTATTATTATATTATACTATACTACTAGTACTACTATCATTATATTATACTACACTACTAGTACCACTATTATTATAATTATGAGAATTATTATTATTATCAATCCCAATGATACATAGGCAGCATGAAACATTCATCAGACATACTGCATTCTCAATCATAGCAATTAAACTCTCACAAATGTACAGAATATTCAGAAATTTTATTGAAAATAGCAATCCACACACACCATATTCAAAATGGTATTTGAGCTACACAAACCATAAATGTAAGCATTAGCACGAAATTTTGTATGACCTATTATTATAATGTAAAAAAGTTTAAGCCTCCCTTAACCACGACAAAGATGTTCCAAGAGAGGAAGAAGGAAGGCACCATTTAATATGAAGTTGAGGGAACCTGGAATCTATGCACAAGGTGCACAGAAACAGTAAGGTAAGAAAGAAGGGTAAATCTGATGGAGATGACAGTTGTCGATTTTGTAAATTTCGATGCCTTAGCATAGTTAATTAGATCGAAATAAACAAGTTTTCTTCTATGCACTTTTTGTCTCAAATGAGTATTTTATTAGTTATAGCGGTAAATGACTTACCGCAACTCCAGTCTTTGAAGCGGCAAGAAATTCTTTGATCGAGTTGTATGGCAACACTGCAATGGCGTCTCGCTTCCAGCGCTCTGTCTTGAAAGACGAAACCAAACCTACCGCTATACCTCGTTAAATACTCATTTGACGAAAAAAGTGTATGGAATAAAAGTTGTTTATTTCGATGTTATTACCATGTTTCAAGCAACAAAAATTCGAAAATCGATGAGTAGCTGTTTATTCAAGCGCATTCGTCATCAATGACGAAACTAAACTTACCGCTATAAATCGTAAAATACTCATTTGAGACGAAAAAAGAATAGAAAAAAACTTGTTTATTTTGATTCAAATAATTAGGTTCAGGCACCAAAAAGTGGAAAATCGACAACTGTCATCACCTTCAGATTTACCGAAAGAAGTTCATGAAACGAAAAAAAAGTTGAAAAAGAAAGTAGTAGGTGTTGATAAACAGGACAGCAGTGAACCGAAAAAAGATGGTCCGTAACAAAACAAAAACCTATTTATTTTCAGCAAAATGAGAGCCTACCTAACCTTTAGCTCGGGCCCTCACGTAGTCCCCCCTGGGAGCGCTAAATATGACCTCTTAATGGAACTTGCACAGGACTAATAGCAAACTGTAAACATGGTAAGTAATAGTATCAGGCTAACTTGAACATCAGCTTAAATGGTGCTTTAGCTAATGTAATACTTATAATGATCAACTTTTTTTACATTTGTTGTCTTCCTAAGCAAGTTAACCAGTTGAAGCATACACAATAATGCAAATAAGTATTGTGGGTTATCTGTCACCACTTTTAATTTATGGTTTCCTTTTGATCTTGAGGATAAGTTACGTTAGAGTAGAATATTAAACTGGTATTATTTTTTATCATTTAAAATTTTTGTTTTCTTTCACTCCAAAATGAATCTCTAGGACCTTCCATGAACTGAAAATGAATGTCTCATATACATGTTAAGAAGATAAATTGCATTAAAAATGAATATTATTCAACAAGGATGCCTTCTCACATGAAAAATCCATTTATACAGTCAAGACACATCAATTCAATATTCATATAACAATCCAATTTTTTACCTTTTCTCTTAAGAAAACTTTTTCCCTGAACAAGTGGTTATAGATAACCCACAAGTACCTGTATATATAATACTGCTTCATGGCCATGTAACTTTGGCAACATGAGGCACAATCAACAGAGCTAGTTTAAATTGATTCATGGTTGCCAAGCACAAGATAAACTTATACATATTAGTTATTCAGCATACAGTTCTGAGAGCTATTAGATAATTCAAAATATACTGAGAAATCTACAATCTCATTATTTACAACATTACCTAGTTTCATGAATATGACTCATAATCTTTTAAGGGAAGGTGGCCATAAAATGGGGTAGTTTGTTGAACGAGTTCAACTGCTTAAATTTTAAAAATGCAAGAATATTTTGAGAAAATTTAGTATAATGAAGCTTGGCATATTAATAAACTTAACCTCTTAACTTAACTTTGCAATCCAAATGAACAGCAAACATTGAATTATTCATTAAAATGCTTCATCGCGATTACGACGATCACAACTTGTTACAGAGACGCAATCCAGCGCAACGCAGATTACAAGCTCAGTTATCGATGAACAAAGTACCATATCTTTATCAGTCTTGTTTGTATACACAAACAAACACCTGTCTTGCACAAATGGACTACATGCAAACGAATCCACCAGTTATTAAACGACACATCACACAAATACAACTCCAGCGCAGCAATGCACCATTTATCCTGTGGGACTGATGCGTAATAATACAATACTGTATGAAGCTCCTAGCTTTCCGCAGAGCAATCTAGTTCTCTGCATCGATTATACATTTGCACAATTTGCAAAGAAGTTGGCATTAAATGTTATGCTCAAGTACAAACAGTATACTTGCACACTATTAGCAAATGTTTTGTTATTATACTTACCACATTGTGTTTGCGTACGAACGAACGAACGAACGAACGAACGAACAACACCTTGCTCTGAGACACAAAGCGCTTATCAAAAAGTCGCACTTCCAATGAGGCATCTGCTCTCTCTTTGCGATGTTTTCGCTCCGTGTGAGAGACGTGAACAGCCATGAGACACTCAGAGGGGCCAAAATTTCTCTCAGTGTACTGACCCACGTCCAGTACTAACGATGCTTTCTAACTAAACACCCAACCTTACAAAGCCCTGACGGGTAATTAGCCCTCACCACCCTCAAACTACCCACAAAAAACCTCCAAGACTAGCATCATATACGCAAAGCGCATCTCTATCAGTTTCCTATCTATCCTTTTCCGTTTCACCCCTTCTCTCCCCGACACACTCTGCGTCAAACTCTCATTCCGTCTTTTCTGTAAGCATCGACCGACCGACCAGCCAACCTGGCAGTTGTAAAATTCATCCTGAAATTTCAAGAACACTCAATATCACATATTACCGAAATCTTTCGATTCAGATTATCCACAACGGCGCAGCTATGCCCCCAGTAGGTGCGCATTATGGACTGTCGTAACGATCAACTATAGGTAGCTTATCGTGTCACCTCTAGCGGCCCAAAAAATACAAGTTACTTTAATAGAGGTTAAGCACATACCTCACTTCTAAGTCTCATTAGTTTCGGTCCCAGACAAGTAATATAATTCTCATACCCAATTCAATTCTGTAAACTGAGATAAGCCCTCTTATTTTACTGAAAAACCTATCAAGGTCTTTGCCATTTAATAATAAGTCATTCGGAAATTTCATTTATATATGAAGCAGTATCAAATAAAAATATGAAAACGATTTAAAAAGATTTTTACTTGATAACTAAATCATTTTGAAAATTGTGTTCATGATGAAAATTGTGTTCATGAAAATACCCATGTTCAACATAGGTATTTTTGTAAAATACGGTTTTTTACCGGAAGGATTTTTTTATATGTCAGTTTTTCATCAATCAAAGATAGATCCATGTTTTTATTTGGATATAATTTAATAATTTAAATTCAAACGAGTATTTAATCGAACCAACGCATAATTAAATTTTTTATTGAAGAACTAATTTATTTTTCAATGTTCATCAAATTCGTATAAATTACTTGCTTGCTCTTAAGCTGGGTTTACACGGAGGGTGATTTCCCCAGGGTGACGCCCTCACCCTACCCCTCCCACCCGCTCAAGCTTCCCCACTTGCGTTTAGACGGAGGGTGAGATGCCCAGGGCTGCCGAAATTAATGCGTTCAGCAAATATACGAGTTTCCCTTAGAAAAATGTATTTTAATTTCTCTGGAGTGAGAATTTTACTATGGGCAACTTCATAAAAAGGATCTATTGATTTCGAATGACAATAATTGCAAAATAAATGTAGGCAACCCCTCAAACTATGTCAATATAAATGAGATTTATTTTGGTGCTGCTGCAGAAAGCATTCTCCTGAGAAATGTCAACAAAATATGTAAAAAAAAACTAGAAGAGTTTGGATTGAAAGATCTTAATAAATGTAATTCAATAATACCATATTCAATGCATTTCTCCAATTTTGCGAAAAAGGAGCAGCATGAAAAAATCAATATGAAGTGGCGAGAACTGTTTGGTCAAGATGCTCCTTTCAAGACAAAAATTGTGTCTGAAAAATTCTGGTACGCAGCTTTGTTACTCGCTACTTCCCGAGTTCATGATGCAGCTTATGTCAATACCGCAACATTTTGCCGCAGCTTGAATTTTTTTTTTACCCTAACTACATAATAGCAAAAAACAGGATTCCGTTAAAAAGAGCAAGACTAAATGCATGAATGAGATCAAAATCTACGTTAGAGAACACAGACTGCAAAAATTTGAACCACCACGGTAGCTTAGTCAACAAATTAAATAAAAAAACATTGGCAGATGAAGGAAGAAGAGGAGGAAAAAGTTTCATTCTAGCAGGAAAAGTAGGTAAAACCTTAAAATTTTCGTTTTATTGCTAGTTAAATAGATTTGGTACGCTCTAACAATTTTTGGTACGTTTTCATGAAGGTTTTGTACGATCATCAGAAAAAAATCGGCAACCCTGGAGATAGCAGTGACTGAGTGAGGATATCGAAATGTAATTCAAGGTACGTGCAGAAACGAAGATACTATTTTTAACCTGTAAACTATTTCACAGAGGCCGGCATAAGATCAACGTATTCGTGGAGAATTCAAGAATTACTTCTTAAACGAAGGCCAAGTGCCTTGGCAGAAACGAATGTGTCAATTCGATTAATAAGGGATGGAGGCGAATCAATAAAACTTAGCGCGTATATAGCTTCTTATATGAACTTAATGCTCAAACTAAGGAATAATAAAATATAGCTTGTTCAGCAAATGTATATAGAGATAAAAATGAATGAAATATGCGCGATCGATAGAGTCTGATTACAGGATATAGAAATAAGTAGCAAAAATTATATCAGTCTAAGTAATATCACAAGCCATCTTGTGTTAATAATAGCATGATAGCGAACAATTTGTGTTACTACTGTTAGAGGTAATTACTTTTGAATTAGTTCGAAAATCATTTCAGTGATAGTACATGATAAAAAAATGTATTTACAGCCGCAATAAATACAATCAGACTGACGCTATGCTTTCAATAAATCTATCAATGTGAAAACTTTAGCCTTCAGCCACTTTTCTAGATCAGGAGAGACTTTTTGCATTAAGATTACGCATGAGAAAATGACGACAGAGCAGCTAAGACATACAACCTACCTTCAAGACTGTCTGAAGCGCACTGTCGCTCTGGCGCTCTGACGCCTCTGAAGGCGCGTCCAGACCTACACTCATGTGTGTCAAACCAGCGCCACACACACATCCATGGACTCAAAATCACTCCAAAAGTTGAGTCGACACTCACCAAGCCGTTTTCCGGCAATGTTGGAAACCATGGCGCTGAGTTGTCACACTTCCCAGTTGCGGGTCTGATCCCATAGAGTAAGGATGGCTGCGACACGTGCTCCCGAGGTTCCGGAATTCTGGAGTAGAACTGCCACCGGTGTTTTTATTGATTTAAGCTTCCCAACCATGTTTGTGGAAGGTTCAAAGTAAGGAATATAAAAACAAAACATTAAAAGCAGTCGCTCTAATTGACATCAAGAAAGCAATGCAACCTTTCATGCCTGACCTGACTGCAGAGAATATAAAAAGAAAAATAAATACTCTGCGTATACAGTTCAGACGTGAACTTAAAAACATTGAACTGGAATTATCAGTGACAGGCTTTGCTTCGATATTCTGGTCGAATATTGCAAAGAAGTATACGTATTCCCTGCGTCCAAAAAGCGTAGAGTTGCTTCTAACCTCTGCCCAGCAGAGATACTTTCCCTCAGAACTGTGTCACGCCGAGATATACTGAGTTCAATTTTTCTCAGCAACAAAGAAAATAGCTCAGGCTTCATCCTAATGTAATTTTGAAAGTCACTTTGGGACTCTGCTCGCAGTTCCTTAAAAATATGCTCATAAATACTTTTAGTTAGTCTTATTTGTAGCCATTTCTTCGTCCAAATCTTCTTCTTTTTATACTTCCGTAATATTTTCAAGGATGCTGCAGCAATACAGCACACAAGCGCTGCTTTCATGAGCTTTTTGCACTTCATTGCCGCCAGTTAATGAAGAGCGCACCGTATCACGACCAGAGACTGCAGCGCACTGAGATTAACAACACATCATAGGTGTGGACAAACCGACAATTTGAGTGTCATCAGAGTCCATGGACGTGCGTGTCAACTCGACAACATGAGTGTAGGTCTGGACGCGCCTTGAGGCAGTCCCAGCATGCGGGGCAGCAGCGTCACAGAACAGTTACATAAGAAGAAGTTCAAAACTACGGTGGACCGCAAACCCGGTCTACACAAACGTACTCACGCACGCCAACCAATCAGCTTTTAGCAGCCATGACTGGCAGCTGACGTCATTGGTGCCAAGGCTTTCAATTGGCTGCGTCTCCAGCAGGCTTTACTATGATACTCATTCGGATTGGAACTCAAGTTTTTATTCAAAAGTTATGAAACGTTTCTTGGCGTAATAAGGATAGTGAAAGCCAAAGCAGTAGGTACATTTAGATTATATTGATAAAACTTTTTTATATTGTCCTTCACTATACAAAAGCGTGAATGTGCGTTCATGAACATATATACAATTTATATTTAAAGACTAAGGTGCATTTAAATACGACTCAGGTTCTAATTGTGATAAAACGTCGGTGCCGCATATTAAATTTTTCGGAAAGAGTTCATCACCATTTTAAACCTTTAAACCATTAAACACCAGATTCTAATATTAGTCGAAACATTACGATAATGAATAAATTAAGATTTTTGAGTGATAAAAAAACTGCTATAAATGAGTAGCACAATTTTCCATTGAGCATTTTTTAAACGTACGTACGGAGCCGTTTCAGCGGCAATTTTCGATGCACCTCTGTCGCAGGCTCACAGCCGACCAACGACTTCAGATTCAAACAAGAGTCACGTAACAATTTATCGGCTCCGTCATTGGCCAATTGGCACCTACGTCATTGTCGACAGGGCTGAAACTCACTTAGTGATAAGTTGAGGATCTTCTAGTATATGATCTGCGGCAGCGTCGACACGCATGGGGTAGTAGTGGGAGGCGTTAGACAGGGGGATTGGGGGTTTTTTGAAGAGGCGGGAAGGGAGAGAGGGCGTTGCCCCGGGGAAGTCACCCTCCATGTAAACCCAGCTTTACTAATGATTGCAAATGAGTTGATTCAATCATCATATAATTTTTATTTTGCAGGTCATGAAAAATCATTTCAATAATTGGTTGTCCTAATTACTGAAATATGACTAACTTAAGAAATTCAATACAAACATTTAGAGAGTTATTCGGTCTCCCTTCATTGTCATCAGAGTTAATTACGTTATTTTTGCTGTGTTTCATTGGGACCAGTCTCCATTATTGTCCTAATGATAAGAAGAGAACACAGTTCATTTTTGCTCGATGCGGGCACAACAAGCGATTGTTTTGCCTGTAGCATCAACAATGAAAGTTGGGATGTTTGTTGTGAGAATTATATCTAAATTAGTATAACCGCAACCTGCACATTTGAAATCAAACAACGGCATCTTACATCTCCTCTTACTTAGAGCGACATTACCCATAATACCTACAAGATTCTTTTACTTACGAAAGGCTCAAAATCAATTACTTTAGGAGTTATTAAATTCTTTCGCTTAAACGAAATCGTCATTACCCATGCTCAATTACCTACTAATAATGAAACAAAATAATGTTCGATAATACGTTAATGTCGATATTCATGCTCACAAAAAATATACATAATTGTCATAATATATTCTATTTTAATTCCAGGTTCTAAATTTTGATTATATACTTTCAAGCGCAAGTTATGTTTTCTATTTTATGTTTTCGATGAGTGACTAGTGTATTTTTGAGTCGATACTGCACGTTATTCGGTATATATTTGTTGACCACAATTTCCGTTGCTCACAACAACAACAACACGATGACTCTCATTGTTGGTGCTATGGGCATTGTTGTTGCTTCTTATGTTTTGGTTCTTGTAATATCAACGCATCACTTTTTTGTTCCTTATATATGGATTACATTGTTGGTTGCCACGCTGGTGGTGTAAGTACGGTGGTGGTGTAGGTACGGTGGTGGTGTAGGTACGGTGGTGGTGTAGGTACGGTGCTGGTGTAGGTACGGTGGTGGTGTAGGTACGGTGGTGGTGTAGGTACGGTGGTGGTGTAGGTACGGTGGTGGTGTTGGTACGGTGGTGGTGTAGGTACGGCGGTGGTGTAGGTACGGTGGTGGTGTAGTTACGGCGGTGGTGTAGGTACGGTGGTGGTGTTGGTACGGTAGTGGTGTAGGTACGGTGGTGGTGTTGGTACGGTGGTGGTGTAGGTACGGTGGTGGTGTTGGTACGGAGGTGGTGTAGGTACGGTGGTGGTGTTGGTACGGTGGTGGTGTAGGTACGGTGGTGGTGTAGGTACGGTGGTGGTGTAGGTACGGTGGTGGTGTAGGTACAGTGGTGGTGTAGGTACGGTGGTGGTGTGAGTTCGGCAGTTGAATAATTACACCAAAATATGAATCAGTTACCAATAACAAATGACATTCGGTTATGTATATTTAGATCATAATTATTCAGCCTTGAATTCATTATTTTCCTAATGGTAATTATTGAAAGTCAAATTTGATTCCGACAGTTGGATAGAATTTATTAATCATTCCGTTCATAACAAAACTCTAGTTGTCCACTTGAATTTTTATATGAATAAGCAACTTTATATATTTATGATATATCAATAACGGGTACTGTTGGGATGGATATATTTGTTAGGCATCCACAGCTGGAGGATTTGTTCAGAGGAAATATAGGATCCCGTCATTTGTGACGGGCTGTGTACACCAGTTGTAATAAAATAATGATCATTGTAATTGTAAGTCGTCGTCTACCGCGATGACGCGTAATGGCGGTAGGAAGAATAGCAGCACAACAAACTGTATAAAAAGTAACACTAGTAACAACAACACATAGATGTTGTCCACGACAGGGTACATAAGGCAACGTGAGAGCTTCTTTCTATTGAATGAAAAGATGACTATAAAATTTATTTCGACAATTTCCTCAAAATACTTCAGTTACCGTAAATGCATGAAAATTCAAGTTTGTGATGTACTCTAAAATTGTTTTCAATACGTGAAAAAATATAGGTAAAAATTGAATTTGAAATAATTTCTATATTAATTATAACGAAAATATTCGAGTTTTTAGACGAAAAAAAAATTCGATTCTGTTGAAGGAATATTATTTGTAACTTTAGAACATGTGTCCAATGAACCGCATCTTGTGAGGAAGTTAGGTACTAAATTCGATTTCAAACAATTTTCAGAGCCATGTTGGCTGCACTAATGTAGTAGGACTGTACGAAAGATTCTTGTAAAGTCTATGGATGATGTGGATAGACATGTGAACCTTGCAAGTCGCGTGCCCGCTGCTGTCGCGTCCAGTAGCATATGCACAAATCGCACCTCTCTCAGTTCCCTATCTATCCTTTTCCGTTTCACCCCTTCATACCCCGACACGCTCTGCGTCAAACTCTCTTTCCTTCTTTTCTATAAGCATCGACCGACCAGCCAACCTGGCAGTTGTAAAATTCATCATGAAATTACAAGAACTTTCCTATCACATATTACAGGAATCTTTCGATTCAGATTATCCACAACGACACTAGATGTGGCCGGAAGAGCCTTCGAAATTTTTTTATTCTTTTTTTAGGAAGGAGCGTGAATCCTCAGTATCACTTGGTGTGCTGATCTCGATTTTAGTTTTCGCAAAAAAATGTAAAGAACTGGATGAATATGTCGACGGATTGGTAAAAATTACTCAAACTCAAAATATTGTCCTAAAACATAGTTTTAATAATTATTTTTTTTCGAATAGTTATAAATTTCCGCATTAAATCATTCTGCGAACAAAATTTGAAAAAATTCTGAAAAATAATTGTGATGGCTGACTAAATTAAATATAAAATAGGGCATCGCAATCCCAGGGCTACAACTACCCAATTCCGTCCACATCCGCAGCCAAGAACAAGACGCCGACTGTTGATGTCGGCAGTGTCGTCGCTTCCTACCCGCGAAGTGACCCGCTGAGGCTGAGTGGCGGTTGTGCTGCTTTGGCAGCAGGATTGGCATCTGAGTTTTGTAGGTGTTTCTTTACTCATTTTATGGGCTTGTTCTGTGTGTTAGAAGTTTGATCTTTTCTCGTGTTCCAGCACTGAAGACGGAATTGTAACGTTCCTAAACGTTGGCCATGACATATAATACATGTGTTCATTTCTACGTTGGTTCTCCTCCTTATCTTTTGAATTTGAATGGTTTACCAAACAAATGCGTGATAAATTGATTTAACAATAATCAAAATATAAGAAGCAACAATAATGCCAGTAGCACCAACAATGAGAGTCAGCGTGTTGCTGTTCTGCGCACCGGAAATTGTGGTCAAGAAACATTTACCAAATGATATGCAAGCCTCGTTCAAAAATACACTAGTCACCCATCGAACGGTCAAAATAGAAAACAAAACCTGTCCTTGAATGTATATGATCAAAATTTGAAATCTCGAATTAAAATGAAATATATTGTGACGATAAGGGAAACTTTTGAAAGCATGCATATCGGCATCAGTATATTTCCTAGCATGGCTTTTATTTCATTATTCGTAGGTAATTTAACATGAGTACTGACGACTTCATTTCAGGTTCACACGAAACTACGAAAAATAACACCCTCTAACACTAGCATCATATGCACAAGGCGCATCTCTATCAGTCCTATCCATCTTGTTCCATTTCACCCAACCTCTTCCCGACACACTCTGCGTCAAACTCTCTTTCCTTCTTTTCTACAAGCATCGACGAACGAACACGTTCACACGATAATAATTTCCTCATGAAGCGTATAGTTAAGCGTCTCGGACGCTGTTGAAGGTTGGAGGCGGTATGACTCATGTCACTCTAAGTAACTTGAGATAAAAGTTGTCATAGTTTCAGATAACTGTGCGGGTTACGGCTATATAAATTTAGACATAATTAATAAAATAAACATCCCAACATGCATTGTTGGGAAGTATGACTTCAAATTCCCAGGGATTCAATCACACCCAGAAAGATAAGACATGCGTATGAGTGCTGTGAAACAATTCTTTAAGGCCTTTATATGTCGCTATATTTCGTTGGGTCGATACATGCTAAGTTGCGCATGTAACTAGTGGCAGACATCACCGGTAGACGTAGTCTCTAGTGGCAAACAACACCTGCAGACGCAGTAACTAGTGGCAGACATCACCTGTAGACGTAGTCTCTAGAGGCAGACAACACCTGCAGACGCAGTAACTAGTGGCAGACAACACATGCAGACGCAGTAAATGGAGGCAGACAACACCTGCAGACGCAGTAACTAGTGACAGACATCACCTGTAGACGTAGTCTCTAGTGGCAGACAACACCTGCAGACGCAGTAACTAGTGGCAGACATCACCTGTAGACGTAGTCTCTAGTGGCAAACAACACCTGCAGACGCAGTAACTAGTGGCAGACATCACCTGTAGACGTAGTCTCTAGTGGCAGACAACACCTGCAGACGCAGTAACTAGTGGCAGACAACACATGCAGACGCAGTAAATGGAGGCAGACAACACCTGCAGACGCAGTAACTAGTGGCAGACATCACCTGTAGACGTAGTCTCTAGAGGCAGACAACACCTGCAGATGCATTAACTAGTGGCGGGCAACAACACCTGCAAACGCAGTAACTAGTGGCAGACAACTACACCTGCAAACGCAGAAACTAGTGGCACACAACAACACCTGCAGACGCAGTAACTAGTGGCAGACAACAGCACCTACAGACGCAGTAACTAGTTGCAGACAACAACACCTGCAAACGCAGTAACTAGTGGCAGACAACAACACCTGCAAACGCAGTAACTAGTGGCAGACAACAACACCTGCAGACGCAGTAACTAGCGGCAGACAACAACACCTGCAAACGCAGTAACTAGTTGCAGACAACAACGCCTGCAGACGCAGTAACTAGTGGCAGACAGCAAAACCTGCAGACGCAGTAACTAGTGGCATTTGCTTTAAATAAATCAAATATCACGCATGATCGAACACATGATCCAAAAATCTCATGATGTTTTGGCGGAATACGTACGATTTACAGCATTTTTTGGTATTGAGGCATATGTGGGAATTGTATACGTTATCTAAAAGCGGTATTCATTACTGCATCAGTGTGCTCGAAGAGTCGATCGATATTAAAGTAAAATATTTCTGGGGACGCTAGGCTACACTATTGTAACTAAAGTGTTTTATTTATGGAGGTAAGAAAGTGCTGCACCCTTTGCCTCGTGTACGAATCTCTCGTAGTTTTGTGATGGTGTGTGTGTGTGTCGGTCTTGGTGGGTTGTTGTGTTGGTGTGTGTCGGTCTTGATGTGTTGTGTGTGTAGGTCTTGATGTGTTGGTTTGTGTATAGGTCTTGATGTGTTGGTGTGTGTAGGTCTTGATGTGTTGGTGTGTGTAGGTCTTGATGTGTAGTGTTTGTGTGTCTATGACTTGATGTGTTTATGTGTGTAGGTCTTGATGTGTTGGTGTGGGTAAGTCTTGATGTGTAGTGTTTGTGTCTATGTCTTGGTGTGTTGGTGTGTGTAGGTCTTGATGTGTTGGTGTGTGTAGGTCTTGATGTGTTGGAGTGTGTAGGTCTTGATGTGTTGGTGTGTGTGGTCTTGATGTGTAGTGTTTGTGTCTATGTCTTGATGTGTTGGTGTGTGTAGCTCTTGATGTGTTGGTGTGTGTAGGCCTTGATGTGTTGGTGTGTGTAGGTCTTGATGTGTTGGTGTGTGTAGATCTTGATGTGTTGGTGTGTGTAGTTCTTGATGGGGTATTGTGTTGGTGTGTGCCCTATGCCCGTGTTGATATGTGCCACAAAACACATGTTGATTTATGCAACAATAGACATGCGCGCCCACCACACCTGTTATGATTCATCATATCTGGCGTCCAAGAAAATTTTTTGTGCTGAGGAAACTTCGAGGATTACGATTGGCCTGCGTAATTACTTCGAATATCTAAAAAGAACTACGTCAATCATCGTACTTGAAAAGGTATTCCATTACGAGTTACCAACGGATATAAGCCTGCCAAATCTTCGAGGTAAATTCCAGAAGCCTGCACGAAACAGAACCTCGTCTCGGGCAAGTCACACCGGAATCCTTCGTCGAACCCCCAAGGATGCCATCTACTGCTATTCAATTCATTGTATTCTTAACCTATAATTATTCTGATTAGGAATGCTTCTTGTATTTTAGTGCGTATTTCATAATAGGAACTCATAGGGGTGTTATTGATTCAATTAGCCATATTTCCATGTATGTTAGAATGACTTTTTTATTCGATCGAACGACGTACAGTCGAGTTAGTGAGTGCGGTTCAGAACTTGAAGGTAGCGAGCGACAGCTTGAGGGAGCTCAAGACAGTGAGGCACCAGATCCCATCAAAAAAAAAGAAAAAAAAAGAAAAACAGTTTATTTCCAATAGAGATTGTACAATATTACAATCATTGGTTTTTAAATATCTTAAAATTAATATACTTAGATGATACACACACACGAGTATTGAAAAACTCGTGTCACTAGTCGAAAAGAAATGATTGAGGGCAATGAACTCCTAATCTAGCTTAATCTACATTTGATAATACATGTAGTGATAATTATAAGAGATAACACAATTTCATGGACGATGCATTTTCATTGTGGGGTGAAAACACTTTTGACAGTTTACATGTACATGACATAAAACTTCGCAATTCTTGACGCCAGGAAATAATATATGAAATCGCTTGTTTCGGTCAATGTTCACAAGTGTCGTTTTAAGGAAGCATGAAAAGAAAATATATATAAATATATATGCATGTGCACACATATGTACATATACGTATGCATGTGTGTGCATATCCATACACACACTCACACACACAAACATACACACACACACAAATACATATATACATATAAGCATGAGGACCAAGAAGATTATAAGTTTTGTATTACTGATTCAACAATTTTACCATAACGGTCATTAGTTAACAAGCATTTTATTTAAATATAAATGGATGATCGCACAACAAAAGTATAGTTTTTACATGAATGCTTCACAATACTAAAGAGATGACGAGTTAGGTAATGTTACAAGTTGAGAGTGCACAGAAAAAAGACCATTATCTCTGGTAAAATGCTAGTTGTCAGTCTAGTATACACATATGTGCACGTATACATGTATATATATACACATACACATGCACACATATACCCACGCACATACTTACACCAAACTCGTAAGCAAACACAAATGCATTTCTATGCATCGAGGCAATACATACGCATTCTATACAGAGTGTCATACGCATAGCGTGGACACGTACACATATACACAAGTAAGCATGTGCGCAAATATCAGCGTAAACTAGGTCGTATAAACCAGAATTCCAATCGAGGGAAACGGAGAAAATATCTTTTATTATAGCATGAATTTTATAAAATTTCGTACTAAAAATAGTGGCACAAAACAGTCCACTTAAGTCGGAAACATGAAAACGATCGTGGGACGTGAATAAGAAAGAAAACATTAATGTCCTATAAAGGTTTCATATTAGAAAAAAAATCACATTATCTTTGAAATATGGCGCAAATTGTCGGCAGTTGATAAACAAACATAGGTATCACATTATTATAAGCATATAACTATAAGCCGAATAAGTATATTACTGCAGTATAAAGGGATGATCACACAACGAATTTATTTTTTTTTACATGGATGCTTTACAATTTCATATTAGAAAAAAACACATTATTTTTTTTAATATGGTGCAGAATGTCGGCAATTGATCAACACACACACACATAGGTACCATGTCGGTCTAGTTTGATGCTTGCACAGAAACGGAGAGGAATGACATAAAATGCACCTTCGACTGGTTGATCTACTCTAGTGCACACAGTTGTACGTGCACATATACACACCCATATGCGCACATACACCTATATACGTACACACATATACAAGTAAGCATGTACGCAAATGACAACGTATAGGCGGTCAAATCATAATACCTACGCATACTTCAAAACTGTTGTGTGATGTCTTGAATTATAAAAAAATGAGCGAGGGAGATTGTTCAGCAATAGAGATACCAGGTAAATGAGATTCGTCAGTACTCATTCAGTATGTTCTGTAATTAAGGATTATTATTGAGACACAAAATGACGAGTTATTTTGGCTTCAAATTCTCTCGGTGTTTGAGGGACTTTAATACTCAGGGGAAGTTTGTTCCACAGTAAGGCGCCTGATATGGACAGAGCCTTCTGCCCTAAATGAGATGAACGATAGTTGACTAAGACATTATGGTTTCTGTTCGGTTTTTGATTGGTTACAGTGGGTGGATGGAGCAACATCTGAGTCTGTGTCGTGAGAATCTTCTGCCTTGCCCTCGGGTGCTGGCGCCGGTGCTATAAACTTTCATTAAATAACTAATTATCATGGAACTAATATTCATTCGTTAAACACTTGATCTGTGAAAGCAATTCATCCCGAACTATTTCGTGTATGACCGACAACCAAGCTGGTATCTGCGACGCTACCATGTACCGAGGTACCAGGACGCCAGCGCATGTCCTCTGAGTCACACTGACGTGCCCGGCCGGGCATCCAAATCTCAACGTTCGAGGCACCTCACCACCTTTTCACCTCTTTATCAAAGATGAGTTTCTCATATCATTCACGTTTTCACTGTCGATCCGATATCACATCATTTCTCAGGTCGTAGTCCCACCAAACCCAACCTAACCCCCAGCTCGCCCACCACACACCACCTAACCCCTAGTTCACCCTCCACGCCTACCAAACCCCCAGCTTGCCTACCACACCCCACCTAACCCCCAGCTCGCCCATCACACCCAACCTAACCCCCAGCTCGCCCACTACACCCCACCCCATGTACAGTAGTACACTCCCTACACAGGGCAATTGACATGAGCTGCAACCGATACAGGGAAGGCGCTTATGTTTCTGAGAGTTTCATTGTAGCCACAAGTGGCTAAAATTTTTTTTTCAAAATATGGTTAGTATTCAACCACACCATACTCGTACGAGTATAAGCCGTATTGGATTGTTGTACCAAAATTCCCGCTAGTTTTCTCTAAATGATATTGAATACTTTTTTGTGAGTGGAAAATCTTTCGATTTCATTTTCATGAATGACAACCCGGAAGAAATCAGTTGATGCCCAGTTTATTCTTTCATGTGCCAAAACCAGTCTCAGACTGATTAAAAGCGCGAACATTATATTTTTGCTGTAACTAAATTATTTTGAGATAATTGTTGAATTCAGTCGTTTAATCATCTTTTTATTCTATAGAGAGAAGCTCTGACGTTGCCTTATGTACCCCGTTGTGGTCAACATCTATGTGTTGTTGATGTTACTACTGTTACTTCTTTATACATTCTAGTGTATTGCTATTCTTACTACCGCCATCACGCGCCATCGTGGTAGACGACGACTTACAATTTCTATGATCATTGTTTTATTACTACTGGTGTACACGGCCCGTCAAAAATGACGTGATTCGATATTTCCTTCAGACAAATCCTCCAGCTGTGGATACCCAACAACTATAACCATCCCAACAGTACCCGCCATTAAAATATTCTTGTACTTGTGCACTGGTGAAACTCGTATCACAGATACGGTCATTGAGCGTCCTTGTGAGCGTCACAGACACACGTACCAACCAATTTGATGTGTTCACTCACATGCCCATTGTGATAACAAACCACAAATTACGCACAAAAAAGATATTAATTTATTTTTACATATAAATATTCAAGTGGACAACTAGTGTTTTGTTATGTACGGTTTGGTAATTAATTCTAACCCACTATACGAATCAAAATTGGCATTCAATGATTACCATTAGGAAAATAATGAATACAATGCTGAATAACTATGACCTAAATATATTCAAGCGTATGTTAATTTTTTTAATGGTAACTGATTCATATTTTGGTATAATTATTTACCCGCCGAACTCACACCAGCACCGTACCTACACTACCACCGTACCTACATCACCACTGTACCTACACCAGCACCGTACCTACACCAGCACCGTACCTACACCACCACCGTATCGACACCAGCACCGTGGCAACCATCAATGCAATCCATATATAAGAAATAAAAGAGTTATGTGTTGATATTACAAGAACCAAAACATAAGAAGCAACAACAATGCCCATAGCACCAACAATGAGAGTCAGAGTGTTGTTGTTGTGCTAGTCACTCATCGAACACTCAAAATAGAAAACAAAGCTTGCACTTGAGTAGATATAATCGAAATTTAGAATCCTGCTCTCAAATTGAATATATTATGACTATAAGGTATATTTTTGACAACATGAATATCGGCATTAACGTGTTCTCTAACATTGTTTTTATTTCATTAATGGTAGGTAATTTAGCATGGTCACGGACGACTTCACGTCGCTGTACAAATGAAAATTTAAATATTAGCAAGTTACTTCTGTGCGTCTCGGACGCTCATGAGTACTGGAGGCGCTATGGACGATTTCGTTCTGATTAAGAGTTGTAAGATATCGTTGATTGATATAAAATGTACAGGTTACGGCGATTTCAATTTCGAAATGAATTCATAAAACAAACATCCCAACTTTCATTGCTGATGCTATAGGCATAATATTTGGTTCTATGCAAGTAATAATCCAAAATCATCACGCTGTCGTGTTTGTAGTGTTATATACATTACTTTGTGACGTGTTACGGTGCTGGTGTAAGGGAGGGGCTTACAGCTGGTGACGTGTGGTGGTTACAGCTGGTGACGTGTGGTGGTTACAGCTGGTGACGTGTGGTGGTTACAGCTGGTGACGTGTGGTGGTTACAGCTGGTGACGTGTGGTGGTTACAGCTGGTGACGTGTGGTGGTTACAGCTGGTGACGTGTGGAGGTCACAGCTGGTAACGTGTGGTGGTTACAGCTGGTGACGTGTGGTGGTTACAGCTGGTGACGTGCGGTGGTTACAGCTGGTGACGTGTGGTGGTTACAGCTGGTGACGTGTGGTGGTTACAGCTGGTGACGTGTGGTGGTTACAGCTGGTGACGTGTGGAGGTCACAGCTGGTGACGTGTGGTGGTTACAGCTGGTGACGTGTGGTGGTTACAGCTGGTGACGTGTGGTGGTTACAGCTGGTGACGTGTGGTGGTTACAGCTGGTGACGTGTGGTGGTTACAGCTGGTACGTGTGGGGGTTACAGCTGGTGTCCCACTCGCCCACCACACCCCACCCCATGTACAGTCGCGCACATGCTGCACATGGCGAGCATCACGTACTGTAGACGTGATAGGACCGTCACTATGACTGAAAAAGTACAGCCAGGACTAACTTCTAAAATAGATAACGTTGAGTTGGCGGTAAGAATTCTCGGGATCTTAAGGCTTTTCAAAGAAAATTATAGTTCATGAAATTACGATTTGGTATCCGGATATTTCATTACTCATCATTTGGGCAATTAAAATATTCAAAGTTGGAATAATTTACACACCAAATATTGAAACTGCAATTTTTCTGCAAAATACATAGTTTTTAAAAACTATATTCTGAGGAAGTCCACCGAATTTGGATTTCATCAATTAAAGATTTCATCAATTAAAGTAACAACAATATTTTTGAAAGTGTTCATTGATCATTATTTCCCCACACATGTCATTGAATGGCAAGAAGACTTCGTCCCTCCATTGCCACACCATGAAGGCGTCCCGAGAACTTACCTACCAATCTGTACTACCATTAACCCAACACCAGAATGTACACGCCCGTACGTAATTTGCCATACCTGCCTACGACTCAGTACAGGTTTGTGATCCAATCTTCTATGGAGTCTGGCATGACTCTCAAAAATATATTTATCGCATTTATCGAACATAAGTCAAGTACCTACGATGCTTCACACTTCAGTCGGACAAATCTTACCTCATATTTTATCATGAATGGTTGTCATAGATCAGGGGACTTGGTTTTTTGATTACACGTTTTGTTCTTTTATTATTTAACGAATACAATTTTCGAGCCATTTGATATTCCAAATGTCATATCAAACACTATATTTATCAAGACTTGTATCTACGACTTGTTTCTACATTTTTTTCTACAACTTGTTTCTACATCTGGCTTCTACAACTTGTTTCTACAACTTGTTTCTACATCTTGTTTCTACAACTTGTTTCTACAACTTGCTTGCAACTTGTTCACAAAATGTCATATCATACAGTACATTTATCAAAACTTGTTTCTACAACTTCAAAGTTATTGATAAATGACTAAATTATTTTTAAATGAAGATTGAGTTATTTCTGCATTCACACATGTTGATTTCTGTGTACAGCAGCGCGCAACGACGATAACTAGACAACACAGGCAGGACAAACACACAAATGTTGTACCCCAAACAACACAACACAGGCAGGACAACAAGACAAATGTTGTACACCAAACAACACAACACAGGCAGGACAACAAGACAAATGTTGTACACCAAACAACACACCACAGGCAGGACAACAACACAAATGTTGTACACGAAACAACACAACACAGGCAGGACAACAACACAAATGTTGTACACCAAACAACACAATACAGGCAGGACAACAACACAAATTTTGTACACCAAACAACACAACACAGGCAGGACAACAACACAAACGTTGTACACGAAACAACACAACACAGGCAGGACAACAACACAAATGTTGTACACCAAACAACACAATACAGGCAGGACAACAACACAAATGTTGTACACCAAACAACACAACACAGGCAGGACAACAACACAAGTGTAGTACACCAAAAACACAACACAGGCAGGACTACAACACAAATGTTGCACACCAAACAGCAGAACACAGGCAGGACAACAACACAAATGTTGCACACCAAACAAGACAACACAGGCAGGACAACAACACAAATGTAGTAGACCAAACAACAAAACACAGGCAGGACAACAACACAAATGTTGTACCCCAAACAACACAACACAGGCAGGACAACAAGACAAATGTTGTACACCAAACAACACAACACAGGCAGGACAACAAGACAAATGTTGTACACCAAACAACACAACACAGGCAGGACAACAACACAAATGTTGTACACGAAACAACACAACACAGACAGGACAACAACACAAATGTTGTACACCAAACAACACAATACAGGCAGGACAACAACACAAATGTTGTACACCAAACAACAGAACACAGGCAGGACAACAACACAAACGTTGTACACGAAACAACACAACACAGGCAGGACAACAACACAAATGTTGTACACCAAACAACACAATACAGGCAGGAAAACAACACAAATGTTGTACACCAAACAACACAACACAGGCAGGACAACAACACAAGTGTAGTACACCAAAAACACAACACAGGCAGGACTACAACACAAATGTTGCACACCAAACAGCAGAACACAGGCAGGACAACAACACAAATGTTGCACACCAAACAAGACAACACCTGCAGGACAACAACACAAATGTAGTAGACCAAACAACACAACACAGGCAGGACAACAACACAAATGTTGTACACTAAACAACACAACATAGGCAGGACAACAACACAAATGTTGTACACCAAACAACACAACACAGGCAAGACAACAACACAAATGTTGTACACCAAACAACACAACACAGGCAGGACAACAACACAAATGTTACACACCAAACAACACTACACAGGCAGGACAACAACACAAATGTAGTACACCAAACAACACATCACAGGCAGGACAACAACACAAATGTTGTACACCAAACAACACAACACAGGCAGGACAACAACACAAATGTTGTACACCAAACAACACAACACAGGCAGGACAATGTCGTGACCCTCTCGTTTCCGGCATTATTCGTCGTTATTTCTTTCCTTTGCTTTCATTTCTTTTGATAACCGTCGTGACTTAAGGCCACATTATTCTATTTTGTCAATAAGATCAATTGAGACTTTTCAACGTCTCCAACATAATTAGTAATTTACGTTATTTAATAAACAATTAATATGGTAGCGAGTTAACCTTTTCTCTACGACAGAAACGATAATTCTTTTCTTATTAAAGGGGAAATTCACGAGGCATTGACATCACTATTTATTTCCTAATCTTGACACAGAAATGATCAAAATGGATCTAACGCACCTAGTCACATTTGATAAAACATCGGATGTACGCTGAATGTTCCTATGAATTACCTATTGCACAGAGGCAAGAAATGAGGATGCATTAGAGCGGATAAGTGTTATACGACAGATTGAATGGGACTTATCTTATAATTCCAGGAAAGTAGCTGATATGCGTTCCGTGACAACCAATTATTTATAGTTTACGTTACTGGATGATAAATGCGAATTCACTTGAATATAAATTGTTTAACAAAGACAATGCCCTGGCCAGCCCCAAGCTGGGGACCGGCCCCGGCACGACGTGTTTTCAGCTCTTAACTCAGCGATTGCCACGGTCCGACTGACTCTTTTCAAACGTAACGCTCTTGGCGATGCGAACATTTGAGATGCTAACTAGTAATAACGGCATCACAAGATTGGTATATGAATGGAAGATATTTCCCCGATTAATTTAAATACGCTGCTACTTACTCTTGTTAACATATTTATACTAACAATCCCCGCAAATATTATTAATAAGAAGTAAACATTACATAAGAGAAATCATTGGAGTTCCTGGCATCTTCTGTGAGCTGTCGTCGTTCCACCGAAGTCCAAGCGATGAACCTTCTCGAAGGTATAAACGATTTGAAGATATATGCGACTTGAAGTGCTCCTTCGTCGACACTCAGACTTATTATCATTTGGTCTTTTAGAATAGGAATACGTTATTGGCCAGATAATGCTCCTTCAGATTCTTAGCGATGTTCATTACACAGTTGTGCGGAGAAGCATAACATCCCCCGCGGCCGAACAAATCACAAGCTCCCGCTTGTGCTCGAAAGGCTTATCCCCAGTTGTGTACCTCACGTGCAGCCGACACGTTAAACGCGTGGATCATGAAGAGGCAGCATGCAAACGATCGAAGTTTGCTCATGTGGCGAGCGCTGATACGAGGACGTCAAACATGGACATCATAATAGTTTTTCTTGGGCAGAAACGTTTCCTATAGATGATGTCGACTCCCTCCTTCGACGTTGGGATTTTCGCGAAAATCCTGAGAGTAAAAACTCTCGGAAGTGTAATTACTACTTCCATAATACCGCAGGCTCATTCGTCCTGGGTGGCATTGAGCTGTTCCTTTTCACTTGCAGAAGTCTTAAAGAGATCTCCGAATAAACATTCCGTGTGTTATCAACTGAGGTGGACTACTATCTCGTGGAGTTCGTCTTCTTTTTTCTAGGGGGTGTAATAGAAGACGCTGCCATTTATGCTGAGATCGCCGAAGTGCAATTTATACACGTTGTTTACGTCTGGGCCTTCGTAGAATTTCCTTCGTCGCGTAGATACTCTCCGTAGTCGTCGTCGTTCTCCGTTGTCGCTGAACTTGCAGAATCCCGAAGTCGTAGCCGAAGCCTCCTGTTGAACTATGACCTTTAAATTTTAAAAGGGCGCCGTTTTCTGCGCGCTGATCCCCCGTAGAAAACTTTCCGAGGCGGTCGTATTCTGTGCGTGGGACCCTCGTTGAAAACTTTCCGTGGCAGTTGTTTTCTGTGCGCCGGTCCTTCGTAGAAAATTTTCCGTGGCAGTTGTTTTCTGTGCGCCGGACCTTCGTAGAAAATTTTCCGTGGCAGTCGTTTTCTGGGCGCTGGACCCTCGTAGAAAACTTTCCGTGGCATTCGTCTGAGTCATGTCGTGGATATTTTCTACACCTCGTTTTCTATGTCGGTGCGCAGCGTAAGCTCCGATCATCGCCGTTAATGGTGCGGGTGCTGCCTGTCTAGTGCGTCTGGGAGCACGGTTGACTCCGTGGTGGAGAGCGTGGTTGATGGTGTGGGCGTGGTTGAGCCCGTGGTGGCGAGTGAAGTCGATGGGGTGGCGATACGCCGGCAGTGGTGCTGGCTGCAGCGCACCATCAGCGACAGCAACAACTAAAATCATCGTTATTGTTATTCAGTGTTCTTGCGAATTTCATTCGTTCTAGACAAGCTCCCATTCATCTCTCACACACATATCCTAGCATCTCGTCTCATTCTACCTCTGTGCTCACATATTTGACATACCTATCGAACTTAAAATAATATTCCATTGTTTCGAATGACATTAAATTCTAAATATAATGCGGAGCATGAGGATTAAATTTTAAATAATGCATTAACATTGAGGACGTCATATGACAAAGTTCTCCAGTAATTTCAATTTAATGTGGAGCGTATATCAATGAAGCTCAAAATTTGTAATTCATCGTGAATTCCTGTAACATATTGTTGAGATAATTATCCTTTAATATACTCATGACGTTCTCCTCATTGAGGAATACTTTGATGGACATAAAATATAATTCTTTATTCAGATCGTAATCGTAAGTCAAAGTTTTATGTATGGAAATTGCAAATTTTAATTAAAACTATTACATTTTTACGTTACTTCGCATCATATGTTTAAGATATTACATCAAAACTTGAGCGTTTAAACATTTACCTTAAGCTCCCAGTTTATCTCTTAAGTTTCTCAACAAAATAGCAGAGCAATTCAAAGTCTACCACAGCAAGAAGCAGTGCCTGAGTTCAGCCTCGTGATTTCGAGCGACAGGGCAGAGCTGAGATTAATGACCAAGCGAGGGGAGAAGGATATTTGTAAACCAAGTGAGCAGCTAGCACCAGAGAACCACACTTGCTACCCAGTGAGTCTTGAACATTTCGTCCACCTTCCATTACTCCATAACCTCACGTGCTACATACCAACGTTCAAATATAGAAGCAGACGTTCATTACATGATGGAAAAAATGCATTGAAATTGTAATTTTGACACGGGCATCAAATGAAATAAAGTTTGCAATAAATTTAGCATTGCAACATATACGATAATTACATGAAATGAGAATGTGCAAAGTTATATTCGTAGTTACGCGAAAACATCATTCCGATTGATTGAACTTTACTCTAAATGAATTTTCTTTAGCGTATACATACGATAGATTAAGTAGATAATTTACTGAATAATTCATTTACAAAGTCGAATTTAAGGAAAGTATCATATTAGTATTTATTTTCATATGTATAATATGGGATTTGGATTCCGAACTTAGATTTGAATGGCATAAGTTGAGGGAAATGTGATTCGAAGCGTCTGTCGTTATCGAAGCTGCCTAGGCTTCTCTCAAACAAAATGGCGTCCTGGGTCGGAATTACACGGCCGAATGATGAAATTTATATAGTATCATTTTATAATTTTTACAAAAATCATTGAAGCACAGTTTAAATGAATAGTATAATAAATTGAATGGCACGATATTAAATTTATATTAGGTAATTAAATGGCTTTAGATAAAATAATCGAATTATCGAATTCTAACTATATAATTCAAACGGTTCGACATATTAAAAGTTATGATCAATGGACATATACTAATGGTTGATACATGAATTAAGTTTTAATTAGCTATTAAGGCAAGGTTCACACGTACATAGGAAATAATAAATGCAAAAAATACATCTATAATATAAAGTTACACGAAATACATGATAAAATTCGGTTAAGACCATCCTAACGTACACTCTGAATGAAACTGGTTTAAATTATTATGGAGATAGAAGTTATCGAATATGTCAAGAGGTTAAAATGTTTTGTGGTAATTTTTTTTTGTAGGCTCGAGCTTTAATTACTTCGGAGGAATGGGTAAGGGAAATTTAACTCTTATTACAAAGAATAAAAGATCCCCCACCGCTAGCCGCCATTTGTCGTGACGCTCTCGTTTCCGGCATTATTCGTCGTTATTTCTTTCCTTTGCTTTCATTTCTTTTGATAACCGTCGTGACTTAAGGCCACATTATTCTATTTTGTCAATAAGATCAATTGAGACTTTTCAACGTCTCCTACATAATTAGTAATTTACGTTATTTAATAAACAATTAATATGGTAGCGAGTTAACCTTTTCTCTACGACAGAAACGATAATTCTTTTCTTTTTAAAGGGGAAATTCACGAGGCATTGACATCACTATTTATTTCCTAATCTTGACACAGAAATGATCAAAATGGATCTAACGCACCTAGTCACATTTGATAAAACATCGGATGTACGCTGAATGTTCCTATGAATTACCTATTGCACAGAGGCAAGAAATGAGGATGCATTAGAGCGGATAAGTGTTATACGACAGAATGAATGGGACTTATCTTATAATTCCAGGAAAGTAGCTGATATGCGTTCCGTGACAACCAATTATTTATAGTTTACGTTACTGGATGATAAATGCGAATTCGCTTGAATATAAATTGTTTAACAAAGACAAAGCCCTGGCCAGCCCCAAGCTGGGGACCGGCCCCGGCACGACGTGTTTTCAGCTCTTAACTCAGCGATTGCCACGGTCCGACTGACTCTTTTCGAACGTAACGCTCTTGGCGATGCGAACATTTGAGATGCTAACTAGTAATAACGGCATCACAAGATTGGTATATGAATGGAAGATATTTCCCCGATTAATTTAAATACGCTGCTACTTACTCTTGTTAACATATTTATACTAACAATCCCCGCAAATATTATTAATAAGAAGTAAACATTACATAAGAGAAATCATTGGAGTTCCTGGCATCTCCTGTGAGCTGTCGTCGTTCCACCGAAGTCCAAGCGATGAACCTTCTCGAAGGTATAAACGATTTGAAGATATATGCGACTTGAAGTGCTCCTTCGTCGACACTCAGACTTATTATCATTTGGTCTTTTAGAAAAGGAATACGTTATTGGCCAGATAACGCTCCTTCAGATTCTTAGCGATGTTCATTATACACAGTTGTGCGGAGAAGCATAACAACAACAACACAAATGTTTTACACCAAACAACACAACACAGGCAAGGTAACAACACAAATGTTGTACACCAAACAACACAACACAGGCAGGACAACAACACAAATGTTCTACACCAAACAACACAACACAGGCAGGACAACAACACAAATGTTGTACACCAAACAACACAACACAGGCAGGACAACAACACAAATGTTCTACACCAAACAACCCAACACAGGCAGGACAATAACACAAATGTTGTACACCAAACAACACAACACAGGCAGGACAACAACACAAATGTTCTACACCAAACAACACAACACAGGCAGGACAACAACAAAAATTTTGTACACCAAACAACACAACACAGGCAGGACAACAACACAAATGTTGTACACCAAACAACACAACACAGGCAGGACTACAACACAAATGTTGTGCACAAAACAACACAACACAGGCAGGACAATAACACAAATGTTGTACACCAAACAAAACAACACAGGCAGGACAACAACACAAATGATCTACACCAAACAACACAACACAGGCAGGACAACAACAAAAATTTTGTACACCAAACAACACAACACAGGCAGGACAACAACACAAATGTTGTACACCAAACAACACAACACAGGCAGGACAACAACACAAATGTTCTACACCAAACAACACAACACAGGCAGGACAACAACAAAAATTTTGTACACCAAACAACACAACACAGGCAGGACAACAACACAAATGTTGTACACCAAACAACACAACACAGGCAGGACTACAACACAAATGTTGTTAACCAAACAACACAACATTGAAAGGCTGAGAAATGATCACCAAATTTCCTCAATTGTTTGCGTCTACCCAATAAAAATTTGTTGTTATGTTCGTAGAAAATATTAGTTTTGGTAACTAATTTATTATCACAATGGTTGTTCAGTTCTCTCATTGGCTGCAGTAAATGTAGATTGTACGTAAAGACTGCGCGTTGACTTGTGCTTTTGTTGCGTGCAACTGTGTCTGGCGGCGTGTTGGTGTGTTGTTGTTGTTGGAGTTGTGTTGTTGGTGTTGTTGCTGTTGTTGTTGGTATTGTTACTGGTGCTGTTGGTATTGTTACTGGTGCTGTTGGTATTGTTACTGGTGCTGTTGGTATTGTTACTGGTGCTGTTGGTATTGTTACTGGTGCTGTTGGTATTGTTACTAGTGCTGTTGGTATTGTTACTGGTGCTGTTGTAATTGTTACTGGTGCTGTTTGTATTGTTACTGGTGCTGTTGGTATTGTTAGTGTTACGATATATATGCACATTCATATTTCATGATATTTTTTGGCTAAATCACGTAAAGATATATTCATATTAGATGATATTTCATTTCTCTTGACATGATTTTTGGCTAAATCCTGTGACATTTAGGAATGTGGAAAAACAATTGGCTTTGGTTCGAGCGTGAGAATACCGATATATGCGTAGGAGCTATTTTTCCCTGTTCTAAGCAAAGGAACAGCGTTGTTCTCAGGTTTCGAACTTGCCTGAACTTGCTAAGGTTCAGGCGTCCACAAACACACAGTCTTGCACACGAACACAAATCTCAAGCCAACACACCCACACAACACACACACACACAACACAAAACGCACAGCACACATACGTAGGCGCGGGAACCCTCGCACCTCGGCAAGCATTGCATCTCTTCGGCCAACCAGCGCTCTGGAAGACATCACACGTGGAGGTGTGTCAGAGCGCGGACCAATGAGAGCGCAAGTCTGTAGAACCGGCAAGCGTCCATCGAATCAAAATTGAGAGACTTTCTCTGTAGCTTGTGAGAGTCTCGAACGTTCCGGAAAGAAAGAGGCGACACACATAAAAGGAGGGGACATGAAAATTCGTGAGGTTATTTTCTCTCATACACGACGAGAGACGGTCTTTTTGGTACACGGATCGGGGATCCGGCCGCCGCCGTGATCCCCGTTGGAACAGCCACTCGAGAAGATATCAAGAAAAGTGCACCCAATACAGAGCTTATATGACTACATCGAATCTCCAGAAGTTAGTAACGGACCCAGCAGATACTGAAGTACCATCGGCATCAAATTCCGCTCGAGACGCAACAACTTCGAGGTGACAACCGGCACGTATAGGAATGTGTCAAATCGTTCTCCCGAGAGAACATAAATGTCAGTTCTACGTCGACTTCAAGCTAGCATGACACTCCAGCATGCATTTTGAACTCGCACAGCTGCCAAATCTTCAACAACGTCAGGAATCGCAAATTCCACAGTTAAGCTGTTCGGGCAATGAGAGTCGTGAGCGCAACTAACGAGCGCTCTGGGCGCAGCGTCTTCGCTTTTGTCAGCACCGGCCGGCGCCTGCAATTAGAGCGGCCGCAGCGAAGAGACATGATTTCGGGCGCCCCTCAAGAGTTGAACGGTCACGAAATTAGGTGGCACCTGCAACGCATCCCAGAGGAGTTGAAAATTTGTGGTATAGAGTATTTTGAAACAGTGCTCTAAAGTGAATTAGTGGAAGTCAAAGTGGCACGCCGTACAGTGCATTAAAAGTGGCGCGCTGTGTAATGAATTTGCGTCTGATGTTAACGCGATAAAATACGAAGCATTTCTATATTTTTGGATACCTTGCTGTGAGTCAAGGGTCATCATGAGGGTCATTATGTGAGTCATCAAGGGTCATCATGTGAGTCATGAACCGGCATGTGTCATCATTGTTCTGTGCTTTGTGTTGCGTAGGGATTGCTATAATTTTGTGCATTTTGTGAATCGTTGTCAGCTCTTGGGTATTGATAATAGATTTCCGCGGGGAAGTTTTACATTTTGGAATGCCATGTTTTGGTGAATTTTACATTGGTTATTGTTATGAGCATCTCGCATTAGTGCACTGGTGCACCTTTTACTATTGCATTCAAGTATCTCCCTGTGCTTCTATCCACGAGTTCTTAAGAATAAAGCTATTTTAATCTTTCAATGTTTATTATTCTCCCCATGCTTGTCAGCTCGGTAATCGCGAAGTACACACCAAGTAAACACTGTTGATTTCCTACCTTTCTGTCCAACTCTCTGACTGTGTGTTTCATATCTTTATTTTTCTTTCTCTTGCTGTCGGGGGTTTCAATTCCTCCTACGTTACGTGCTTAACAACAGCATAGTATCGTGACACTGTCAATCTTTTTGTTATGCTTCTCTGTCATTAATTTTTGTTCCAACATTTTACACGGGTTTTGCGATACCAATGTGTTATTATCAGCTAAGGATGTTAATGTTAAGGTATTTTAAAAACCAATGTTGCAACATTTCATGCTTGAACGTTATTGAAAATAAATGGTTTTTCTTTTCCTTTTTTCTTGTGGATTTACAAATGATCAAATATATTTATCGATCATTTATAATCTTTCAAACTTTATTTAAAGATGCTTCATTTTGCCATTTTTTATATACAGTACAAATGTATTGAATGATACAAGTTGTTAAAAACAGACCTTTCACGATGCCTAACGCTAAGCTAAATCTAAAAAAACGTTTTTATTCAATTCATGAAGCTCCTACGGGCTACGCGAGTGATGCCAGCCAACAGAGGTGGTGAATGATGCAAATAGAGATAATGATGGTATGAAGACATGGTTATAGCGTGAGAAGTGGTATCTTTGTTACCAGCGATCACATTCATATAATGCTGGAGCTAATTATACCAATACTATTTATAACGTTCATCACATTACACAATGACAACAATGGCACAATAGCGAGTGTAATTCCACGGGAAATGACTTACAAACCTCATGTGAAGTGCAGGTGACGTGACGTGGATGACGTAAACGCGTGGAAAAAATAAGAATGTTACCGTTGAAAAGTTACATAGGTACGTATTTTAATAGATAATTATTGATTCACTTTTTGGCAAATTAACGCATTCGAACAAAATAAGGATCTCATTTAACGAAGCATTTAAAATTTATACAATTCGCTGAGACAAAATAAAATATTTATCTGTTTTAAAAAATATGAATCGAAAAAGTAACCCACAGTTGTTACCGCGTGTATCTTTCGCCTTCACTTGTTGACCTCGCTAATAACTTACAAATGTTGAAGCCATTCGTGGTTACGACTGAGCATTTAGAGCGTCATCCTAACTTTATACGCTTTTGCCAGTTGCCGCGCGTATCACATCTACTGGTGTACAGGAGGTGGGGCTTGGTTCTGACTTCATTGAAAGACACCTAATGCGTCACACTACGGCAGGTGTCGTGTTCACGCAAGTGTACTATAGTCGTTAACTAACAACTATTGCCACCCTCACCAGCCAATACGTCACACTACGGCAGGTGTCGTGTTCACGCAAGTGTACTTATGGCGAAAACTGAGGGTTTCACTAAATAAGTCGCCATGAAGAGATCAGGTGTAAATGTCACAACAGGAAAATTAGACCATAATTTTATTCAAGGAACAAAACACGCTTACAATTAGCGCTTCTTAAAACAATGTTAAAATAGCCAAGTCGAAGGAAGGCGATCCTGGCATTCAACACAAAACACGATTTTCAACGTTCAATAACTACTAAGTTTATGCAATAGGTTTCGTCAAGTTTATTCACTTTCATAGTTTGCAGGACGTTAACAAGTTTAAATTTTTACGATTAACACACAAAAGGGTACGTCAGCGGCACACGGCGGGCCCCGTAGCACCTCGTGCCGACTGCGCAGTAAGTTAAAACCTAAAAGAAGTGTTATTCAAAGGTAGGTCGCTTGCCAACGGCCTTCAACACTTGTAGCTTGAACACCTGCCAGCCCCTCCCAGGTCCGTACAAAACGGACAGCCACGGACGGTTAGCGTCTAGCTGACTAGCAGACGCTATGGCCCCTCTCGTCCTACGACGAACGGACGGACAGTGACGACGGTAACGGACGGTCGTCGTCCTCGCCGTGGTGTAGCCGATCGGAAAACGGCTTGGCACAATTACTCAGCCGGTCCAAGGGAGGCACCACTCGCGAACCACTGGGCGATCGCAAGAGTAGCTGGAAAAAAATTATGAAGTTTTATGAAAGCTCGTAATGATGGTAATAATAGTAACGATAAATTTAATTATTGGTCGAATAAAAAATAAGCAAGGTTCAAAGATAAGACATTAGTACCTTTCAAATAGCGGCTGCTGCAACCGTAGACCCAGTTGACCAGCAGAGACAGCTCCCAAACGTATACTATGTGTGCAAAGAGGAAAAACGATTTAGTACATTGAAAGTGGACGAGCCAGCAGTTAAATGTCAACGAAATAAATGCAATTGTGTTCAGTTATCTTTACGTTAGTTATACCCACCTAAGGAAATGGTGCCCTCAGTGTGATAACTTGCAGAACAGAGTGATGGATGACGATGCAATTAGCCAAGAGGTCAAAAAGTCAAGATGTCAAGTAATTCAACGAGATCAAGTGTCCCAAGGTTGAGGACAGTCAAGTCGTCCCCCAGCAAAACCAAGTGCAAACAACACTCTTAAGCAAGAGGTGGGAGAACGAAACAGAGACAAGCTCAAGTAACCTAATTCACAACCAAATACCCCAATTACCAATTCTAAACCAACTTCAATAAATAATGACAATATAAACAAACAAACAAACTCCAGCGACTCCGCAATCAAAGCCACAGCGAAGGAACGTACGTTACGAGGACGAGCAACCACCAGCGCCACATACGAACGCCCTTACAAAGTGAAGGTCTGACGATCAAGCTAGTACGAACAGGAGACTACAGAGGCCAGGAAGCGTCCGTTCTCGGCGATGGCAAGCGAACCCCCTATGAACCAGGCAAACCACCTCTGAGGAAACACGCACAGAGACAAAAACCCACGAATTCAATTTAAAATGTTAACCTCGCGTGATCCCTGTGGGGATTTTTCCCACATACTATAGTCTTTAACTAAAAACTATTGCCACCCTCACCAGCCAATACGCCACACTACGGCAGGTGTCGTGTTCACGCAAGTGTACTATAGTCGTTAACTAACAACTATTGCCACCCTCACCAGCCAATACGTCACACTACGGCAGGTGTCGTGTTCACGCAAGTGTACTAAAGTCGTTAACTAACAACTATTGTCACCCTCACCAGCTAATACGCCACACTACTGCAGGTGTCGTGTTCACGCAAGTGTACTATAGTCGTTAACTAACAACTATTGCCACCCTCACCAGCTAATGCGTCACACTACGGCAGGTGTCGTGTTCACGCAAGTGTACTATAGTTGTTAACTAACAACTATTGCCACCCTCACCAGCTAATGCGTCACACTACGGCAGGTGTCGTGTTCACGCAAGTGTACTATAGTCGTTAACTAACAACTATTGATACCCTCACCAGCTAATGCGTCACACTACGGCAGGTGTCGTGTTCACGCAAGTGTACTATAGTCGTTAACTAACAACTATTGCCACCCTCACCAGCCAATACGTCACACTACGGCAGGTGTCGTGTTCACGCAAGTGTACTATAGTCGTTAACTAACAACTATTGCCACCCTCACCAGCTAATGCGTCACACTACGGCAGGTGTCGTGTTCACGCAAGTGTACTATAGTCGTTAACTAACAACTATTGCCACCCTCACCAGCTAATGCGTCACACTACGGCAGGTGTCGTGTTCACGCAAGTTTACTATAGTCGTTACCTAACAACTATTGCCACCCTCACCAGCCAATACGCCACACGACCTACGGCAAATCGACGCAACTCTGCACACTCAGGCAGGAGCTGCACAGGAACACGGCCGCGTGCTGGCAGCAACCGACCGCAGCTGTGTTCTGAGAGTCAGGTTTGTCACGACGCAACAGACTGTTATGCAAGCAATTCGCTGTCACGGAGCCGAGATAACTCATGTGAGTCATTCTTGACTCTTAAAAATTTTTAATAGAAGTATTACTACAACTGCTACTCTTCATCGTTGTCTGGTTGGTGTCCATACTAATTTACCGTATTTATTGTTGTAAAGTGCCATGCTAAAAATATTGTGTTATTTGTGAAATATCATTTTATCATTTATCAAAAATAAATCATTTCTTAAATTAAAATACATTTAAATAATTTTGAACAAAACGAACTCCCAATCAAACATAGGGCCTAGTTAAACCTGTTACCGTGATTTTGATGGGTGACAAATTTATTTTCTAAAGTGTTTAAAAATTCAATAAATGACATGTTTGCTTTTACTTATGATTGCAAATAAATTGATTCAATCATTGTGTAATTTTTATTTTACAGGTCGTAAAAAATCATTTCAATAATTGGTTGTTCTAAATTACTACAATATCATGACTAACTTAAGAAATTCAACATGAGCATTTAGAAAGGTATTCCGTCTCCCATCATTGCCATCAGTGCTAATTACGTCATTTTTGCTATAGATTTCAGTCAGACCAGTTTCCATTTAATGAAATGTTTAATGGAGTTAGCCATCGATCAACCAAAACAACAACTATTGGCTGAACATTGAGTGTTCACGCGGAGCGTCTATATTTATATCGATTTTAAATTATTTAATATCATTATATGCGTACAGGGTTGCATTGAAAGGGGGTTGATTCAAATGAGGGGAATCCCTGTATGGTGATGCGTTACTCTGTCAACGGTGTGTGGTATTATTCGTAATAAATGTTAAGCAAGTGTACATGTGACGCGAAATCCCTGTGTAAAACAGCTCTTAAATAAAATAAGCTCTAAAAATCATATGAAACGAATTTTCCATTAAATTGTTAAACGAAATTTTGTAATATTCTACTTGTATGAGAAGCAGAGCCTTACAGACAGCGAGAAGCAGATTACAGTAAAATGAATTAGATATAGAGAAATGGAATGATGTAATTATATATCTTTTCAATTTTGGAGGCTCATTAATGGCATAAGAATTGGAGAATCAAATAATACCCCTTCAATTTTACAGTACAGAGTTAAAAAGATTCTAAGCTGCACACCTGAATCTCAATCAGTCCGAAAAATAGCAAGTTCACCCCAGAAAAGATACAAACTTAATTTTATAGAATATTTTGTGTGCATATTGATTATTTTTGAAAACCACAAAATTATTCAAGTGTTAAATATAGATTTTGTTTTAAATATATATTTAAAATTAAATTTGTCAGTGCACTGTTTTAAGTATACCAAAATAAATTTAGCTAGTACAATTGAATTAAACGTATTTGAACCTTCCCAATAAGTTACTAATGTTCGGTTATGAGTCATATTTGGCCAGAAAAATAGTAACTCAATTTTGCAGCCCAAAGGCTAACTAAAGTCAATTAAGAGTACATCCATCGTCAGGACTCTGCCTGCGAAGTGTGTGTGTGTGTGTGTGTGTGTGATGATTGTCTTATTCTGAGTATTGGCTTCCGTATCTAGTATTGGATAATATTCTGTTCCGAACAATTTGGTATTGAAATATCGATCGGACATCGGAAATAAGTTCAGCCAATATTGGCCACAGAAGGAGTATTCGGTGCAGGGTTTTATAATGTAATTATTATTTATAGATAATGATAATTTAATAAATATAACAATCAACCATTAATATATTATCTATACAATTTATCTGTAGAAATTGAATAATTTATCAGGATATTTAGAGAATTCTTCACAGGTTCCATACCAGAATACTTACCCGACGTCGACTATATAATGTCTGAGCAGCTCTATTTATTTTGTAGTTCCGGTCACAAATCCAATAATAAATCCAATCACAAAGCCCTGCACAAGTCCATCAATAATATCAGCACCCAATTCAACTCATGGACAGAGTCCAATACTACATTAATCTGTGACCAATATTGGCTGAACTGATGTCCAATATCAGGCCGATATTTCACTATTAATAGCAAATATCAGAATATTATCCAATACTGGACACGGGAGGCAATACTCAGCAGTTGTATGCAATACTGGAAGTAGGATCCAATACTCAGAATTACGCTGGTCTTGAGGCGGCTTCACACGATGACCAATCCGTAGTGCTACGTTACAAAACTGACCCGGTAGCGTGGCGGAATTATGCAGGGCGCTGTCACGCGCTTCAGGCTTTTGTGGCGGTCCGTAACCACAAGGTTCTCGAGGTAGCTGAGTAAATAGGATACCGAAATGAACCATAGAAAGGTTATTCTTTCAAATAAAACATAGTTTTCCTTTTGTTAGCAAGTCAAAGGATCAGTTACTTCTGGCCCACCATGTACCTGTTTGCTGTTTCAGGAAAAAGGAATAATCCCTAAATGCAAGTAAGTAAATAAGTACGCACCACGGTAGAGGAAACAAGGTAGGTTCATACCAGTCTTTTCTTCGTCGACTGTGTGGGTTTGCTGACGTCACGGCAACGAGCCAATAGCAGCGCTCATATTGCATCTGGGAGCACTGCTACCCTCAAATCTCGCTCCACTATTGGCCTAACGACACAGAGTTTTGGTGACGTCATAAAGTGTGTTTGAAATAAAGCCTTTCTATTGGCTAGCCGAACAAGAGGAGGTGTATTTTCTCCCATAGAAATGACCCTACCCTTGTTTCCTCACCATGGTACGCACCAACTCAGTTCTTCGCCACTTCGGCTACCAAATGGTAACGATACCCGTACCAAAAATGCACCGTAGCTCAAGGTTGAAATCCGACGGTTTCGTGGCGCTGGACAGATCGACTGGTATGTAGACGATTATGACGAAACGTCGCCATTTGGTCTTCGTGTGACGGCGGCCTTACATGACAACATTCCCGGCTCGGATTCCCGAATGTATCCCACTTCAGACCATTCTTAGCCCGTGGGCTGCTAAAAATATATTAATTATGTATTTGCATAACTTTCCTTGAACGACTGAAATGCTAAAGTCCGTTAAATGAATTTTACATAGAATATACAAATATTGTGGTATGCCTTTAAATTTGAATTACCCAATAGAAAAAATCAAAATGAACATCAAAAACCTTTAGAAATAATTATATTTAACATCGAATTAATAATATTTTTTAATTCATTTGTACATAACATATTAAAAGAACAATTAAATGAATAAATAATCAATTTGCGGGGTGACTAGGTTAAATTTAAATCTGATCGAAATGCACGTGTTCTCAGGTCGAAAGATTACCAATTCAGAAATATGTGTTGATTCTCCAATATTCATCTCTTCAATTCGCCTCCTATATTGAATAGACCTATAATTCGATAGAATAACTTTCAAGAAAGTAATTCATTTCATTGTGGTCTGCTTCTCGCTGTCTGCAAGGCTCGGTCTGCATCTCACACAAGTAGAATAACAAAAAACTGAGCCTAACAACTTTACGAGAAGTTCTTTTTACAATTATTTTTACATACTGTTGTATCACACAGCTGTTTTATAAAGGGTTCTCGCGTTATAATTTTTTTCACTTCATTCATAATAATATCATTCAAGTAATATCACACATTTTTGATAAAGTAACAACTTCAATGAATCCCTTTATTGTGAAACCTAGCACACACAGAATAATATTAAATCATATATACTCGAAGTAAAAACACACTCTCTGCGTGAACGCTTAAGTGCAGCCAACAATAGTTGCTGTTGTTTTGTTTGTTTGATGGCTAACCAGGGCTTCCACGAGTGCGAAAGTTCTTACCCTAAAACTTAGTTCAAGATTACCCTAAAAATGTATTAATTACCCTAAAATGTCGAATAAGCCCATTGCTGGTATTACATGAAAATATTCAATGTTTCCATGTTCATATGTGTAGAAATGACCCTACATCAGGGACATGCGGATATAAGAAAATGCAATTCTCTGACTTTACGGAGTCATATGTGTCATGATAAGTGCAACATTTTATTTTGCTTTCACTATAGTTTATCTTCTTTGTAGGGTTACCTAGTTACAAGCTCTGTCCAATGAGCTTAAAATATGAGGCCAGGGGATCTATTCTTGACTAGCAGAGAGATGCAAAGACAAAGAAAGATGAAATGAACGACAAAGTAATACTCGAAACATTTATTTATGAAACACAACACGAACACAGTTTCAAAACTTTTGCGCAATAAATTAGAGGAATTTAGATGTGAAATAAGTTCATATACACCCTAATTCTCGGTGCAATTGCAAAGAACGGGGCAAATAATGTAATGCACTATATGAAGAATAATTATCATAACTTTCCCAAATTTTTGCAAATGGTATACTCAATTGGTTCGAATTTAACTGCGGATATAGAGATAATTTACGTTGAGTAAGGCGAAGCAGATGTTGCTCAAGGTTCAAAGTTAGCCCCATTGAATTTCAAATAAGAGTCTCGTTACAATTAGGAATCTCGGCCCATGGCCGGATTATTTTTCGACAAAAGCCCACATGTAAAAAAATCCAAAAGCCTACAGTCGAATACTTGTAGCTCCCCTAGGAATTGAGTCCTACGTTAGTGAGCCCTAGTGCCAAGAATAATGGAAGAAGAATCTCGATTTCTATCTCACAAGCTTTTTTATTCACTCCCAATATCTGTATTTCCAACAAGCCAACATTTATTCTATGAAGCTGAAAATTCATTTTTTTTAACAAAGAAGCCACAGAATGTTTGTATCTCATCATAACCTAAGTCGTGTCTGAACAGAACCCTACAATGTCGCTCAATTTAAATGTTTGTATCACTGACATCTTTTTTATGGGTAGTAAACAATCCATTGGCTGTGCTATCCTCTTTTTCAACAAGATCAACAAAGGAGCTCTTAATTGCACTCTCACTCCATTATTGGACGATGACTCCGAGTTGTTCAGCTTTACTGCAATCAGTTGTTTCATCAATCATTCAAGAATATGAACTTCATTAAGGACAACGACAAGAACACTTAGTAGATGTTTACCCAACCATTGTCTTATTATGTTTGTAGCTATTTGTTTCCCTAAGCTTACTTTCTTTGAGAAAAATTTGTTTCAGTAGTAATGAAATAGGCAAATCATCCTGAGAAAGATTGGCACATATCTGTAATTCAATTTTTATACCTGACTTCTCAATTAGGTCGTGTGATAAAATGAACAGAGTTATAGTTTGTGTTTTTCTTCTCTGCACTGAGATTTTTATGGAATTGAGTGTTAGCATGAAGAATAATCTCAGATTTACCAAACGTGATGATAGTTGAGCATATAGTACAGTATACCGTATCCTTAGTAGTGGTATATGGCTGAGACTTTTCTAACCAGCCTCGAAACAGTTGTTCGCTTCTCTATCCTTCCTTCCCTTTTCGTGAAAAGTGCTTAACAGACGATAAAATTTGACTTTCCGTCATGGGTGGTGTAGCAGCTTCATCGTACACAACATCTATTTGATAATAGCAATTTGCTGAGACGCAAGTGACCAAATATTTTGTCACGATGCAATACTGCACGTGACAGCACCTGACACAGTTAATTGCACTCGACTGAAACAAAACTACATACTCTCGGCACGGGGAGTGTCGTTCTGTACACGTTATGTTATGTAGCTGTTCAATTCCAGTAAACGACGATGACCGATGTATTGGTGTAAATCTTGAAACATTACCGAGTTAGTTATCTAAGGCTAGAAAATATAAAATTCCAAACATTATATCAAGTTGCATATCACTTTAATTATTGTCATTACTTTCAATTAACCAAGGTATTATTTGTGCAGCAAATCTGGCCACATTATACTGAAGAGAGATCTGAGTTCTGAGATATATGCAGTGATATGCACAGCAATTTGCACCTTATCGTCGTGTGCAATAAATACTAAATTAATGGCGAGTTCGGGCAAGTTTGTTACAAATATGATTCTTATTGAACATTTTCACAAATACTTCGGTAGCGTACTTCGCAATGTACCTTACATAAGGTATATTGTAGTACTTGAGAGCAAAATTTGATATTGGCAATGAAAACAGGCAATATCCCTACAATTGTGTTGCGCTACCCCGACAGAAGTCGAATTACCCTAAAAATCATAAAATTTTGTTTTACCCTAAACTCTACCCTAGACCCCATCTGATTACCCTAAAATAGGGTATTTTACCCTAAAGTGGAAGCACTGTGGCTAACTTCATTTAATGTTTCAGGCCCTCATTGCCCAGTAATGTTGTTGGTGTCATTTGTTAATACTGTTGTGCGCTCGTTGTGTGCGCTTGTGGTGGGCATTGGCTGAAGGATTATTGGTTATTGGATAAATAATGTTGCGTAAATAATGACCTGATGCTGATAGCTGACTTATATGATTGTTTAATTTTGGTTAACTCAAACTATAGTGTTAGATATTTCAATCTTCAGATATAGAAAAAGTTTTCGCTGCATTTACGAGAATTCGCTAATACAGGGTGGGGCTAAAGGTATGAACGAGTTTTGATGGGCTGCCGCTCGGCCTGTGGGGGAGGTGGAGAAACGGGAGGGGTTTCGTTGTTGCTGCGTGAGAATCTAGTTTTCAGTAGCAGTCATGGTATGGACAGGAGAGCATCGCGGGTTTGCTGTTGTTACGTTTTTCGAAAATCGCCGTTCTGTGATCGATCGCCACGCAGAGAGCCTTTCCACTGCACTTCAATATCCCTGTTGGAGGAAACGTTCCTGGCGGTAATGCGAACCGACGTTGGGCTAGGACATTGGAAAACAGTGGTGCAACAGCAATTCCTTCGGCAATTGGAAGACCCAGAACTGTCAGAACACCTGAAAATGTCATCTTGGTACCTTGAGCGCTATGTACGCTTGGTACGCTGAGCGCTGTCACCGCTGAGCGCGATGTGACTATGTTGGAAGAGTTTTTTGAACCTCAGCTGGAGGACTTGCGTGCAGCAACTAATCTGGGAGACATCTGGTTCCAACAGGACGAGGCTACATCCCACACTGCTAGGATTTCAATGGCGAGATTGAGGCAAGTGTTCCCCCTGCGCCTAGTCTCGGTGAGGGGTGACGTGGAGTGGCCTGCGCGCTCACCAGATTTGAGCATTTGTGACTTTTTCCTGTGGGGATACACAAAGGAAAAGATTTTTAAACATCGTCCACATACCGTGGAAGAACTTAAGGACAGAATCAGAGAGGAACTTGCGGCAATACCCATCGAAATGTGCAGAAGAGCGGTTCAAAACTTCAGAACTCGCCTTCAGGAGTGCATCGCGGCTGACGGCCAGCACCTACGGGATATAATCTTTAAAACTTAAGATAAAAAACTAGATTTTGTACTGCATTGAACAATATATATAAATAAATACTGCAAGTTGAATGGTTCTCCTTTTATCACGTTTCCTTGCGGTTTATGATCTTCGCTACGGCAACGCGGGTTAACGGGCGACGACGGACAAGAAAAGGGCGTGTGACTCTTTCTTTATTTCGGTATCCGTGGCGCCGTAAACTGCACAAACAGGTATAGTTCAGACTCGGACCAGCGATTGCATGACAAGAGAATTCCTAATTTAAGATCATAGTCGACTGTCCAGTTACCATATATAGTACCACATAACAAGAAAGGAAATTCATACCTCGAAGGTATATGAGAAGTAGCAGAGTGAGACATAAGAGGCTAAATAAAGCTAGAACTAGGTATGATATTCTGATGACAGAAGAGCGATAAGAGTGGTCACGAGGCATTGTCATGGGAACAACATAGCACAATGATAATTCATAACACAATTATTATTATTATATAGGAAAATTTTAGCCTCTCTTAACCACGACAAAGATGTTCCAAGAGAGGAAAAAGGAAGGCACCATTTAGTATGGAGTTGAGGGAACGCGGAATCTATGCACAAGGTGCACAGGAGCAGTGAGCTAGGAAAGAAGTTCATGAAACAAGAAAAGGTTTTAAAAAGGACAAAAAAAATGTTATACAATCAAAATTACAAAGTATTCGAAAAAACAATTGCAACACTTCATGGGAAATTTACACAGGTCCTTGATAAAAAATATATAAAAAAACCGAAAACTAAACTAAATCATTGGGTGTACAGTACACAAACATCCCAGTCGTAGAAACTCTGCAATTGTTGTGCAACAAATGTTTTTCATCTAGTCAATTATTTTACGGGTTTGATAATGTGAATTTTATGCATTTTTTGAACTAGCAGTTACCGAAACGTATTTCTTTTTTAATCAAAAGCTGTATAAACAAATAGATGGCTCATCGATGGGCAACCCAATCGCGCCTACTCTTGCTAACATTTTTTTATGCAATATGGAACAAAAGTACCTAGAGGAATGCCCTGATATTTTTGAACCTGTGTTTTACAAAAGATACTTGGATGACACATTTGTTATTTTTGAAGATAAATCCCATGCTCCGTTATTTCTAAATCATATCAATAAGTATCATTCGAATATCAATTTTACTATGGAACCTGAACAAAACAATAGATTAGCTTTTTTAGGTCTCAATATCAGTAGAACAGAGCAGGGTTTCGTTTCCAGTGTATACCGCAAGCCAACTTTTACTGGGTTAGGCTGCAGTTTCTCCAGTTTCTGTCACTTCCGCTATAAACTTAATTAAATACGGACCCTTCTCCATCGTGCATATAACCTATCCTCCTCATACTCTGACTTTTCTTCCGAATTAGATTTTTTAAAATCTTTTTTTTTCCTGACAACGGCTATCCATACGGTTTATTTGACAGGCTTGTCCGTGATTTTTTTTGCAATATATTTTCTCGTCAGAAACAAACCTTGTGCACAGTAAGTAAATGTAAGGTGTACATATCTCTTCCTTACATAGGCCCCTCATCTGAAGAAATGATTAGGTATTTCAGGAAATTACTTTCAGAATTTTACCCCCAGATTGACTTTATATTTGCTTTAAAGAATGACTTCCAAATTAAAAAATTCTTTAGGTATAAAGACAGGCTGCCCTCTGAATTGCTTTCGAATATTGTCTATAAATTTACGTGCGGAACTTGCCAGAGTTCTTATATCGGAAGCACCCAGAAACAGTCTAAGATCAGATTTTTTCAATACATAGGCCGTTCCTTCAGAACAAACCGGCCTCTAGCATTCTTGACGCATTTGCCTCCCAGACATAATTGTGAACAGACCAATCATTCGTTCTCAATAGATAATTTTGAAATCATAGGATCAGCTCAGGAGTCAGATATTAGAATTTTAGAATCCCTTTATATAACCAAACATAGACCGCAGCTCAACACCGATCAAATTGCCGTGCCCCTGTACACCCAATGATTTAGTTTAGTTTTCGGTTTTTTTATATATTTTTTATCAAGGACCCGTGTAAATTTCCTATGAAGTGTTGCAAGAAAAGGTTTCTGTTGCATTGACAGGGAAGAAAATAAGTCTCTAGTTGAGGAACACATTGCCAAGAACACCCTGCCATAAAACACATTGCTGGAAAACACATTAAAAAAAACACATTTGTAACACACGCACAGGACCAAAAGAGGACAGCCTACTCACACACACATTGATTACAACGTTTTTAACGTCTGAGTCAGCACGTTAACATCCCAGACTTTCAAGATAAGAAGCACATTTCATTCTCTACATGGAGACTTGTTAACTTGTTGTAATCTTTGGGCTAATCAAGTGCTACAAAGGCAACGGTTGCATCCTCGATAGAACAATCTGACAACGCTTTAGAATACTTACGGACGGTGGGGGAAGGTCCCTCACGCTAGAAAAACTCGGAATAACCTATGTACATCTACAAGAAGAATGACTACTTATTTTTCTTTGCTATACCTGTGGGAAGGGAAGTGATTAAAGATTAGGTCTCTGATGCAGGGACAAGCTACTTAGGTTACAGCAGATCAGTCAAGAAATCCTATCATTAAAATAAAAACGGCTATCTCATTGACCAGCCTAATACTGAAAGGTTTGACACGCTCGCCGATTTTTGAATGGCTCAGTTTAAACACGGGACAACAAGTACACATTGACCAACGTCGCCTTGAAAACACAAATCACATGGGCTAGTGGTCTCATAAATTTCTGTGCCTATTCTCAGTCTACCTTTGAGAATGCTTTAACTTTAGGCCTCCATCTTACTGACTGGCGAAACTTGCCCAGCACAGCTCATAGGGGAGAAGCCAACAGATAGACAAATATTTTACTTTATTTTATATCTTTTTCTTAATAAAATTTTTGAGAACTTACAATACAAAAGAAAGGAAAAAATTATGTTTCCAAAAAGTTAGTACAAAAGTTCAGCACGATGAGCCATTATAAATTTCTTAATATAAAACGTCTGGTGTCTAATCTATGGAAGAACCACAATAAGTTTTTAATTTCTTTAACAGTGATTTTATCGACTGAGGGCAAAGCAGTAAATATGTCATCCTAGTTTGCTGCACGACAAAAAGCATGAATAGAGGTTAAACTTGCAACTGACTAGCGGAAAGTAAAAAACATTTAGACGTTGATACAGAATCACTTTGAACAATGAAAAAAAAAATAGGAATCAGTTTATCAGTTAAAACCACACATTCACTGAACCTGTCTGATACTCCAGCTTTCCCCATCTTGAGTTGTTAAATCTTAGCATGAGAATGCACATGTTAAACCTAACCTCAGAGTCAACCTATTTAATTAACAGGCAAACCTGTAAAATCACACATTCAGTGTTCCGCCAGAATACTGTCAATCTAGAATCCGACGTTTCTAGCATTACACTGCAGCATACTGGTTATAGAACGCACTAGATTCACAACATCACAGCGGCTAGTCTGGCTCAATGTGGGTGGTTCGCCGGCAGCCAGAAGCATCCTCGAATGCTCTGAAACCGGCTGTTCACCGCTATCAAACACAGGTTATGTGAAGGCAATCGACAAATATAGCTAGTTCACAAACACGTTTGGATTAATAAGTCTTTGACACAAAGTCACATCACCAAAGGACACAAAACTTAAAAATATCCGGGAAGACGTTGTTTCCCTTGGGCGCACTTCAACCAAATAGAACGCTGGTGTCAGTCATGCGAACCAGCGCGGATCCGCAGAATGTTGCCGAAATTAAATTGTCAAAATTCGCGTCTTGTAAGACGCGACACTCCTCCCCTTTGGTGTTTTTGGCCACCAATAACTGCCTTCGGGGGGGGGGGGGGGCGCTGGGTAAGGGCTAGTTCAGTGGCGGGGCGCCCCACTCGACGTGCTCATCGCAGTCGTCTCGCCCCGCGACACGCGTCAGTGTTGTCTTCAGCGACGGGTGGGTGGCCTTCCACCTGCTGCGCGGGCGTGGCTCATAGAGGAGTCCTCTCTGCTTCCCCGACCAACCTCGAACCTTCCGTCGCTGGCGGGTGGTGGACCTCTGGAGGGGTCCTGGTGTTGTCTCCTGGTCTTTCTCGACGCCGCCCGGCATTCCTCGTGCGTCGGTGAGTGCGTCATGCTCGTCCCGATGCTTCGGATTCCGACGGCAGCTTGTCGCGTAGACGGTACTGAGAGGCTGGTTAACGGAAGATGGAGGTGGGTGCTTGGCGTTTCCTGGAGGGTCGGGAGCCGCGGGGCTGCCTCCCTCTTTGCTTGGCCCATTCTGTCGAGCTCTCTTATCAACAGATGTGCGCTCAGCATTGTGCGCGTCGTACTTTCTCTTCAGATCACCAGGGTGCGGAAGCTCCCGTTTCAGTCTCTTCTTGGACTTCGGTGATACGCTGTCTGGATCGCACCGAGCGTCCATTTCATCGTTTGTTGCTGACTGGTTGATAAATCTCGTCGTTGGCGGGGCTTCCGCTTGATTGTCTTCCTCTGCCCTTGTGTTTTTCATCTTTTCAGGGTCTCCGCGATCGTCGGGGGGCCGCGGATGAGAGGTTTCATCGCTGTGCTGCTGGGTAATAGCGTCTTCTCCTGAGAACGGTTCAAGGCACATCTCCGGGCCACAGGTTTTGAGAGCGGCTTCGGCTACGATTCTTGCGCCCGTGTAAGAGTGCTCTCCTTCGGGGCTGACGTCGTCCTTCACCTTGCTGACCACTGCCCAGCCTAAGGCAGTGTGGTGGACGAACGGAGCCTTACGGCATTGTTTGTCGGAGTGACTGTAGAGTAGGTCTCCACAGTCCGTCCCTAGGAGCACCGTGACTTCTGCGTGTTTGTCCAAGGGCAAGAAATGGTGAGCGAAGTGCGATATCTCCGGGGTTCATGCGACGCGTTCGTAGGTCGCGACTGCTTTCTTTCTATCGGGAATGGAGTGGCATTCCAACATTGGTGGGAGCTCGAATGTTTGGTCTTCGTACACTCCCTTTATTTTAAGCCCTGACACGCGTCTGCCGTATCGAACGGCGGATTGATCGGTCAGCGTCTCTAGCGTGTAGTGAGTATCAGGGGTTGTCACGCGAAGGGCGTTCAACAACTTGGGAGAGCAAAAGGAGGTTGTACTCATCTCGTCCAGGATTACGTAGGCGCGGCACGACCGACCCGTGTTCTCGTCGATAACGTCTGCCAGAACAACTATGCTGCATGCACCCTTCTCGGCTGTGGGCACGCGAGAGGCCAGGGCCACGGCTCTCAAACTCTCACCGAGTTCGCTCTGAGCTCTGCCGTCACTCGGTTCTCGACTGGGTCTCTCCTGACGAGTGGTTTCACTCGAATTTTCTGCTGCTCGCCTGTTGATGTGAGCAGCCGTGCTGTGACTGCTGGCTCCGCAGTCATCGCACTTCACAACTTCATTGCAGTGCTTTCTTTGCCCAGTGAGTGCCTAGACAGCGGTAGCATAGTTTATGCTCGCGTATGAAGTCCTTCTTCTTCTGAGATTCCATCTTTCTTACCGCTTGGCACGAGTTTGTCGCGTGCTGTGCACTCTGGTGGAGAACGCAGCTGCCAGTTTGATTCTCCGACGATGTGTAGAGAACTCGTAGGGCTCTTGGACTAGGGCGAGCGGAGGCCGCGGTGTCGCGTCGATTACTCACCCAGTTGAGGTTCGATGCCCCAAAACTGTCGCACTGGGTGTCTGACAGCGTTTTGATGAACTCGCAGAACCTGGCGAAATCAGGTAGCGATCCAAATAATCTTCTGTGCCTACTTCTTTCGTTTCTCCAGGCATCCAGAACGAAGAAGGGCAGTCTCTCAACGATGTGGGACAGCCCTACGTCGGTGTTCAGGAAGGAGAGGCCTTTCTTATGTTGCATGGTGTGATGAATCGCTAGACAGGCGTCGCTGAACTTCCGTAGCTTGAGACCGACCGTGCGGTCACCCTTCGACCCTTTGATGTCCGAAGTTTGGGCGAGGCGTTCGAGCAGGCTGTCGGCAACCCTGTCGTCAGAGCCGAAGCGAGTTTTCAATTGTTTGACGATGTGGGTGAGCAGGGCCGCTGTGTCTAGGTACGTTGCGGCCAGTATATCGTCGATCAGGCTCCTCGGCTCTCCGCAGGTATGGTTTGTGAGGATCTCAATGGCGTCGATGGGCTCCACGGCGAGCCTTTCCATCCTTCTCCTGAGGGCATCGAACCATCTGTGGAACAGATGAGCCTCTCCCGCGTAAGGCTGGTTGGCCCCCTTTTTTAAATCTTCGATCATCGAGAACCTCATAGCTCCGTCGATCACTGGTGGCCTTGTCTCAAAAACCACGGCCGGTGAGCTGGTGGAAGCACTAGGCTGGAATGCTGGTGCGGAGGGATTCATCAGAGGCGTGTCACGGGGTAGAGCGTTCACGACCGCCGTCGCACCCCCTGTGGGCTCCACGACGTGGCGTTGGAAAGCTTGGTCGACCCAGGCACCTGTGCGAGCGTCTTTGTGCTCGATGTTCTCTTCACCGAAGGGCTGATCATTCTCCGTTCGGTTCCCGTTCCTCAATTTCGACCTCTCGATGGTGATTTGTGCCAACAGCACCGATGGATCTTCCGTGATGTCGATAAGCATCTGCTTATTGCCTTGGCTAGGGGGCTCGCGGCGCTCGGACTCGCCGTACTTGTGACGAGAGCTGGCGCTGGGAAGGCTCTGGCTATGATCGCTCTCACTGTCTTGACTCTGGCTGTAATAGCTCGAGCTTTGGTGACTCTGACGACGATGACTGGGGCTTGCCTGGTCTTTGCCCCGACGGTTGGAACGGTGTCCGTTCCTGCTCTCAGCCAATAATGATTTTGAGGGCTTGTTCTGATATGCAGCGCCTTGCTGCTGGTTCTTGGACGAGGTCTTCGTCGACCTTGAGCTCTTGCGCTGGGAGGGTTCCTTTGCCACACTCTGTGACGAGCTCACCCAGAGCTCCTCGTTTCTGTGATCCATTGAGTTCGCTAGTGCTTTTCTGCGAGCTCTAGCGTTTGTCAATGAGTCTCGGATTACCGTCGCTTCTGCAGTGGCTCCTGAACTCTCGAGAGCCAGGACTAGCTGGTCTCCGAGCTGCTTGACGGTCTTAGCCTTTGTTCGGATTCCAGAGTAGACTTGGTCAACCTCGCCGGGAGTCTTGAGATCTCGTGGTACTGCACCATTCAGGAGACTGTTCAAGGCTGCTAGCTCAGTGTTGAATTGTTCCTCCAGCTGTGGAAGTCTAGGCTTGCTCTTTCTTCCGAGAGAAGTCATTGTTTATGGTCACGAATATTCGCCACGGGCTGCTGAGAATCTGCTGTGGGCCTCCTCTTTGGAGGACTTCTTCGTAGGAGGGCACCTTCCGCTGACGTCTTTTACTATCGCGTTTCCTTGCGGATTATGACCTTTGCTACGGCAACGCGGGTTAACGGGCGACGACGGACAAGAAAAGGGCGTGTGACTCTTTCTTAATTTCGGTATCCGTGGCGCCGTAAACTGCACAAACAGGTATAGTTCAGACTCGGACCAGCGATTGCATGACAAGAGAATTCCTAATTTAAGATCATAGTCGACTGTCCAGTTACCATATATAGTACCGCATAACAAGAAAGGAAATTCATACCTCGAAGGTATATGAGGAGTAGCTGAGTGAGACATAAGAGGCTAAATAAAGCTAGAACTAGGTATGATATTCTGATGACAGAAGAGCGATAAGAGTGGTCACGAGGCATTGTCATGGGAACAACATAGCACAATGATAATTCATAACACAATTATTAATATTATATAGGAAAATTTTAGCCTCTCTTAACCACGACAAAGATGTTCCAAGAGAGGAAAGAGGAAGGCACCATTTAGTATGGAGTTGAGGGAACGCGGAATCTATGCACAAGGTGCACAGGAGTAGTGAACTAGGAAAGAAGTTCATGAAACAAGAAAAGGTTTCTGTTGCATTGACAGGGAAGAAAATAAGTCTCTAGTTGAGGAACACATTGCCAAGAACACCCTGCCAAAGAACACATTGCTGGAAAACACATTTTAAAAAAAACACATTTGTAACACACGCACAGGACCAAAAGAGGACAGCCTACTCACACACACATTGATTACAACGTTTTTAACGTCTGAGTCAGCACGTTAACATCCCAGACTTTCAAGATAAGAAGCACATTTCATTCTCTACATGGAGACTTGTTAACTTGTTGTAATCTTTGGGCTAATCAAGTGCTACAAAGGCAACGGTTGCATTCTCGATAGAACAATCTGACAACGCTTTAGAATACTTACGGACGGTGGGGGAAGGTCCCTCACGCTAGAAAAACTCGGAATAACTTATGTACATTTACAAGAAGAATGACTACTTATTTTTCTTTGCTATACCTGTGGGAAGGGAAATGATTAAAGATTAGTTCTCTGATGCAGGGACAAGCTACTTAGGTTACAGCAGATCAGTCAAGAAATCCTATCATTAAAATAAAAACGGCTATCTCATTGACCAGCCTAATACTGAAAGGTTTGACACGCTCGCCGATTTTTGAATGACTCAGTTTAAACACGGGACAACAAGTACACATTGACCAACGTCGCCTTGAAAACACAAATCACATGGGCTAGTGGTCTCATAAATTTCTGTGCCTATTCTCAGTCTACCTTTGAGAATGCTTTAACTTTAGGCTTCCACCTTACTGACTGGCGCAACTTGCCCAGCCAAGCCCATAGGGGAGGAGCCAACAGATAGACAAATATTTTACTTTATTTTATATCTTTTTCTTAATGAAATTTTTGAGAAGTTACAATACAAAAGAAAGGAAAAAATTAGGTTTCCAAAAAGTTAGTACAAAAGTTCAGCACGATGAGCCATTATAAATTTCTTAATATAAAACGACTGATGTCTAATCTATGGAAGAACCACAATAAGTTTTTAATTTCTTTAACAGTGATTTTATCGACTGAGGGCAAAGCAGTAAATATGTCATCCTAGTTTGCTGCACGACAAAAAGCATGAATAGAGGTTAAACTTGCAACTGACTAGCGGAAAGTAAAAAACATTTAGACGTTGATACAGAATCACTTTGAACAATGAAAGAAAAAATAAGAATCAGTTTATCAGTTAAAACCACACATTCACTGAACCTGTCTGATACTCCAGCTTTCCCCATCTTGAGTTGTTAAATCTTAGCATGAGAATGCACATGTTAAACCTAACCTCAGAGTCAACCTATTTAACAGGCAAACCTGTAAAATCACACATTCAGTGTTCCGCCAGAATACTGTCAATCTAGAAACCGACGTATCTAGCATTACACTGCAGCATACTGGCTATATAACGCACTAGATTCACAACATCACAGCGGCTAGTCTGGCTCAATGTGGGTGGTTCGCCGGCAGCCAGAAGCATCCTCGAATGCTCTAGAATCCGGCTGTTAACCGCTATAAAGTCACATCATCAAAGGACACAAAACTTAAAAATATCCGGGAAGACGTTGTTTCCCTTGTGCGCACTTCAACCAAATAGAACGCTGGCGTCAGTCTTGCGAACCAGCGCGGATCCGCAGAATGTTGCCGAAATTAAATTGTCAAAATTCGCGTTTTGTAAGACGCGAAACCTTTCACATTCCTTTATAACCGGTTCATACCTTTAGCCCCACCCTGCGTCAACTTATTGATATAGACTTTATGTTGCATGTGAACTTACAAAAAACACAGTTGATGTTTACTTTTGTTACCTTAATTTCATTGTGTAGTAAATCATCCGTATATAACAGAAGACATTGAAAAAATTCGCGCCCTAGTTTTTGAGAACAGGTTCAATGCCATGCAATTTGAGATCATTTTGAAATAACATCTCAATAAAGATATCGGTGCAATATTCATGAATGATGATGAAAGTCAGCAAGGGCGATCAAGCTTCACAACAATTATTTTAAGGAGCAGGAATTGTGGAAGTTAATACAATAATTTTGAAGGTGTTGGGCAAATAATTGGGAGCTAACCTGGGAATTTAATTCTAATCGTTCTTAGTAAGCTTTGCGATGTGCGTGCGTTTGTACGTACGCTGTTGTGTGTGTGATGGCGGCTTCTCTACTTCATCTGTGTGCATCTATACCCTCGGGTACACATGACCGGGCGACTTACATAAAACTAGTGTACACGGCCCGTCACTAGTGTGCACGGCCCGTCACTAGTGTACACGACCCGTCACTAGTGTACACGACCCGTCACTAGTGCACACGACCCGTCACTATTGTACACGACCCGTCACTAGTATACACGACCCGTCACTAGTGTGCACGACCCGTCACTAGTGTACACGATCCGTCACCAGTGTACACGACCAGTCCGAAATGACGGGATTCGATATTGCCTTAGACAAATGCTCCAGATGTGGATGCCCAACAAATATATCCATCCCAACAGATTTTTAGCTGTAGGTAACAGGAACAATAGGCTGAATACGATTAGAATAATTGTCACCAGCTGTAACAACCACACGTGACCAGCTTTAACCCCCACACGTGACCAGCTGTAACCACCACACGTCACCAGCTGTAACCACCACACGTGACCAGCTGTAACCACCCCACGTCACCAGCTGTTACCACCACTCGTCACCAGCCGTAACCACCACACGTCACCAGCTGTAACCACCACACGTCACCAGTTGTAACCACCACACGTCACCAGCTGGAACCACCACACGTCCCCAGCTGTAACCACCACACGTTACCAGCTGTAACCACCACACGTTACCAGCTGTAGCCACCACACCTCACCAGCTGTAACCACCACACGTCAACAGCTGTAACCACCACACGTCACCAGCTGTAACCACCACACGTCACCAGCTGTAACCACCACACGTCACCAGCTGTAACCACCACACGTCACCAGCTGTAACCACCACACGTCACCAGCTGTAACCACCACACGTCACCAGCTGTTAGCCCCTCCCTCACACCAGCACCGTAACACGTCACAAAGTAATGTAAATAACACTACAAACACGGCTGCGCCTCCCTTCATTCATTCATCAGCAGAGTCACGTTAAAGCAATCGCATTTTGATAGAGCATTTCCCGCCAGTAGCACCTGACTAGCAAACTCCGATCCCCAGTAAACTACTCGAAATGTGTCAGTCTTACATTCTCAACCAGAGATCTACGGGAGCTCCAGTTGCGGCCCGTACATTTTGGTGGCTAGTAATTCGACGAACCCACAAAGTTAAGAAGATATGATTGTGAAATCAAAAAGATATAAAATTCGATGAGAAATCTACAGAAATCTGAGACGAAGATCTGGTGACTGCAGCAAATCTACACGGCGGAAAAGAATAACTGGTAAGAACAATCAAGAGAACTACCGTGAAGATCGTCTAGTGAAGACATGAATTGTGAGGTCTCAACAGTACAGCATATTATAACGTCTAAGAAGAGGATCTGCAGAGATGGTCAGAGCAACAAGAAACCGAGAATAAAGACAACGTCTACAGAGATTTCAGATATCTGCGGAAAGGGCGACTACAGATCTAAAAACTACATCTACGTGGTGGCTCAGCCGACTACAGCTACGTTATCTTCGTGCTGAGACGAAGCAGAAACGGTGCATCCCTACAACGACTGCGGAGATCGCGACATCGTGCGACAACTAAAACTACAATTTAAGATAAGTAAAGCAGCAACAATTAATTGTTATAATTGTTACAGTAAAGTTGCAGCCTAGAATTTCATTGCGCTTGAGGCAGACTGCGTGTAGCAGCAGAGGTAGAGTTTTTGCCAGGCATTTTTTTGCATTAGCTAGTGCGCGCAGGCGTCAGGGCCAAACGGAGGCTGCACTTGCAGTGCGTGCAAGCAGTGTATTCAATAACCCCTAGACATGAGCTGTTTTTAAGGGTTTAAGACAGCTGTCTTCTAAAGTGAGGGGCAGCAGCAATTTTTACATTCGAAAGTGATTTAAGTAATTTTGTATTGTTTTAGTCACTGTGGTATAAATTTCCGCTTGAGCTACTTGTTATGACTCCCGTCTGTGGCGTCATAGTTACGTTTTTCTCGTCGTTGACGTTTGAATACGTGTTTTATGTCTTATAATTGCTGCCGATATTTCCGTGATTTTAATTGTCATGATATGCATTTCATTCGCCACAATTATTATATTTTCTAGTCTTTATAAATCACGATAGCTTATTAATGCTGAAACCAGTCCGATACTCTGACAAATAATATTTATATTTATGAGACATATTTTCAAGACCTTCGGTAACGTTTGGTATAAGAGCGGAAGGCTATTATTTACGTATGTGCCTCAGTTTCATCCTCTTTTCTCATCATCTCGACATCATCATCATCCTCACTCTTCCTAATTACGAAGGTAATTAAATAGACAAAAAATTTAGACATTCACTAATGACAAATAAAGGAAATCAAGTTAAATTGTAATCGATTACATGTCGTATTCGCACGCCGCTGACTCCTACATACTTAGAATTTCTGAAGGGGGAACATTAAACACATGGTGAATAAGGAATGACACTTATCTTAGATCCGCAGGCCTTTTGTTGACAGGTGGGACTCTCGCAACCCGGTCGCCATATGGAGTACCAGGATCAACCGTTATGGTTGTTATTAAGTTAACAGTTGAAGTGATGTTATATATCACGTGATTTAATTTGAAGGTAGGGCACAGTTACGTTTTGCTTTCAAGTGGATACAATTCAGTTCATTTCTTTGACACATTTAATAGTGGCACACGCCCCAGTCCATAAGGACCGAAGCAGTTGATGTTCTTGCAGCTCACACCTCTCTCGATTGCTTGCCCGTACCTAACTGCCTCGACGTTCAAAAGGCAACCCTCACGGCGACGCTACCGCTGCTTCTCTAGATGCCGACTCCTAATTATGATATCGCAAGGTTATTATATGAACGGAAGACATTCCCTAAAACAATTCAAATACATATGCATTTACTTTCGCTAATATATTTATACTAAAATTCCCCTTAAACACTATTATTACAAAGAAAATATTATACAAGATTACACGTTGAAGTTACTGGCATTTTCTGTTGGCGTTCCTTGTTTCATCGGCGTCCGGTCTCGGTTTTTCTCGAAGGTATAGATGACGTGACGCGCTCGTTCGTTGATTCACAGACTTATGGTTCTTCTAGAATTTTTCATGGACAAGAACGTTGGCCAATCGCTTCGTCAAATTCTTAACGTCACTTCTCTTACACTTATACTTTGACGTATAACAACTGTTAACCTGTGTTGAACAGTGATGTAGTATGTGTAATACCTAGACATCAAACTAGTAACGTAACCTTGCCTGAAATTTCGGTAACCAGCGCGCGTGGAACGAGTACAATGACTACCACGGGTAAATTAGCGTGGAAATATTGGCGAAAGAGACGTAGGTACCTTTAAATTCTTTCTAGGAAGGAAATTTTTGGGGTGACTATTTTTTGGACATTTATTGTGTCATTTTTAAAAGTCATATTAGAGTTATTTTTGCTGATTGCGTCTGGTAGGATGATGCTGGTGGGAAGTGTGTCATTTTGCCCAAAGGTAATGCTGAAGACCTTTGTAAAACTCAACGTTCTAACATAAGAGGATAAGTAGAATTCGAGTTACTACGGATCAAGAGATCCATTATTGAGAGAACAATTCGCTGTGTTGAGAGAACAGGAATTAAAAGATAGTTCTCGGTTAGTACAGAATAGGCTGAGGACTAAGCCTAGCAAGAGAAATAATAATGATGAAATAATGAAGTAATGATGAGAAAATAATGATAAAATATGCTGTGGCAATTAACGTGCTGAGAAGTGCTATGTGACTTCGAGAGTTAAGGATAAATAAAAGTAGGAAGGAGTAAAGATACTCTTCCAAGTGAAGTGAATAATAGTGGATGTTATTCTGATGATACCTGATGTCATTGCACTGAGTATGAAAGAAGAAATATGTGAGAAAAATAGAGAGCAAAATGAGCAGATATAGCGGCTAAGTTAGTGTCCGTGAGAGAATAAAAATAAAGAAGAGAAAGACTCTTCTAGCGTACGTAAATAATAAACCCAGAGAGGTAAATGATACCGACAAGGCTGTGGATATATCAGGTAAATGGTTTAAGGATACCAGGAAAATTTACCAGCGAGGTTGAGTAATACTGTTGAGATATAGTATTAAATTAATGCGCGCAGACAAGTGAATAAGCTTTTAAGAGAAGCTGTTACCGTTGATTTACAATAGGACTCTGACTTTAGTTCATAATTTCATGTGGTGGAAATAATATCATTGATACCATGACGGTCAGAGGTTAGAATTGCAGATTGCGGTTGTCATTGTGCTGGCGAACAGAAGTACCATAGGAGAGTAATAACGAGAGGCGATAGACGCCCATTAACTAACCACACGTGGTGTCTGGTAATTAGTTAAGAGTAACGAGTAATAGAAAGCTAGAGTGTGCAGAGCAGCACGCCTAATTCCATGTGCAGTTGCGCTGCAGCGCGTGCAGTACGAGTGAGTAGTTTTTGCAGCTTAATTTTTGCATTGGCTCAAGGCCGCAGGTAGCTCATGCTGTACCATGCAGGCATTGAACTTCACCAAGGCCGTGAGCGCCGTATTTCCGGTGGCTCTGGCTGGCAACAGTTGACAATTGATAGACGACAGCGTGATCATAAATATGACTAGGTGAATGGTCATAAATATGACTAGGTGAATGGTCATAAATATGACTAGGTGAATAGTAGTCATGAATGAGATGTGTTTGGGTGATTAACGAATAGTTGACGAGTGCATTAAAAGTAAGAGCAAAATGTAATTTATTTCATAGTTATCTGTTAATGAGAGAGACTTAATGTTTTTTTCTGGGCGCATCTGAGCACATTTACGGTCAAGTGCGTCATAACAATCATTTTGCAAGTCTTTTCGAATTTCATAATTAGTAAAGTTTTATGCTATGTAATTTGAAATATATCAGTCGCAGAAAAATGCAATTTATCATTCGTTAAGTCTCCCAAAATTTCCAGGGGGCAATTTACCACTGACTGAAAGATTAAAATTCAAATTCAACGTCAAAATTGATCTTTACTTTACTTTGACAACTATTCGTGTGTATGTACCGTAAAAAGTATTCTTACGTATGTTCTCATGTATTCAATCGTTTTTCTGTTGTTTTTTGCTTATGCTTCATCTTAACCCCGTATACGCTTGAGCTTTTAAGTTTTTGATTAAGACATTAATGTAACGCAATATGTGAAATGTAAAGTAATCCTTTACAGTACATCAGTATGACAGTTTACAGTATGACATGTTCATGTGTAAAAGCCGCACGTGATTGATGGCATGTGATGCAAGAATTGTCGACTTTGAACGTATTTAAATCTTTTTTGCGGTGCATTGTCTGGAAACGTTTCAAGTGCGCACGCTCATGTCTCGATGAAAATTAATGTGCTTAATTCACAATGTAAATACGGATTGGAAAATTCTAGCTACATCCGGCTGCTGATGCCGAGATTTTAACGAGGAGACTGAGTGTTTTCGATCCCTCAAGAAATTGAATGCTTATTCGGAATTCAGCTGAGCGTTATTGAGTCAGCATTCGATCTCTGAGAAAACTGAAATGATCATGAGAGACCTGTTTTTGTTGGACATTTAACTTAAAGTTTTAAGAAAGCTTACTGGTCATTAACTAAATAGTAAAATTCGGTAAATGATCACTCTAACACTAAAGGTGTTTCTCATTTTACTTTATTCAAGCATCATGTACTAAATCAATTACTAAACTAATTAGCCATGCTAATTAGTTCTTTGTTTTCGTTTCCATTTCAGCTTCATGCTGCTGTGCGAGCAAAGAAGCACAGCGAGTATGGCCGAGTCACGTATTAAACACGTGATGTGGTCACGCACTGTGCTGTTCGGTGCGGCCAAGACGACCTGGCGCCGAGCGCCTGTCAACAACAGAGTCAACCTTGACGACATTTAACCTCCGCGCCCAGTCAACAGATTGACTGCAGTTAACCTCCGCGCGCAGTGATTTCAAAATAATGAGGGGTAAATCACCTTCGTGCAAGGGAAGGATAACGACGCGTAATTATTAATGCCAAGAGAGTTTATTAATATTTATATTTAATATTAATAAACATTAATAATAGAAATTATTAATGCCCAACTTACTTTGAAGATTTAATTTGGTGTTAACTTGAAAAAGAGTGTTTACCTTTTACAGTGTTACGTTTACCATAAACGAAGTGTTTGAAATTGATTAGTGATTATTCCTTTTTGTTTTGTTGGGTGTATAACTAACCCGAATTTCGTTTAATCGTGTACTCGATGTGTTATATAATCGTATAACCTATATAATCTCGTAGCCTTAGATTTTGTAACCATGAGTTTCTATGGTAATTCGTCACTTGTTTTCATTTCGCAAGCGTAGCGTACTCTGCAAGAGCGCGTACTCTTATTAGTATACTCTGAATCAACTGAATTTTTGGAAGGTTGAGATTCTTCAATATTTTGCGGTTTCTGAATTTTTCGATGCAATTTTTACTATGTTGTTAAATAATTTATTTACTTTTCGTCTACTCACCGTCATAAATTCGATGTAACAGAATAAATTGTTTTTGCGAAAGCAGGTCGTTAAGTGTGTTGATGGAAATTGGCGCATAATTATTGTTATCATTTTTAGTGTTGTTTTTTTTGCGTTTATATTTCTATAGTTATTCCTAATTGGCGTTTCACCTTTTTTTAAGCGTTAATTAATACTACTCTGTGTTAGTTCCCGTTTCTATCTGCGAGGTAAAATTAGCAATTAATTTATTTGTGAGTTACAACTAGCGTTTTTACAACCATGTGTCTTCTTGCGTTGTTTGCCTAGTACGAACCATGCATTGTGCAATGGTGTTGTAACGAGTAATTTAATTTTAAATTTTGAAGAAAAGGACACTTTTTGTTATATCGATTCAGCCGCCCTTATACTTTTTGCTTTGCGTTGTTGTACTTAATACTTTTTGCTTTGCATTTCTGTTTTACACGTTCTTCACGTTCGGACTCGGTCGCGGTCGGACGTGCGGGGAAATGGGGCGGTAATTGTTGAAAATGCAAGGGGGAAATAACCTAGCCATGCGTAAAAATTATACTATCAGTGAATGTGTTTGCTACCTGTGGAACTGCGAAAGGGAAAAAATAACTTTTGTCTTATTTCTGCTTAAATCAGTGCACTTTAAATGAAAAGCCAACAAAGCAGGTTGTGAAATGGTGTACTCAGCCGGGTCTCGAACGATAGGCCTGAGTGAAGTGTGAAGTGGCCTTGTTCCCTCAGTCTCCCCTCGCCGAGCCCGCACCCCCCCCCCCCTTTCCGAGCCCGCACCTCCCCCCCTTTCCCGTACACCTGCTTCCCGTCTTCTGACCGTTTCAGAGCATGGCAAATCCTGAACTTTTTCCGCTTCAAGCAACCAAAGAAATTACGTTTGTTTTGATCAATTTTTGGCTATGTCAAACCTCTCAGTTTCAGTTTTTGTTCACTTCCTACGTGGCCGAGACGGCAAATGTGCACGAAAGAATTATTGTGTTTCGTACCAATTTCTTGTTACAATAGAACATGGATGTTGAAAAATTTCTAATGTACACAGTCAATTATTGATTCACCAAATTAGCTTACATTATTATCATGTTCTTTTGATTGACAATTTTGGTTAACTAGTGACGTTAAATGTGAGAAGGGTAAAAAACTTCTTCTTTGAAGGAACTTTTAAATTTAAAAATTGAAAAAACTTGATCCAGCAACTTTCGGAAATAATTTGCCATGTTAAAAAAAAAATAGAAGAAAAAATAGAAAGTGTACTCTGGTAATATCGCATCTTTTGGGAAAATAACAGTGACCATCATTCGTGAACTATTTCTATGTTACAATAGAGCATGAATGTTGAACAATCTCTAACGCACACAATCAATTTCTGATTCACCAAATTGGCTTACATTATTATCTTTTTTTTATGGAAAATGTTGGTTAACTAGTGACGTAAAGCCTGAGAAGGATAAAAAACTTTTTCATCTTCGGTTTCTCTCATCTGTTATTGCAAAAAAACATCATGTTGAGTGTATATGACGCTTAATTTAGACATTTAATTCACAAAATTGTGTTTCAAATTACTTTTCCTGTAAGTAACTGTCGTTTTATCGAGAAACTTTGATGAAATAGTGACGTGTAACGGGGAAGAGGGAAAACAATTATTGTAAATGTGAAATATTGTAAAACTGAGCGAGTAAAATGTGAAACCCTGTACATGTCTGAAACTATAGACCTTTACGAGGGCTCTGTCATACTCTCTGTCATACTACTGTAATACTAAAATTTTACTATCAGTGAATGTGGTTGCTACCTGTGGAACTGCGAAAAGAAAAAAAAATAACTTATGTCTTATTTCTGCATTAAACAGTGCAATTTAAATACGAAGCTAACAAAGCAGTGCTACCAACACGAAGGAAATGGTGTGCTCAGCCCAGTCTCGACCTATAGACCTGTCTGTCTGAAGTGTCCTTGTCCCCTCAATCACCCCTCACCGAACCCGTTCACTCCCCCCCCCCCCTCTTCTCGTACCCCTGCCTCCCGTCTCTCTGACTGTTCAGAGCATGGCAAATCCTGATGAACTTTTTCGCTCCAAGCAACCAGAGAAATTACGTTTGATTTGATAAATTTTTGGTAATGTCTAACATCTCAGTGAAGTTTTTGTTCACTTCCTACGTGGCCAAGACGAAAAATGTGCACGGAAGAATTATTGTGTTTCGTACCTCCGTTTCCCTACTGACACCGAATAGTTTAAAACATCATAACTATACAATTACAACGCACGATGCATCACTTCGAGACTCGCCTCGCAGGCCGGAAAGTGCCGTTCTCTGCACAAATGTTGCCCTACACAACATCCCGAAAAAATGGTTCTCTCAGGGGCAAAAATACGACCTTACCAAGCAAAGTGCCTGCAAGTAGGGGACCAACATCCTCTCACGCACAAGATTCTAATGCTCAAAAGACGGGAGACTTGTTAACAGCTGCCAGTAACCCCGTCAAAGAATGTGTGTCACCTTCCGAAGCAACGTCAGTGAAGACTATGCAACCAATATCGCCGGATGAGGGAAAACATATCTGCCAAACCTCCAGCAATCATTTGAAGGTTCGAAGCAGTGAAGTCTCAGCCGCAGCACCACAACCACCTGCTCCTCATCTGAACAAGCATAACAGCGTGCCAGCTCCCCAGCTCTGCGTCAACAACAACGCTCTGAACTGTCCGCCAGCGGCGGGGACACAAACACCATCCTCATCAGTGGTACAAGAAAAAATAGTTTTACTAATAAGGACATTTCAAGCGTGGTAGACTTTTCTCATTCTCCAGATAATATGTTCGATAATTTTCGCGCACAAACCGATACTGGCAGTAAAGTACCCCAGAGCGCAAGCTGTGAAAACAAAATAAAATTTCCAGTACAGAGAAATAAAAACAACACTGTTGCTTCTTTTAATGGCTACTTGCACCCGCTTCAAATAACAAGCTCTCAAAAAATTCATGAAATTATTCACAATTTGTCTCTAAAAACAGCGTTTTTCAATAAATCCCTAAGACAACGTAAGCCTCCAAGCCCGTCGTCGATTTTCTCTACAGTATCAAACATTCAGAACCTAACCGAACAGCTTCTTGCTTTAAATTCACATATAAGTTCTCAAGACCTTGCACCTGTGGTACCTGCTAGTATCTCTTGTGAAATCGACTCCAATTGTCGAGAACCTTACGACACTTTGCTGCTAGGTGATAATATCCTAAGCACGATCAGAAGAAAGGACATCGATCGCTCGTGCTGGATCAAAACTGTTCCATCAGGGCGCTTCGATGACCTTCTCCATACTGTAAATTGCATGCCTAGATTTAAAAATTATATACTAAGTTTTGATGGTCTCTGCCACTCGCCCTCAGACCTTGCTCGAATCAAACAACAAATTGGAAGAAAGTACGCACTTTCTCGCATTTATATTGCCAATGCTTGCAGTGCAAACGAATTCAACAAAGCGAGGCATTTTTGCAAAAACCTGGGTTTAAACTTGATTCAATTTCAAACTTACCCAGATAATGAAAATGGTGACGCACTCAATAACTTTCAATGGCCTCGGACCCAGGAAGAGAACTTCTGTTTTCTTCAACAACTTGCAATGAAATCAACATTGCGAATCACCGTGCCATATTGTCCTCGTTTCAACAAATGTCAAGCAATAAATGGAATTGTAGATCATTCCAATGAATCGAAAAATTCACGGAATGAGACAAATAGTCTCACCTTAGACTTTCAAAAAGAATATAAGCCTATGCACATCACTGCACATGGTAAACCAAATCCTTCAAAATTAATTTGCGTTACTTGCAACAGACACAAATAGTGATTGCGACATGCCCTCCTTTTCAACCAATTCTCAACTTTCCAGTGAGTACGCAGGAACCAAGGAAAGTCAAGCGAATACCGATATTCAAAACTATTCCAAAGAAAATCAAATTATTTGAAAAAAATCTGATGCCTCTGCCGGGCCTCCGTCGAACGACCAAACTAATACTGCTACCGAAAAATCAGCAGTGAATCAAATTTGCACACGCGTTGCATACACACTGGACGACTTGAAACGATCGCTCAAATTGGAGCCTGCTTACACTGTAGGTGACGGACACTGTCTCCTCCACGCCGTAACGACCCAGCTTGCTTCACAACAAAAATCGAAATAGAATTATATATCTCTGAAAAAAGCCATCAAAACTGAGAGCTCCAGAAACAAGGACCAGTAGTCAAAATTCGTTGACAAGAACAGTGGCAGTTTCGAACAACTCATCGATAAATACATCGATAAAAAAGTCTTCGATCACGCAGTATGAGACCTCATACCCCAAATACTTTCTAACGTAACAAGAACACCAATTCACGTATTTGATGAAAGAGACAATGGGATTTGTAAGACGACAATCTCCCCTACATCAAATGCTCTGATAAACTGTCCTCCCGTAAACATACACCGGAAACAGGACCACTATAGCGCCCTCTTGAAAATGCACGATGAAAATCGTGTTGCTCCCTCCCCCATTTTGTGACTAAATAACAGTGATCAAATTGAATGTGAAGCTGAAATCACAAACAATGAACACGGCAATAAAGACCTAGAGACGAACACTAAATGCCCTGCTAGACCTAAAAAATGCATTAACTCCACTAAAGATCTGCCTATTGAGGTAAATAATATCAAAATATTGCACATAAATGCTCGCAGCCTCAATGGTAAAATGGATGACGTACGAGTAATGTTGATCACTAACGACATCGATATTTTATGCGTATCTGAAACATGGTTCGATTCACGAGTCGAAAGCTCATATCTCAGCATTACCGGGTACAAATTGTACCGTTATGACGGAGTCAAGAGTAAGAGAGGTAAAGGTTCATGCATTTTCATCAAAGATGTCTACTCTACATCCTTAGTTCCGATAAAAGAAAAATGCGACGACATAGAAATGGTTTGGCTCAATGTTCAAGTAAACAAACACAAGTCTTTCATTTTCGGCAGTCTTTACAGACATCCGTCAGCATCTCTTCGTCCAACATTAGATTTCATTGAAAATACGCTTAGATCAATCTCTGCAGCCAAAAAATCTTTCTATGTTTTCGGAGATTTTAACGTGGATCTGACAAATAAAAACAATCAGCTAAGCAAGATGCTGCACAGACTTAATTTTTCTCAAATGGTCCAAGAACCAACGCGAATTACCAACACTTCTAAAACTCTTCTTGACCTAGCAATTACCAACAATCCCCAAGCAGTACTCAGCACAGAAATCTTACCGTCCTTTTCTGATCACCATTCGGTAGAATGCCAAATCAATATTGCAAAAGAGAAACAGAAATCTAGTTACATTACATATCGCATGAATAACCACTACTCCCCTGAAATATTTCAAGAAAAGCTATTAGACAGATGGAGTGAATTTCAAGGCATGGAAAACACCGATGATGTCAATCTACAAGTTTCGCTTTTCAACGAAAATTTCGTATCAGCTCTTAACGAATGCGCACCTTTCACTACGAAGAAAGTTAAGCCAAGAATTTATAAATGGATAACAGATGAGATAAAACATTTGAGCAGAGCTAAAAGAAATTTGCAGCGTGAGTACAAACTGAATAAATCAGACAGTACGCGTCGAAAATTATATAAAGATCATGAGAAGATCCTACGAAGAAAAGTTAACGAAGCAAAACGGGACTACTTCCACAAAGAACTCTTGGCGGCAAAACAAAACCCTAAAAGAACTTGGGAAATCATTAGAGAAGCTGCTCAGTATAAAAATTCAGACTGCAAAAGCACTTTTGACAACCCCTCAGAAATGGCGAATGACTTTAACACTTTTTTCTCAAAAGTTGGCGAAGATGTTTTCAATGAAGTATCCAGGACAGTTTCAGACACATCTACAGAGGCAAATCTGAGCGATGTTTCATCCCCAAATAGTAGCAACAAGTGGAGACCAAAGCCAGTTAGCGTCATAGAGATACGAAAAATCTTATACTCACTAAAGAATACTAAAGCGACTGGACATGATGGCATAAGCCTCCAACATATAAAAGACAGCTTCCCTGTCACAGCACCCTTTATTCGCTTGATAATAAATACATCTATAGTCACAAACAAGTTTCCCGATCAATGGAAACTATCCATAATTAAGCCATTACATAAATCTGGTGATATCGACATAGCGTCAAACTACAGACCAATCAGTCTCCTGCCTGTTATGTCCAAAATATTAGAAAAAGTAATAACAAACCAGCTCTCGTCTTACATAGATGAGTCACATCTACTGCATCGCAATCAATATGCTTACAGGAGGAATACCAGTACTCAGGACGCCCTGTTAAACATAACAGAAAAAATTTACAATGATATTGACCAAAAAAAATTAACTCTCTTACTATTACTTGATCTCTCCAAAGCTTTCGACAGTGTTGAGCATATGAAACTTCTACAAAAAATTTCAAACCTCAGAATAGACACTCAGTGGTTTGGAAGCTACCTACGAAACCGCTCTCATGCAGTGTGCTTGAATAACAAAATGTCATCATTCATACCAAATAATTTTGGCGTTCCTCAAGGTTCAACCATCGGCTCACTCCTATTTTCAATTTTCATCAACGATTTCCCCACCATGCCGGCAAACACAAAAATCTCAATGTATGCTGATGACGTACAAATTGCCATGACAAGCTCAACAGCGGATTTAACAGAAACACAAGCCAACGCTGAAAACCTTCTGAGAAATCTGAAATTGTGGTATGACCATAATGGCCTCAAACTTAACGCAAGTAAAACGCAATGCATTATTTTTGGATCACAGAATGCGACTGAAAATTTACCACCATTCAAGCTAACATTTGGAGACGATACAATTAAACCAGTCGATAAGGTTGAAAATCTGGGTGTTTGGTTTGACAAAAATATGACTTTCAATTCACACGTCGAAACAATGTGCAACAAAATTAACGGAACCTTAATGTTCTTTCATCGTATAAAGAACACACTTGACGAAAAATCTAGATTATTAGTGATTCAGTCTTTAGTTTTATCACGTCTGGACTACTGCAGTCTTGTGTGGGGAGACTTACCTAAATGTCGTCAGGAAGAGTTGCAAAAATGTGTAAACTTCGCCGCCAAAGTGGTATGCAAAGGAAATTTCAATAAATACGATCATGTCACCCCTCTTTTAAGAAAACTCGACTGGATCCCAATACCGAACAGATTCATGATCCAGAAAGCTCGACGAGTATTCTCCTCTCTGTACCTCCCCCAAAGTAATGCAGAGGTGGTAAAATTTTTTCCATCTAATATCCCTAACGAAAGACCAAACCGGAGGAACGATGTTTTAGTCAGTTACCGTTCATCTAACGTGGGGCAAAAAGCTCTCTCAGTTTCTGGAGCTTTTTTGTGGAACAAGCTTCCCCAGCATATCAAAAACTCTAAAACTGGAAAAGAATTTAGAGTAAATGTGTCACGTCATTTTGCATCTCTGTCATAGGGCCTGCAGCATCTCGGTGTGAACTTCCCATCTATCAGAAATTTTAATTTTTCCTGAAATTTCTGTTAGAAATTTAGAAACTATTTCATTTTACGTTTGCTAAGCGATTCGTATATTCATCTTACTTATTTCTGTCGACAACAATGAGCACCACAGCCGACAGTTCAGTGCAGCAGAACGAACGTTCTTTCCATAATTAGGAGTATTTCCTCATCTTCATTTTGTTATTTCTTTCTCTTTTCTGTATTAATATTTAACGTCCGTATGACAAATATACCATGAAATACATTTTGTGTGTACACCAATAAACAGGTTTATAGATGTGAGGGTTGTGCAAAGTTTATAATGAATTAAATTTTTGGCTAACGTTGTCTCGCTATTTCAAAATCATTCTCGAAGATGTTTTCAATCGATTTTCGGCTGAGCTGGGGGGAAAGGGGTAATTTAAGCATTGCATTTAGTCTTTTTATTTTTTCCGTGCGTTCAGCGCACACTAGCACTGAACTTTCAAATCGGAAAAAACTCTAAATTTCTTTAATTAAAATTATCATTTTGGATCAAGGCCTAATCTTCCTATACGTGCCAATTTTGTGAATATTCTCCACTCAGATGTGATATCCGGCCACAATGTTACTCCATTTTATCCCACGTACACATGTCCGTATAATGCTGAAGAGTTGTGTTGCTTCTTGACTATAACCTGATTTTTCTTAAAAATTTCTGTGAAGAAATTAAAAACCAGCTCATCAGCTCATATTTATGTTTTTCGAAGTCTTCTCTTCTTTTTAGTTTTTTTTTTATGCGAAAAATTTTTTAGGATTACAGTGAGCTCAGCTGTCGTTTTCTGTGTAGTAGATGGTAGGTTGCTTCAATTTTTTATCTTATATGTGTATTTTTTCTAATATTTTATTTTCAATAAGTATATATATTAATATATGTGTGTACGTGTGTTGGTATATATGTGTATCTACATAAATAGATATACATGTTTATATTTCATTTCTATACGCAAAAACCATTCGGTTAATAAATTTTATTGCAATAGCGAAATGATTCAAAAATAGATCTATCACTTCCCCAAAAGGCGTTTCTGTGACTCGGATTAATGTCATATATAATTAATGAAATAAAGTGCAATTTGAGCATATGAATCGTAGTAAAATTATCTTTCTGTCCGTATGTTGTACAAGCTATGAATTTTGATATTGAATATATGTTTGTTTACCCAATTTCTACCAATATTTTGTAGATATTTGTCAATCATGAGTGGTAACCGGCTTACACTGTATCTCTATTTTATCCCATGTACCCATGTCCGCATGATGTGGTGAATATCGAGAAGATATGAAATATGTTTTTGGTGGTGATAGGGCTTTGCATATTTTTAGGGCATATTTTTCATTTCTCATTCAACTACCCTTGACAGAGATAGACTATTGGCAAGCCACGTGTGGTTTGTCTATTAGTACGCCTCGTATATTTTGTCTATTAATATGCCTCGTATGGTCTATCTATTTTGTACACCTCTGATAGCTTGTCTGTTAGTACACCTCGTATAGTTTGCCTATTATTATTATGCCTCGTATGGCTTATCTATTTGTACACCTCGGATGGTTTGTCAATTATAGTACTCCTAGTATATAACTTTTGTTTGACTACTAGCACACCACGAATGGTTTGTCTATTAATACGCCTCGTATATTTTGTCAATTAATATGCCTCGTATGGTCTATCTACTTGTACACCTCTGACAGTTTGTCTATTAGTACACCTCGTATATTTTGTCTATTATTATGCCTCGTATGGCTTATCTACTTGTACACCTCGGATGGTTTGTCAATTAGTACTCCTCGTATGGAACATTTGTTTTAGGATGCCCTATATTTAAGAAACTTTTAAAAGCCAATATGTTGGCATGTATATCATGTGACAACTTGGAAATAAATATTTTTTCTTTCTCTCTTTTCTTTAAATAGTTCTATAGCGTTGTGTTTTTTGGATTAGGTCGGACGGTGCTCTCTGCGTAATTGATGAGTTTGTTTTTGAAACTGTTCAAACCTAAAAACTTGCTTTATTTTTCTATCGGCCTATAGTATCTTCGTGAAAGGGGGAGGCATGTGCCTCCCTTCATACATTCATCAGTCGAGCCACGTAAAAGAGCTCGTTGTGTCTGAACAATCGCATTTTGACAGAGTATTTCCCGCCAGTAGCACCTGACTAGCAAGCTCCGATCCCCAGTAAACTACTCGAAACGTGTCAGTCTTACATTCTCAACCAGAGATGTACGGGAGCTCCAGTTGCGGCCCGTACATTATTAGGTTAGGAAGCGCAGCGCTCTATGCTGTCGACAGCGAGCGAAATGGTTGGACGGCTCTTGATAAAATGGAAAAATTGGGATGGAAGCCTAAACTGGTGTTTGGATTACAATCAATATTACAATTTTACTATTTTTAATATCACGCTAATTATGAGAGCAATCGTAAAATCGTGCGTACAACGACGTAACAAGTGCAGACAACAGGAACAACAGCCCAGCGTCAGGTCACACACCGAAGTAACGATAGAGGCAACAGCAGCAAAACACTCAATACAGCGATGGTGCTCACAGCAGGTCACATGAGGCGGCGGGGAAGCTCCCTTCCACTCCGTGGGGACACATTTTGCGAATGTAACTCACTTTTATAAATACTTGAGTTTTCCAAGAATTATCAATGTTTTGTTGGTGTCATAAAAAATGTTTTATATGGAATGAACAAATAAATCATGTGTTCTATCTTATTTATCAATCATTGATTAGATTTTGAAGATCGAATAGTGATTATTTATTACAATGTATGTTATGTAAATGTATTTTATAAATAATACACGTTAGTTGCAGATAGACTTTGTGGGACACGTCTAGTTCTGAATGCTACCCCCTTTTATTTGCGTTTTAAGATATTTCGTAATCTGGAAGGGCTTAACGATTGACCAGGAATTGCAAACTACTTGGTAGGTACACTATGTGTTACTGATGGTGTGAAGACATGGTGATAGCATGAGAAGTGATATCATAGTTATCAGCGATCACATTCCTATAACGCTGGAGCTATTTATACCAATACTATTTATAACGTTCATCACGTAACACAATGACAGCAATGGCACAATAGCAAGTGTAATTCTACGGGAAATGATTTACAAAACTCATGTGACGTGCAGGTGATGTGACGTGCAGGTGGTGTGAAGTGCAGGTGATGTGACGTGCAGGTGGTGTGACGTGCAGGTGGTGTGACGTGCAGGTGGTGTGACGTGCAGGTGGTGTGACGCGATGAGCGACAAGGACTCGGGAATCATTGCACACACATACACTCACGCACAAACACACATACACTCACACAGCCCACACGCACACTCTCTTACTTCTGTTCAATGGAAACTTCACCATCTAAAGGGGCAAATGATACAAATAGAGAATGCCCTCATTCGTACATTATGATGAAAAGTTGGGAACTATCATTAGTTGCCAATTGAAAATTATTCTTATCGTATTCAGCCTATTGTTCGTATTGCCTACGACTAAATAAAGCTTTCTGTTTATTGAAAGCATAAGTTGCGCAAAAACTCTAGGTGCGCTAGAGGCAACTAACAGGTATTGATATCAGTATGTCTATTGTAGTCTACATGAGAACGGCTACCGTAACATGCATCAACACAAACCACCTACCCCATGTGCAGTCGTATCCTGGCTACACATGGTGACTGCAATGGGTCCTCCACTCGGCACATCCCACGACGAATTGAGGGCTGGTATTATCGATGTGCGCCGTGAACGGCTGCCAAAATTGTGTGATTTCTGGAGAAATCAAAGTCTCTTGCACTGACCTCACACTTTGCAGGCTGCTCACCCGTACAATTTTCAAAGCATTTTTCCTCACATCAGATAAATTTATGATTTTAATTGTTTGAATTCGAAAAATTCAATAAAATCACTATAAATAAGGTGGAAATATGGCATTTCATTCCAAATTATTTCTTCGATATCAGTTTTTTTATCCCTTTTTAGCAAAGTCTGGCAAATTTATTATTTGAGAAGTGATACGGTAACTAAAACATTTTTGAGCTGGTGTGTTCATCGTAATTGCCACATACATGTTGTTACTGAATGGCAGGAAGCTCTGACGTTGCCTTATGTACCCCGCTGTGGGCAACATCGATGTGTTGTTGTTACTGGTGTTACTTCTGTGTATGATCTAATGCGTTGCTATTGTCCCTGTTGTCATTGCTTGTTGTCACCGTTGAGGGTAACAATTTTACCATTACTGGTAAATAATCATGTTACTCAGAACACTCAAACTTGCACCAATAACTGTAACTCAAACATCAGTTAGGCTCCCAGCCCAACTCTCCTACATTTCCAAGAGCCGGTCAATGACGTACCAAACAGACCACAGCTTGTGTGCAGGCAGTCAAGTGAGTCAGCCCAGACTCGTGCAACTCAGTCGTGTGGAGTGTGTTGCGCGCTCTCCTCACTTCAGTAATGGCAGCTCTGCACGTCCGTCTCAGCTCATCTGTAGTCGTAATCTTTCATTTTCAAGTGTCAGCTTTGACTAAAATAATAATCTTTACATTAATGAATGCTTCATACCACACTCGACCGATTCTATTGGAACCCACGCTAAGTTACTGATTATGATATCGAACATTTGATTTACATCCAAGCAATACAAAATTTTGTTGAAAAATTTATTTCAGAAATTAGAAAGTTTGATACATATTTTTTGCACGTGGTAATCATTTTATAGATAGGATAATTTTTTAAAATAAGCTTCTAGCCTAATTGAACTTTTATTAAATTTATTGGTAACTTGTTTAATTTTCAAATTGAACCAAGGATTGGTACGTACACCACCACCGTACCTATACCACCACCGTACCTACACCACCACCGAGGCAACCAACAATCTAATCCATACATGACAAATAAATGAGTGATGTGTTGACATCCCAAGTACCAAAACACAAGAAGCAACAACAATGCTCGTAGCACCAACAATGAGAGTCAGCGTGTTGTTGTTGTGAGCGACGGAAATTGTGGCCAACGAATATCTACCGCACGGCGTGCAGGACGCATTCACAAATACACGAGGCACTCATCGAACACCCAAAATAGAATTAAAAACTTTTGCTTAAGTGTATAAAAAAATTAGAATCTACTGTTAAAAAAAATATAGTATGACAATAAGGTACATTTTTTGAGAGCTTGAATATCGACATCAACATACTTTTAAATATTGCTTTGTTTCATTATTAGTAGGTAATTTAGTGTGGGTACTGAAGACTTCATGGATAGAGAAAAAATTTGCCACTTGTTTTCTATAATTATTTTCGCGCGGGTCGGACGCTTATGAATATTAAGAATGTTATAGACCGTGTCACTCGAAGTAACTGGAGATGTAAGGTGTCGTAGTTAGATATAAAATGTGCAAGTTACGGCTATATCAATTTATATATGATTACGAAAACAAACATCCCAATTTCCAGATTGATGCCATAGGCGCAACATTCGCTTGTTGTGCCCGCATCGAGCATAAATCAACTGTGCTTTTATCATTAAGACATTAATTAATGGAAACTGGTCTGAATAATACCTAAATCAAAAATATCGCTATTTACACTGACGGCAATGATGAGAGACGAAATATCCCTGTAAAGGCTCATATTGAATTTCTTAAGTTAGTCATAATGTTTTATTAATTTAGGACAACCAATTATGGATTTTTCATGACCTTCAAAATAAAAATTACATAATGACTAAATAAATTCATTCGCAATCATTAGTAGGAGCAAACTAATAATTTATACAAATTTGACACACATGAAAAAATAAATAAGTTACCCAAAAAAACGTAAAACACATTATCACCTCTGATTAGATACTCGTTTGAATTAAAATTATCGATTTATATTTGAATTGAAACATTGACATATCTCTGATTACTGATGAACAGACATTTCATGAAAGACAGAATCTATCCAGTATAGTGTAGTACTTTACAACAACACAAATGATTAATTAGTATGAATTTCAACCAGCTCATGTTTCCGGGCTGCGTGGTAACTTAACGTATGATCTATCGATTTTATCCAGTCTATGCTGACTCGCTTAGAAGAAACTGGCTACCTGACGGAGAGCTTATTGCAGTCGAGAGCAGTGACGCAAAAAACAGGTAGAAGAGGTAGGCCGTAACAAAGGCCCCGACACTGTCGGCCCTCAATTTCAAACTAAAATAGTCGGTTGCGTTGTGACAAACCTGCCTCCATGAACACAAGCTGCGGTCGGTTGCTGCCAGCACGCGGCCGTGTTCCTGTGCAGCTCCTGCCTGAGTGTGAAGAGTTGCATCATTTGGCCGTAGGTAGTGTGGCGTATTGGCTGGTGAGGGTGGCAATAGTTGTTATTTAACGACTATAGTACACTTGTGTGAACACGACACCTGCCGTAGTGTGGCGTATTAGCTGGTGAGGGTGGCAATAGTTGTTAGTTAACGACTATAGTTAAACTTGCGTGAACACAACACCTGCCGTAGTGTAGCGTATTAGCTGGTGAGAGTGGCAATAGTTGTTAGTTAACGACTATAGTACACTTGCGTGAATACGACACCTGCCGTAGTGTGGCGTATTGGCTGGTGAGGGTGGCAATAGTTGTTAGTTAACGACTATGGTACACTTGCGGGAACACGACACCAGCCGTAGTGTGGCGTAATAGCTGGTGAGGGTGGCAATAGTTGTTAGTTACGACCATAGTACACTTGCGTGAACATGACACCTGCCGTAGTGTGGCGTATTAGCTGGTGAGGGTGGCAATAGTTGTTAGTTAACGACTATAGTACACTTGCGTGAACATGACACCTGCTGTAGTGTGACGTATTAGCCGTCATCAAATGAAGTCAGTACCTAACCCCCACCTCACCCCACCCCATGTACAGTAGCAGAATTGCCTCGCTTGGCAACAGACGCACTTACATTAAATGTTAAGACAGAGATCTGAGACTGTGTCGCAACCAGGAATAGCTTCACAAATAGTAAATCAACTTTCTATTAAGACTAAACTTGAATTACGAACGAATATTTACAGCCCACGGGCAAACAATTATTTTAATAGATTACATTGTCAGGATTGTGCCTGCGAAGTGTGCATGTGATAATAGTTTAATGCTGAGTATTGGATCCTGCTTACAGTATTGGATACAATTGCCGAGTATTGGCTCCCTGCGCGAGGGAGAAGAAACAATGCTCGTGGAAATGAGCAAGCGGCAGCAGCTCAGCCGGAGGAAAACGTTAACATGCCAGAAGTACTAAGCTGTGTTGAAGCCATTGGCTACAAATTCCACCAGGAAGACGACGTCGAGGAGTATTTAGCACGATTAAGTTTCATCGCGGGACACCTGAATAACAGCGAGCAATTGCGGGTCTTCTTCCTCTCAAAGGTCAAGCAGAGGTCAAGGTGTACAACTAAGTGAAGGATACGCTAACAAACCTACAAGAGGCCGAGGAGTGGCTCCGCCGGTATGCCAACCAAGTAGAGCATCACACCCAGGCATTGTACGAGATGTTCACTAAAAAACAGACAAGCCGCGAAGGAGTAACTGAATATGTAACACGAATTGAATCGCTATACAAAGCGAAGTACCCAGCACATCTGGAGCTAGTGCTCGTTGATATAATTTGGCTGGGATTGAGGGCAGATATTACGAGAATGTTTCGAAGTGATCTAAGGCCTACCACAGCACAAGAGTTGAAGGACATGGCCGTAGAGATGGAGAACCGACGGGTGCTTCCAGTGCCAGGACAAACTGCGGAAAAAAGGGAGCCGTAGAGGGAAAGACCCCAGCGGGAGGTTTCACGTGTAGGCCATACTATGAGGCACTCACCATATCCACAAAGAGGCCACAACGAAGCATCGCACTGGAGTGGACGGGGCAGACAGACGCTGAACTCTACATATCAACGAAGAGGACAAGACGAAGCGCAAAACTGGAGAGGAGGAGGCAGACTGAGGAGCCATTACCACCAAAATTACCACGTGAGAGCGACACAGCAATATCAAGAAGTGCCACCTACACCTACCGTGGACTTAACGCAGTGCAGGACAGTACCACCACCGTGCTTCAACTGCGGGAAATTCGGGCACATTAGAGCTAAGGGTAGGGCGCTAAATTTTCCAGGTCCTCCAAAAAATGGGCCAGGAGGCCGTTAACTCCAATAATAAATCCCAGCATTACACTCCATGTAAACGGTACACCTGTAACAGCACTTCTTGACACGGGAGCAAATATATGCTTGTTGAAGGAACGTGTAGTCGCGGGAATCAAAAATGCAAAGGTTAAAAGGAACATCGACCGCGTTGAAAACAATTGGAGAAGAGCCTGTAGCGATGCTAGGGAAAATTAATCTACCAATTAAGGTTAACGGTCGAAAAGTGGTACAAAGGTATTTTGTGGTACGAGAAGGTGCATTTCCGGGAGATCTGCTAATAGGTGTGGAAGTGATGAACAAAGTTGACGCAAAAATAGACTTCAAAAAACGTAGGGCGTCGCTTTTTGGCACTTACGTGAACATGTTTTCAGTGCCAGGACCGATTTCTCCAAAGATTTTGTGTGTGACACGAAGGGAAACATTGGTGACTCTGGCAGAAGGCATCACAATGAAGCCGCGCACACAAAAAATGGTGAAGTGCAGGGTAGATGTGAATTTTAATGAAAAGGAAGTCTTTTTAGAACCTAGAATTAAGTAGGCACCCTATGAAGGAGCCACCGCAGCAAAAGTGCAAAATGGGTACGTTCTAATGCCAGTGCTTAACCCCTCCACCGAAGAAATCGCTCTGACTGAGGGAGCAATAATTGCAACATGCCAAGAGACCTCGAATGAAAATTCAACTGCAGAAGAAAATAATGATGAAAACAGCGAAGCAGAAAATCTCCGCAGAGAGAAGCGCTTTCAGCAAATTGATGAGTTTGATCTCACTTACTTATATTATGAGAAGCAGAAGCAAGGCAAAGCTCTGCTGAAGGAGTATCATAAAACGATCAGCGCAGATGAAATGGACATTGGGCATGTAAAGGGTGTGAAATACAAAATTTTGTTAAATGATTACAGGCCCATCCAGACGAGAGGATGGCGAATTCCGTACGCCAGCCAAGAAATTATTGATAATGTGGAGAATCCACTCAAATAGGTTCAATGGTAAACGGGGAACGACAGCAAAAAAGTTTATTCAACGCTGCAAGTAGCAGTAAATATAGATGATACAAACCATTCAAAAGGCCGAACATCAGGATGTAGGTTCACGAGCCAGGAACAAGAATAAATCAACTAGGTCAAATCTTAAGACTAATGCCGGCTCAGCGTATAAGATTACAAAACTACATTAACTCTAATTAACAACAACAAAATTCAGGAACGAAGGATCTAGGGTTAACCTAGATAAAATAAAGAAAGGCGATCCCTATAAATTAACAAACATGGCGACTCCTAGCATGGTGGCTAAAACGCAGCAGCACTGTTTCCACTACGAAGGCGCGAAACCATGCATTCTTCAGCGGCGATCCTAATCAGCTTGGGGCGTGGCCCTCCAGAGGACTGGCCGTTCGCCCAGCAGGCAAAACTCAAGGCGCACGGCCCCGAGAATCCCCTGTAGTTTAACGCAGCTCAGTAGGCCGATCAACAGCCAGGGTAGCCAGCACCGCACAACTGAAATGACAGCCTCCTCTGAAATCGCAGCGCAGATTTAAAACCAGCTGTCCCGCATCGTTCCCGGTAGAGCAGCCTCAAGCTGGGCTTTTGGAGCCCGAAGACGCAGATACTAGAAAAATGAAACAAATGAATTAATGCAATGAAGAAGTCAATGGAGTAAGAAGTTATTCATCATGATTTTGCAGCACACAGGAACTTTATAGCAGGACTATTTCATAGGCTAACCTGAGTTTAATTATGCCTCAGTGTGGAAGCCACTCGTAGAGTTAGAAAGATGGTAAACGTGAAGAAAAAGGTGCAAGCAAAGAGCAAGTTTAGGAAATAGAATTAGGTTTAAGAGTCAATAGTACTACCCGGAGAGTTAGACAGCTGGTAAGCCGTCTTTCAGTTAGGCTCCAGGTAGGATAATTAAGGAAAAAGGTTAAGGTCCCATTCCAAGCAAGCTCGAAATAGATTTAGGTTATCAGAATTTAAGATATCATAGTATTAAGATATCGAAGATATTAAGGTTTAAGGATTTAATAATTCAAGAAATTTAAGGTAGATTAACAAGATCACTCACACTCACAGTCATACAATTTAACAATGGCAAGGTTATCTATCAGAGCAATAGGACAAAGGTGATTAATTCATAAGAAATAGAAGCAAAGATGGCTTTAGAAAATAGAGAGAATAGGTGAAGAAGCGATCCACCGGGACACGCGCTTGAGGACGTGCCACGGCTGAACACCGAGCGTCGGCACCCACGACTGCGGAACGCCTTTACTCTCGGGATTGATAACCGCTGAGATCGCGACTAAAGGTCACCACCATAGCTAGGAAGTCGCAACTTAAATAAAGGAACAAAAAAGCAAGAGATACCAAACGGGTACCACTGCAACAAAAGGGATCAATCCAAAGTATCAATAGGCAGAAATGAAGCAGTCTAACTCGCTGTAAAGCAGCTCCCACCTCACCTGGCCCGAGCCAAGCTGCAAAGGTACTAAAGTTTTAACTGCTAAGTATCTCTCAGGGCAATGGGGAATGTCAGAATTCTCCATAATAAAAAGGTCTCGGAGATGGTCATGAGTGGAATTGTGAAAGAAAGCACATGTGCGTGGAAAAATCCCCTCGTACTTGTGAAAAAACCTGGAGGAGGCTACAGAGTTTGCCTTGATTTGCGAGCTGTAAACATTCGGGTGGTAAACGAACATTATCCGATTCCCAATATCGTAGGAACGTTGGAAGAAGTTGCTGGCAAGGAATACTACTCAATTGTTGATGCAAAATATGCCTTCCATCAAATTGAACTGGATGAAGAAAGCAAGCAGTACACGGCGTTTCAAACTAGGCAAGGAAATTTTGAATTTGCTTGGCTCCCTATGGGACTTAAGTGTTCAACATCAGTCTACCAGAGAATAATTTGCCATGTTCTCAAAAGGCAGCTTGGAAAATTCGCCGCCATTTATTTGGACGATGTGTGCATCAACTCTATGACTTTTGAGAGTCACCTGGAAAATTTTAGGGAAGTGTTACACGAATTTCAATGTGCCGGAGTAAAAATAGGCTTAGACAAGTGCAAATTTGCGCAAAAACAAGTAAAGCACCCAAGATGTTACCTCAGTCGTGAGGGGCCAATCCCAGGTCCCAAGAATGTGTAGACGATGCAGAACTATCCGAGGCCTACCACCGCACGAAAAGTCCGCTCGTTCGTGGCGGCGCTTAATTTCTATCGGAGGTTCATTCCGCATTTCACCACAACAGCTGCTCCCCTTAATGCGCTGACCAAGAAGGGACAAAAATTCAAGTGGAATGAAGAACACGAGCAAGCCTTCTGTAGACTTAAAAAGCTAATGATAGAAGCCCAGTTTTGAAGAAACCCTCTCTAAACGAGACGTATTATTTAAGCTGTGATGCATCAAATGAGGGCTCTGGAGCAGTCCTACCACAAAGATGTGAAGGTAAAGAGCAACCCATTGGATACTTCAGCAAAAGGTTCAATGATGCTGAGAAACGTTATTCAATTACTGAACGTGAAGGACCAGCAGTGGTCGCCGCTGTAAATCACTTCTCACCTTATCTGTACGGTAATAAATTTGTTGTAATCACTGATCACACGGCCCTTAAGTATTTGTTCAAAGGTAAAAATACAAAGAACAACAGAATTATGAGGTGGGCACTAACACTCTCACAGTACGATTTTGAAGTAATTTATCGGCCAGGATCTCAAAATGTGGTTCCAGACGATTGAACCACAAACAACGAGGACGATGAAGACAACGGAGCGCCCAAGACGGTGTTTGTCACGTCGATGGTAGATGAAATGCCCAGTGTGCAACAGGCGGAAGTCAGCCTGCAAAAGGAAAATGTGAGGGCAGAGCAATTAAAAGATCCTGTTTGGGGTCCTGTGCTGAGTTACCTTCAAGGTGACAAATTAGGGGAAGCTCCAAGTCTCGCTCTGAAATCCGAAATCTTCGCCGACGGGGGCATATTGTATTTCAGAAAAACTCAACGAAAGCCTAATAGAACAAGGCACTTGATAATAGGGCCAGACACTCTAAGAAAGTCCGCGATGACGTTGGCGCATGACGGTGCCATAGGTACACACCAAGGGAGGGCTAAGACTTGGAAGCGAATACTGGAATTCGGTTACTGGATAAATATGTCCATAGACGTATATGCATTTGTAGACTCTTGCATGCAGTGCCAGCAGCGGAAGATCAACAACCGCATTTGTGTCAGCATGGGTTCATTCCCAGAAATTGATAAACCACTGGACAGAGTAGGAGTTGATTTAATTGAAATGCCAGTTTCGAATGAAGGCCACAAATACATTTTAACTGTGGTCGATCATTTCAGCAGATACGTCGCGGCATTTCCGCTCAGAAGCAAAACCACAGAGGAAGTAACTCGAGCGTTAACTAAATTTGCAACAACGTATGGCCCTGCCAAAACGCTCGTCTCAGATAGAGGCTCCGAGTTCACGTCCGCTTTGTTCCGAAGTGTGTGCGAAAAATTGAAGATAAAATACACCAACACTTCAGCCTATCATCCACAATCGAATGGAATGACGGAACGTCAAAATAAAAACATCAAAACCGTGTTGTCTCACCTGGCAGCAAATGATCAATCCTATTGGCACCGTTCTATTCCTTGGACGTGCCTGGCACTTAATTAATACCAGCTTCCAAAGCGTAATTGAAGAGATTCCATACTATTTGTTCTTTGGTAGAGATGCCGAAATTCCAGTCATTTACTGGCTAAAAACCCCTCGAATAGATTACTCTCTAGCGGAGAATTATGCAGCAGAAGTAACTGCACGACTCCACAATGCATTCAAGATTGTTAAGGCAAAATCTAAGGCGTCGCACGAGAAATCCGTGCAATTAAAAGAGCGAGGAGTCAAGAACAACAAAGTTCATGTAGGTGACATCGTTCTGCTTCATAATCCGACAGGAAGGCCTGAAGCTGACGGCGTATGGCCGACAGATTGGATTGGTCCTTATCGAATAATGGAAAAGAGCGAGACTAATGCAACGATTAAGGCACTTTATAGTGACCGTGAAGAGAGAGTTCACCTAGACCGGCTGAAGGTGGCGTTTCTCAGAGGTGAGGCTTACCCTCACGACGCGGACAACGCGGCTGCGCCAGTGGCTGCTAGTGACAAGGGCAACAGTGACGGTGAAGACGGGAGAACAAGAATCACCGTGAAGGAACAGCGAGCTGCGTCCAGATCGCAACGGAGCTACAATCTACGTTCTAGGTGCAGGTGAATCGTCGCGTACATACGAACTGCAATGAATTGAGCTTTATGAGTTTCCTCAACTTTGTAGGATGTTTTCATTGTGTGTTTAATTCTAGGTGCGCTCTTCAGTAGGAGTGAGTTCTTGGCGCTGTATTGCTTTAATTTTAAATGTGTTCTTTAGTAGGATTAAGTTATTCTAGCTTTGAATTAAATTTGTTCTCACTCGCTAGAGTGGGAGGCGTTCTCCAGTAGAAGTATTTTCTAGTTTGTGTAACTTCAATGTGCTTTTTGCTCACAAGAGATCTCGTCCGATACGAGATGCTTGTTCGAGTGAACTAATCTTATACTATGCTTAAATTTTCATTTTTCCATTCCTGCTTAGAAAAGGGAAATAAATTTTTATTAGGTTAAATTTAGTGTGTTTCTTAACAGAAGTAAGTTGCTTCATTCGTAGGGAAACTCTTTTTCTGCATCTCGCCAAGAGTGTGCAGTTCACATGAGAATACTAAACGAGTGAATTAGTTTAACTGATATTCGTAGAATCATGCTAGTTCATGCTAAGAGAACAACAATGAGTGCCTTAGGTTAATTTTCAGATGTATCTGCAAAGCAGGCTGCTCACGTATTAAGTAGTATTGCTTGCCATTTTGCCGCTCAATAGAGGCGTTGCCTTACACGAAATGCTCAAGCGGACGTGCTTATTTTTATCAATACTTTTAATGTAGTTCTTTTCTTCGAAAGGGAAATGTGTGTTCAATTAAATGAAGATTAGCGGTTTCATTCGTACTGTAGTGTTGAACTTTTGATTCTGTGTGCCTTTCTCTCACTCAGAAGGAACATCGTGAAATACGATATTCTAGCAGGAGTAAAACTGGACCAATGCTGTAGATGTTGTGCGCTTCCATGCTTTAGGCTTAAGGAATTAATCGTTCGTGGTAAATTATTCTAGAAAATGCTTCAGCAAAGAATTAGGCAAATAGAATGAACTGCAAGCGACATTCAAAACGGCGAAGCAGAAGTTACAAACATACAACATGGGGGAAACATCGAATTTTATAAGAAGCATGGAAAATATGAAAATTTCGAGCGTCACGTTGAAGGAACGGCGACTGAGGACAAATGGCTGAAAATGTAAGATCATGGCCCAAAGGAATGCAGAGAGTGCGTGTACTAATTGACGAAGTACTAATTGGATCGAGCTTGTGGCTGAGTACAGCTGCGGCTGAGTACAGTTTGCGGCTAACGCCAGCGTCTGCACGCAGAAGAGAAAAGGAAAGGCTGCTAGAGAATCTGCTAATTAAAACGCTAGAGTTTGAGAGTATCGCAAGACAAACTGAGAGTCACGATCAGGATGGAAGAAGAAATGAAGATAATTCTGGTAGTATTATTCAGCCATAATGTACTAGCGTTTAAAAATGCTTTTATGTGCTTGAGCATGGAGAAATAAAAGGAAAATTAGTAATGGAGAGTCCGCATTGTACCATTTTCGCTCGAATGCACTTTCCCCGAGAAAATAATAATGAGGCAAATAGCCACAGTGGGATACTGACGCCATGTCTTCCGGCATCTTTGTCACCATGCATGTGAAGAAGAAGTAGTAACTATGAGATTGTATTGGATAGAGTTGAGTAAGATGCGCAATTTCCAAGGCTCTATTAACCCATGTAATTTCTCGCACATATATGAGTAATTTCTCAGACATATATGAATATTGTCTCGCATAAAAGAAGAGTATTATCTCGTATAAAAGAAACGAATATTGAATGCTGGCATTGGCTCGAATTCATCAACGGACTTGAGTGATATTATGAAAGGCTACTGCGACTGATCATCGAAGCAAGCTTTATGAAGATCTGAGGTTTGGAAATCGAGTCGAATCGGCGTTCACAACACAAGTTATAACAGACTGCATTTCCCATGATCGAACGGATATTTAGTTCGCAATAACGATCTATATGACAAAGCGAAGTCGTGAGGAAAATGTAGCGGATAAAAATTATGCAAAATTGAAATTATTTGAATTATAAAAGGGCATCCTTCCCAAAAGTGACGAACATAGACGCGTGGATGAGGCCATGAGAGTGCTACGGGAAAAGCATGAGAAATAAGCCATAAAACTCAGTAAAAACGAGGAAGACGTCGCCCAAACAACGATGGAAACGATGGAAACCGTGCTACAGAACGTGCAAGACGGAAATTAAAATCTGCGGAACAAAATCCTTTTCTGTAGAATGTCCGAAGGTTGTTAGGGAATATAATCGCAAAAAATTTGAGTACGTAATCACAGTTGAGCACTGAAGCTTTTGTAAACTTATTTCCATTTAGGCGGAACACTGACAGATCGGTTAGAAAATTGCGACACTCAAAAGTTAGGCAATTGCTGATGGTAGTGAAGAGAATTTGTAATTGTAAGGAAGCTCCATGTTCAGCGGAAGTATATTTAAAGATAAGATATGGTAAAGTAGAAATTTTCATGTGTGTCTTAAGTTGGCTGATAATACTTCAGTAATGACCATTAAAACAAATAGCTAAAGGCTAATACGGAAAAAACTTGTCAAGCCAAATTTTTTTGTATGGGTGCGAGGATGTTAAGGAAAATTTAATTGTGTGATTTTTTTTTAAAAATTAGGAAAAAAAATTTAATTGTGCATTTTGGAGTATTCGACACAATTTTTCGCTACATTATTTTGATTGTGTACTTCATTGGGTTTGGCTTCGTGTGTTGTAAAAACATTGTGAGGTTCGCATTCAGTAGTACATAGATTGGTCGAGTTCACATGGTCTTTGAAAGAATTTTGCGGTAAGGCTATTCTAGAGAGCCATGGGCAATGTTTATGGACAGTTGTCAAGCGCGCACCAAAATTTATTGGGCAGGCACCCCCGAGAAGAACAGCCTAGTCAGCTCGTATCAAATTACAAACACCGCCTGTTGGAGTGTCGAAAAAAAGGGATAAGCTTTAACGGCGAAACGCATTGATTAATCTCAGCAGCACTTAGCAAGGACGGTGTCGGCCACGTCCTCGTCACAAAGGCTTACTACCAATAAGAGGGATTCTGGACACGTACGTCTGCAGTTAGAAGAGTTCCATTGGTGCACGCGAAAAAAGGGTCAACCCTCTTCGATCAGTTTCTGGTGCAGTTAACGAAATAGAGTCAGTCGTACAACAAGAGCGCTCTGAGAGAGTACGTGTTGATAATTAGGAGAAGGTGGAAATAAATTTATACTGAAAAATCACTTTCTGAAAAATATAGGTGAAAATATTGAATATATTGCGCGTATAGAGGAAGTTGAATAAGTTTTTTTGGCCCGTAAATTAAAAATGAGATTAAAATGCCACGTTTATTTTTCAAGAAATGAAAACATCGTAACCAAACTGTGCAGTAAATGAAGTACTAAGTTTCAACGTCAGTTGGGAGGGTAAGAATTGTTTTTGGATCATAAGATAGGCCGTTTCCTTTTGAAAAAGATTTTTTTTAAATAAATGTCATGGGAAATAATGTCACATTAACGTAAAATTAAAATATTTTTGAGCACAATTTTTGGCAATTAAAAGAGGTAACGAGGTGATAAATTATTTGCAGGCAGGGCGGTCGTCGCAGATGTCTGAAGTGAAGGGAAGGTTGCGGGCTAGAAGTCAGAAGTGGAGGTTTGGGAGGCGGTCGTCATAACTTTTTGAACTGTGAATAGCTCCTGAAACTGAACTGAAGCTGTGCTTGTGAGAAGGAGCTTGTGAACGCACGTTATGACCACATCTTGTACTACTGAACACCATAAAAATTAAGGGGTATTCTGTCATGTTTTATGTGTGGGAAAAGTGAGGGAAAGGGCTGGCCAGCCAGATTGACAAGGATATGAAGTGTTGTGTGAGTTATTAGGTTAGGGCTTTGAGGCAGGTTGTAAATTGCACTGTTTCCTAATAACATGTTCATTGAGTGTAAGACTCCGTTCTCGTATTGTATTCTCTCTGCCGGAATTATAAAATCATGCTAAATTCACACGGAGTATATAAATACCCGTTAACGCAAAGGCAGCTCATCAATACAGGTGCTCACAGAAACGCGCTGGCGTAAGTCGTGTCTCTTCTCATTGGTGAGTACCGTCCTTGTTTTAGTATATGTTTATTAACTTCACCATTTGTGCATTTTTGTCATCCCGTAATTTCTCGTATTTCTTGTGTATTTAACAATTTTTGGAGGTACGCCAATTCCTCAATTCCGAGAACCTGATTTCCTTACTACAGCAATTTAGTAAGGAGGCGGGACCATTTCTCGTGACAGAGGCTTCACCTCATACAAGATGTGAGTGACATAATTATCAATGTATTATTAATCTATGTTCATCAACTGATCAGGTAACAAGGCTACACCTTGATATGAGCTCATTATAACGTCATTAGGCGAATTCCTGTAAATGCGTCATTATGATATCTGCTTGAAGTTAACGTAACTACCGAAATTCGATAGCATTATTGTCATTCATAGTTTCCTTTAATAAGCTATTTATTTCGTGTGTCACCTTACTATCTGATTGATTGTGTCATCCATTATAATTTGAAAGACGTCATCATTTTATTATTAAATCAAGTCGTAACCTTCTCATCATTTACCTAGTAATTTGCCTGAAAACTGCAAACTGTTGGTGATTGCCAGAGATTCAAGCAATCGCGATGGAAAATAAATATCGTTGAAAGGACGATAAATCATTCACGAAACGATAATAATGTATTGACGGAAAAGAAATGAATCCGCATCACGCAATGACGAGGAATCGGTGGGATCTAAAATAGGAAAAAACGACATCTGTTGGCAACGATGAGAAATAGAAAAAGGAGGCCACAACAGTTGTCTGCCACTAGTTACTGCGTTTGCAGGTGTTGTTGTCTGCCACTAGTTACTGCGTCTGCAGGTGTTGTTGCCTGCCACTAGTTACTGCGTCTGCAGATGTTATTGTGTGCCACTAGTTACTGCGTCTGCAGGTGTTGTCTGCCACTAGTTACTGCGTCTACAGGTGTTGTCTGCCACTAGTTACTGCGTCTGCAGGTGTTGTCTGCCACTAGTTACAGCGGCTGCAGGTGTTGTCTGCCACTAGTACTGCGTCTGCAGGTGTTGCTGCCCGCCACTAGTTACTGCGTCTGCAGGTGTTGTCTGCCACTAGTTACTGCGTCTGCAGGTGTTGCCTGCCACTAGTTACCGCGTCTGCAATTGTTGTTTGCCACTAGTTACTGCGTCTGCAGGTGTTGTCTGCCACTAGTTACTGCGTCTGCAGGTGTTGTCTGCCACTAGTTACCGCGTCTGCAGGTGTTTTTTGCCACTAGTTACTGCGTCTGCAGGTGTTGTCTGCCACTAGTTACTGCGTCTGCAAGTGTTGCCTGCCACTATTTACTGCGTCTACAGGTGTTGTCTGCCACTAGTTACTGCGTCTGCATGTGTTGTCTGCCACTAGTTACAGCGTCTGCAGGTGTTGTCTGCCACTAGTTACTGCGTCTGCAGGTGTTATCTGCCTTTAGTTACTGCGTCTGTAGGTGTTGTCTGCCACTAGTTACTGCGTCTGCAGGTGTTGTCTGCCACTAGTTACTGCGTCTGCAGGTGTTGTCTGCCACTAGTTACAGCGTCTGCAGGTCTTGTCTGCCACTAGTTCCTTGCACAACTTTGGTACGACCGACAAAACGAAATATTGCTGACTTTGATGGCTTTCAAAATTTATTCAAACACGCCCCAAAAATTAATTCTACGCGTACACATTTCCTGTCTGTCTCAGAGTGTGATTGTGTCCGTGAGAATTGGGAGGCTAGTGTTTCTTAAGTACTTCCGAATGGCTATTTATTGTGCACGAATGAAATGTAAGTCAATGTACTTGCACTTTGAAAATGAATGTAATTTTCATGTATGAAAACTGATATGATTTAAAAAAATCATTGCGACCATTTTTTATTTTATTTCTTTTGTCACTCATTAAACATGTCACATAAGTTTTGTAAATCATTTCCCGTCGAATTACACTTGCTATTGTGCCATTGTTGTCATTGTGTAATGTGATGAACGTTATAAATAGTATTGGTATAATTAGCTCCAGCATTATATGAATGTGATCGCTGGTAACTATGTTACCATTTCTCATGGTATTACCATGTCTTCAACCATCATTACCACAACGCAAAATTTCCATTCAGACTGCTAATGGTCGCGAATCATTAAGCCCTTCCGCGCTTCAAAATTTATTGCATATGAAAACAGATGGACCCGCCATGGTTCCTACACGTTTTGCAAAAAGACTGTCTGCAAATTACACCTACTATTCATAAAATAAAGTCAACTTACATCAGTTTTAATAAATAATCGCTATTCGAACTTCAAAATCCAACCAATGGTAGATAAATGAGATAGATCATATGATTTATTTGTTCATTCCATGTTCAGCATTTTCCATCACTGCAATGAAATATTTCCTTATTTGGATAACTCAAGTATTTTGAGCAGAATGTTCCATCCACAAAATGTGTCCCCACGAAGTGGTAGGAAGTTATTCCGCTGCCTCATGTGACCTGCTGTGAGCACCATCGTTGTATTGAGTGTTTTGCTGCTGTTGCCTCTATCGTTACTTCGGTGTGTGACCTGACGCAGGGCTGTTGTTCCTATTGTCTGCACTTGTTTTATCGACTATAACGCTAATTTATGATATTTCCTACGCTAATCATACCGGTACGAAAGAGTTCACCGGAGACAAAGACGTGAGAAGGATTATTGTACGATGCATTTGCCATAGAGCTGGAACAGCACGAAAACTTAACTACGCAAGACAGTGTTGCCATCATATACCCACGAGCGTAAGAAAACAAGTATTGCCACACAAGGCTAACGAGAACATTTTAGGACAGGAATAAGGAAATGAAACTGCAGAGTTCTATAAAATTATGTATATGTGACGGATCAATTACGCCAGCAACAGCAGCAATACCAAAGACAACAATACCAACAGCAACAATACCAACAGCAACAATACCAACAGCAACAGCGACAATACCAACAGCAACAGCAGCAATACCAACAGCAACAGCAATAATACCAACAGCAACAGTAACAATAGCAACAGCAACAATACCAACAGCAACAGTAACAATAGCAACAGCAACAGCAACAACAACAATACCAACAGCAACAGCAGAAATACCAACAGCAACAGTAGCAACAACAACAGCAACAACAGCAATACCAACAGTAACGACACCAATAATAACAGCAACAGCAGCAATACCAACTGCAACAGCAACAATACCAACAGCAACAGTAACAATACCAACAGCAACAGTAACAATACCAACAGCAATAGCAGCAATACCAACAGCAACAGGAACAATATCAACAGCAACAGCAGCAATACCAACAGTACCAGCAAAAATAACAACAGCAACAGCAGCAATACCAACAGCAACGGCAGCAATACCAACAGCAGCAGTAACAATAGCAACAGCATCAGCAACAATACCAACAGCAACAGTAACAATACCAATAGCAACAGCAACAATACCAACAGCAACAATAGCAATACCAACAGCAACAGCAGCAATAACAACAGCAAGAGGAACAATACCAACAGCAACAGCAGCAATACCAACAGTACCAGCAGCAATAACAACAGCAGCAGCAGCAATACCAACAGCAACAGCAGCAATACCAACAGTAGCAGAAATTGTACCAACAGCAACAACAACAATGTCAACAGCAACAATGCCAACAGCAACAGCAACAATACCAACAGCAACAGCAACAATACAAACAGCAACCGCTGCAATACCAACAGCAACAGTAATAATAGCAACAACAACAGCAGCAATACCAACAGCAACAGCAGCCATACCAACAGCAACAACAACAGCAACAATACCAACAGCAACAGCAACAATACCAACAGCAACAGCAGCAATACCAACAGCAACAGTTACAATAGCAACAACAACAGCAGCAATACCAACAGCAACAGCATCAATACCAACAGTACCAGCAACAATACCAACAGCAACAGCAATAATGTCAACAGCAACAATGCCAACAGCCACATCACCAAAACAAACAACAACAGCAACAATGTCATAAGCAACAGCAACAATGCCAACAGCAACAGCAACAATACCAACAGCAAAAGTAACAATACCAACAGCAACAGTAACAATACCAACAGCAACAATACACACAGCAATAGCAATAATACCAACAACAACAGCAACAATACAAAGAGCATCAGCAACAATACCAACAACAACCAAACCCCACCTAACCCCTAGCTCGCCCACCCCACCCCACCTAACCCCTAGCTCTCCCACCGCACCCCTCCTAACCTCTAGCTCGCCCACCACACCCCACCTAAGCCCCAGCTCTCCCACCACACCCCACCTAACCCCCAGCTCGCCCACCACACCCCACTCATGCACAGTCGCACACGCTGCACATGGCGAGCGTCACGTACTGTAGACGTGACAGGACCGTCGCAATTCCTTAGGATCTCTTGCCTATAAGGTTTCGAAAATACAACATGCAATTTTAGCAGCATTTACTACTGTACATTGTGAAGGATAAGGAAGCCGGGGTGCGATTAAGGTAATAGTTTCGTTTCATGACGGCTTATACGCCACACTACGGCAGGTGTCGTGTTCACGCAAGTGTACTATAGTCGTTAACTGACAACAATTGCCACCCTCACCAGCTAATACGTCACACTACGGCAGGTGTCGTGTTCACGCAAGTGTACTATAGTCGTTAACTAACAACTATTGCCACCCTCACCAGCTTATACATCACACTACGGCAGGTGTCGTGTTCACGCAAGTGTACTATAGTCGTTAACTAACAACAATTGCCACCCTCACCAGCTAATACGTCACACTACGGCAGGTGTCGTGTTCACGCAAGTGTACTATAGTCGTTAACTGACAACTATTGCCACTCTCACCAGCTAATACGTTACACTACGGCAGGTGTCGTGTTCACGCAAGTGTACTATAGTCGGTAACTAACAACTATTGCTACCCTCACCAGCTAATACGTCACACTACGGCAGGTGTCGTGTTCACGCAAGTGTACTATAGTCGTTAACTAACAACTATTGCCACCCTCAACAGCCAATACGCCACACTACCTACGGTCAAACGTCGCAACTCTGCACACTCAGGCAGGAGCTGCACAGGAACCAGCTGCGTGCTGGCAGCAACCGACCGCAGGTGTATTGAGTGAGTCAGTTTTGTCACATCGCAACCGTCTATATTCTGTGATTGGCTCATGGTCTGAAAGCGAAAGAACTTAGGCGAGACCATTCTGACTCTGGCAAATATACTTTCTGTAACACTTTTTTTTATTTTCTCGGTAAAGCTTGAACTGTTTGACATCCATACTAATTTACCGTATGTATTTTTGTAAAATGTGGTACTATATTGGAAAATTGTTTATTTTGATGAAATGTCAATTAATCATCTATCAAAATAGGTCAGCTCTTTACTCTGTATAAACCTCATTAATTTTGATTTGAACAAATTTTAATCAAATGTGAATGAGAGGAATTAGGTTATATGGCTGACTAGTCTATTTTCTAATTCAAATAAGAATAGAATAAATGACTATTTTGCTCCTACTAACGATTGCAAATGAATTGATTCAATCATTAGGTAATTTCTATTTTACAGGTTAGGGCAAATCATTTCATTACTTGGTTGTGCAAGGTTACTAAAACATTATGACTAACTTGAGAAATTCAATATAAGCATTTACAAGGATATTCCGTCTCCCATCATTGCCGTCAGTGTAAATTGCGTTATTTTTGCTCTAGGTGTTATTCAGACCAGTTTCTATTTTGTCATAATGATGAAAACACAGTTGATTTATGCTCGATGCGGGCACAACAAGCGAATGTTATGCCCATAGCATCAACAATGAAAGTTTGGATGTTTGTTTTAGGTATTAAATCTAAATTGATATAGCCGCAACCTGCACAGTTTATTTCAACCAGCGAAGACTTACATCTCCTGTTACTTAGTGCAACATCATCCATAACTCCTCCAATATTCATAGGCGTCTTAGACGCCCAAAAACTATTTTATTTAGGAAAGGTTACATGCGTATAAGCAAATAAAGTCGTCAGTACCCATACTAAATTACCTACCAATAATGAAATAAAAACAACGTTCGAGAATATATTAATTTCGATATTCACTTTCTCGAAAAATATTCTTATAGACATATATTTTATTTTATTACAAGAATCAAAATTTTGATTACATCTACTCAAGCGTAAGTTTTGCAATTTTCAGTGTTCGATGAGTGACTAGTGAATTTGTGAGTCAATGCTGCACGCCATTCGGTATATATTTGTAGACCACAATTTCCGTTGCTCATAACAACACGCTGACTCTCATTGTTGGTGCTATGGGCATTGTTGTTGCTTCTTGTATTTTGCTTCTTGTTATATCAACGCATCACTCTTTTATTCCATATATATGAATTAGGTTGTTGATTGCCACGGTGCTGGTGTAAGTACAGTGGTGGTGTAGGTAGGATGCTGGTGTAGGTACGGTGGTGGCGTAGGTACGGTGGTGGTGTAGGTACGGTGCTGGTGTAGGTACGGTTGTGGTAAAGGGACGGTGCTGGTGTGAGTCCGGCCGTTTAATAATTACACCAAAATATGAATCAGTTACCAATAACAAATGACATTCGATTGTATATATTTAGATCGCAATTATTCAGCATTGTATTTATTATTTTCCTAATGGTAATTAATGAAAAGCAAGTTTGATTCTGTCAGCTGGTTTGAATTTATTAATCGTTCCGTACATAACACAACTCTAGTTGTTCACTTTAATTTATATACGAAAAAATAAATTTGTAAATTTTTTGTGCGTAATTTGTGCCATGTTATTACAACGGGCATCTGAGTGAACACATCAAATTGGTTGGTGAGTGTGTCTGTGACGCTCACAAGGACGCTCAATGACCGTATCTGTGATACGAGTTTCACCAGTGCACAAGTACAAGAATATTTTGATGGCGGGTACTGTTGGGATGGATATATTTGTTGGGCATCCATGTCTGGAGGATTTGTTCAAGGAAATATAGGATCCCGTCATTTTTGACGGGCTGTGTACACCAGAAGAATAAAATAATGATCATATCAATTGTAAGTCGTCGTCCACCGCGATGGCGAGTAATGGCGGTAGGAAGTATAGCAGTACAACAAACTGTATAAAAAGCAGCACTAGTAACAACAACAACTACACATAGATGTTATCCACGAAGGGATACATAAGGCAACGTGAGAGCTTCTTTCTATTGAATAAATAGATGAATATACGATTGAATTCGACAATTTTTCAAAAATACTTTGGTTACAGTAAAATTGAAAAAAATTCGATTTTGCCATGTTCCACGAAATTAGTTTAAATACAAAAAATATGGGCATGAAATAGGTTTTTACTACTTTCTTCACTAATAACAACGGAAACAAGATTTTTTACACGAAAAAAACATTCGATTTTATTTAATGAAAAATATTCGTAATTTCAATACATACATCTGGTACAATGGGCTTTGGAATTAAGGGTTGTAAATCTCAGTTTAAAAAAATTACCATTTCTAGGGCGATGTTTGGCTACATTCGCTACGCCGAATTGAATGTGACACTCCTGTAACGTCTACGGAACATGTGGATAGACATGTGAAACTTGCCCGCCGCTGCCGCGTCGAGACGTAAGTTGGTGAACTATATTACGGTGGCGATCAGCACAATTGTCCATTGGCAACTTATGATAGCTCCCAACTCTTCATCATAATATACGGATGAGGATATTCTCTATTTGTATCATTTGCCCAGTTGGATGGTGAAGTTCTCAGTGAACAGAAGTGGAAGTGTGTGATGCGTCTGCTGTTGTCAAACCTCGGGTATACCAAATGGCAACTGAAGACGCGTTCCTTTGGCCCCCACGCCCGCCCACTCTCGACACACTGCCTGCACACCTTGTGAGGGGCCGGTGGACGGCTCTTGATAAAATGGGGAAATTGAGATGGAAGCCTAAACTGATGTTTGTGTTGAAATCAATATTTCAATTTTACTGTATTTAGTATCACAATAATTATGAGAGTAATTCTAAATCGTACGTACAACGACGAAACAAGTGCAGACAATAGGAACAACAGCCCTGCGTCAGGTCCACACACCGAAGTAACGATAGAGGCAACAGCAGCAAAACCCTCAATTCAGCGCACAGCAGGTCACATAAAGCAGCGAGAAGCTTCCTTCCACTCCGTGAGAACACAATTTTGGAGAATCTCAGAATTTTTAAAAATACTTTAGTCACCGTAAAAATTTTTTTAAAAGTTTTTCGGTAAATATTGCCTCAAATGAAAAATAAAAGAATGAAACATATAGTGAAATTGTTTATTAATCGTTGGTGGTTTGATTTCAAGTAAGTATTGATGCCTCATTTCAATTAATGTATATTCATCTGATTTAATGAGTGGTGTACGTCTTTTGAAAACGGTGTTCTCATGATGCACATGAGAGTATTAACCCGTAGCTACGTCCTAGACTCTTAGAAGGTCGGCAAAGCTAGTACATGTTTCACATTTGCAAACCTAGGGTTGCCATATATGGCCTTCAAGCATCTCATAAAGCGCTATTCATTGGTGTAAGGAAAAATTAGGTGGGGGCAACTGGGAAGGAGAGGTAACAAGCTCAAATCTGTATGAATTCTTCTGCTCAGTCTGGAGTGTAGCTACCGGCGCTGCACAACCTCTTAAGGCCTGTTGACACGAGGAGTGAGCGAGCGCTCCACCGGGAAAGAGAGGCTTAAACCACGCCCATTTTCTCTCGTTTCAGACTCAATGGAGCAGTAGACAACAGTCTGTCTCAGTTTGGTCTTCGTCGAGCGACTCAATGCTTCCCAGTGCAATTTCAGACGCTGAACGTGTAGGGTGTGCGTCTCTGCTCCCTGCCTACACGTTCTCTTGGAAAAGTGGCGTTTAGCTGCCAAAAAAGGACTTTTTTAAGCCAACGCTTCGCCCACATTTTCCTCATTCGTTTTTGTTTCTTCTTTATAGCCGCGACAACTGATAGAGATTGAAAACGCCATTGCCTGTCGCAGAGCCACCTTCGTACGTTCTCTCTCTACCGCTGCTAGGAGCAGACTGAGGATTTTACTTGGAGCAGTCTGCACCAGGGCTTCCACGAGTGCAAAAGTTTCTACCCTAAAACTTCGTTCAAGATTACCCTAAAAATACTTAAATTACCCTAAAATATCAAATAAGCCCATTGTTGGTATTACATGAAAATATTCAATGTATCCATGTTTATATGTGTAAAAATTACACAAAATCAGGGTCATGCGGATATAAGAAAATGCAATTCTCTAACTTTACGGAGTCATATGTGTCACGATACGTGCAACATTTTATATTGCTTTCAATATACTGTAGTTTATCTTCTTCGTATGGTTACCTAGTTACAAGCTCTGTTCAGTGAGCGCAAAGTATAAGGCCAGGCAATCTATTCCTGACTAGCAGATAGAAGCAAAGACATAGTAAGAGGAAATGAACGACAAAGTATTACTCGAAACATTTATTTACGGAACACAACACAAACGCAGTTTCACAATTTTTTCGCAAAAAATTAGAGGTTTTTAGATGTGAAATAAGTTTATATACACCCTAATTCTCGGTACAATTGCAAAGAACGGGCCAAGAATGTTGTGCACTATATGAAAAATTTCAACTTTCCAAAAATTTTCGCAATCAGTATACTCACTCAATTGGTTCGAATTTAACTGCGTATAGTGATAATTTACGTTGGGTAAGGCGAAGCATATGTTGCTCAAGGTTCAAAGTTAGCCCAATAAGAGTCTTTCAATTTCAAAAAAGAGTCTCGTTACAATTAAGAATCTCGGCCCATGGCCGGATTATTTTTCGACAGAAGCCTACATGTCAAAAAAGCCAAAAGAGTCGAATACTTGTGGCTCCTCCAAGAATCGGAGTCCAACGTTAGTAAGCCCTAGTGCCAAGAATAATGGAAGAAGAACTTCGATTGCTATCTCGCAAGCTTTTTTATTCACTCCCCAAATCTATTTCCACCAAGCCAAAATTTCTTCTATAAAGTCGAAAATACATTTTTTTTAACCAATAAGCCACAGAAAGTTTGGATTCCATCATAACATTGGTCGTGTCTGAACAGAACCCTACACTGTCGATCAATTTAATAGTTTTGTCACTGAAATCTTTTTTATGTGTAGTAAACAATCCATTGGCTGTGCTATCCTCTTTTTCAACAAGATCAACAGAGGAGCTCTTAATTGCACTCTCACTTCATTATTGGACGATGACTCCGAGCTGTTTAGCTTTACTACGATCAGTTGTTCCATCAATTATTACAGAATATAAAGTTCATTAAGGACAACGACAAGATCACTTAGTAGATGTTTACCAAATCATTGTTGAATAATGTTTGAAGCTCTTTGTTTCCCTAAGCTTACTTTCTTTAAGAAACATTTGTTTCAGTAGTAACGAAATAGGAAAATCATTATCAGAAAGATTTGCACATATCGGCAATTCAATTTTTGTACCTGACTCGTCAATTGGATCGTGTGATAAAATGAACAGAAGTATAGTTTGTGTTTTCCTTCTCTGCACTGAGAGATTTTTATAGCGTTGAGAGTTAGTATGAAGAATAATCTCAGATTTACCAAATGTAATGATAGTTGAGCAGGTAGTGCTGTATGCCAAATCCTTACTTGAAGTATAAGACTGAGACTTTTCTAACCAGCCTCAAAACAGTTGTTTGCTTCTCTATCCTTCCTTCCCTTTTCGTGAAAAGGGCTTAACAGACGGTAAAATTTGGCTTTCCTTCATGAGTGGTGTAGCAGCTTCATCGTACACAGAATCTATTTAATAATACCAATTTCACTGAGACGCAAGTAACCAAATATTTTGTCACGATGCAATACTGCACGTGACAGCACCTGACACAGTTAATTGCACTCGAATGAAACAAAACTACCTACCCTCGACTCAGGGAGTGTCGTTTTGTACACGTTACATAGCTGTTCAATTCCATTAAACGACGATGACCGATGTATAGGTGTAAATCTTGATACATTTACGAGTTAGTTATGTAAGGTTAGAAAATATAAAATTCAAAACATTATATCAAGTTGCATATCATTTTAATTATTGTCATTACTTTTAATTAACCGAGGTATTATTCATGTAGCAAATCTGGCCACATTATACTAAAGAGAGATCTGAGTACTGAGGGATCTGCAGCGATATGCACAGCAATTTGCGCCTTATCGTAGTGTGCAATAGAGACTAAATTGATAGCTAGTTCGGGCAAACTTGTTCCAAATATGACTCTTATTGAACATTTTCACAATTGCTTCGGTAGCGTACTTCCGCAATGTATCTTACACAAGGTATACTGTATGTGGTACTTGAGAGCAAACTTGATATTGGTAATGAAAACAGGCAATTACCCTACAATTTTGCTGCGCTACCCCGACAGAAGTCGAATTACCCTAAAAATCACGGAATTTTGCTTTACCCTAAGTTCTACCCTAGACCACATCTGATTACCCTAAAATGGGGTATTTTACCCTAAAGTGGAAGCACTGGTCTGCACCTCTGCCATGGTCCGTGTGGACACGCTGACTCGAACAAGCACTTTACTGAGCTCGTGGTGGAGCGCTCGCCCACTCCTCGTGTCAACAGGCCTTTAGAAGGCCAGTTGAGTAGCTGAGGCATACCAGCACACACATTGCCTCTTAGAAGGTCGCCATCATTTTTATTTTTTTCTGTTTTTTGTTCGAAAAATGGGAGTCCAAATCCACAGATTTACTCCTAGGCAAAATAAATAATACCACCATTGTATTCGGGAGGAAAAGCTCTATGCAGATCCAACTATTTACAAGCAATGAAACTGCTTGATAACAGCCTATACACAAAATGAACTAAAAAATAAAAACTGTTTTACATATAATGCACATAACTGTTAGACCTGAAAAAAAAATCGCATACCACAAGATTCAGCAACTCAGAACCTATGAAAACGCATCAAACTATTTACAAGCAATGAAACTGCTTGATAACAGCCTATACACAAAATGAACTAAAAAATAAAAACTGTGTTTTACATATAATGCACATAACTATTAGACCTGAAAAATAAAATTCGCATACCACAAGATTCAGCAACTCAGAATCTATGAAAATGCATCATAAAAAAACATGAAAGTGCAATAAATAAAAAATGGCCAGTGATTTTCTGATTTCTGTTTTTTTGTATTGTACCCAAATAAAAATTCAAATTTCGTAGATTTTTGTTGGGGTAGCAGCATTTTTTTCCCCACTGACAGAAAGAGCAACTCTCTCTCTTTACAATGAACCCCCAATGAAACTTCTAACATGATTAATGAATGTACAGTAAGTTGCACACTTGACCCATTTTCTTCAAACCTCCCGGTAGGTCGACCATGTGGAGACGGGTTAAAGCTAATCTCTTTATGAGAAAGAATAAATATTGAAACCCTAAAGGGTTAACCAGTTACCGGTTAATTATTTTAAAGTAATACGATACCATTCAATTTAAGTTAGGAGTATTCAAGTAATTTCCCAAAAAAGCAGGTGGTGTGATGACGACCGGCCCAGAACAAGTAGCAGCGCAGAAAAAAGCATTACGCCCCCTGGCGACAACACACCACAGCTGTACGACAAGTTGGACAACACCACTTCGTTGGCATTGGAACCCTCCACAATGGCGACTCGAATTAAAACAAGATCTAAGTATATCTGGACATTTTTGTGTGTCCATTGCCTTATCATTAATCACAGGAGCTTGAGCGTGGAAGGTGAGATTCGAGCATTTTGTGCAACCAGTTCGTTGTGTGTAAATTTGTTGGGTGGTGTAATTATAAATACTACTCAAAAAAATGAAAATTTCGTTTCCTTATTGGTTGTTTTACCCTACTAGTTATGAGAGGACTTCGAGAGCCCTACTCACTATTGACCATCTTTATGTGAAGGAAAACATCTGCTGCGGCCGTGCTATACTGAGATTGTACTACTGTCTAATTGTATCTCTGCCTGGACGGCTAGTTTCCTTCGAAATCTCTCTTCATTCCTTACACATCTCAGTCAATTGACCAGCAATCAAATCCTTCTGCGATGTGACAGTCCTTATCTCTGCAGTTGTTCGAAAATGTCAAACCTTACGATGCAATTTTATCTCTAAGTTTATTCCCGTCATTCTAAAATGCGCAGCCAACAACGACATAATTTACCTAGTACTGCTATTACAAGTTTTATGTCAAATCTCTACTTGTATCTCACGCCTCTTTTCTGCGCGTAGCACTTGCTTCCTGCGGTTGAGCTCATCTTTCCCCAGACTCGGAGTGAGTCCCTTTATGCCTCTGTCGATTTTATGACTTTCGTCCGATATCGCGCTCTCAAGCTCTGAGCACAGTCGCTCCTGTAGGCTGATAGCATTCGTAAGAAATTACTTGCATAGCAGTTAACGCTCGATCGTACTACTGCTTTTCTACTGTTTATTTGTTCTCCTACATAGTTCTTGTTAAGCTATTCTGAAGGGAATTAGATTAGTGAGCTTATCTACTATTTACTTGCTAGGTTATTCTGTAAGGGAAAATTAGATTAGTAAGCTTGTCTATTATTTACTTGCTAGGTTATTCTGTAAGGGAAAATAAAATTAGTAAGCTTATCTATTATTCACTTGCTACATAGGCTTTTGCTTATGTAGTCCTCTCCTCTACCGGACCTGCAGATCTGAGAGCGTAAGGACGCCTCGCTGCCGGGGTGGGTAGGGGTGAGGGTGCTTCAGGCCTTGTTACGTAGATTTCGCCATCGCTGCTTTCCGAGTCGCTATCTTCGTGAGGTACTTCGGTGACGTACTCGACGCTCCTCCCCTTGTTGCGGGGGCGCTCGTCTTGTATTACCAAAGCCTCCTCCGGCTGAAATGACGCGGGCTTAAGTCTATTTCTGTGGATCGTTATCTCATGCCGGCGGCCGTGGACTTGTCGTATTAATACGTTCATCGGTGTTGGAAGGGCCTGAATCCTGTACGGGCATATCCAGTCCGGTCGGAATTTTCCCATAGCCTAATTTCTCCCTGTAGTGTTCCGGAGAAACACGCAATCGCCGACTCTAAGTTCCTTATCTCTCACGCGCTGATATCTCACATTCTTGTCATGTGCATTTCGGCTTGCTGACATCGCGTTTTCGAACGCAATTTGCAACCTGGCAAAGGCGGCGTGAGGAATATCCTCCTCCAAAGCATAGTTTAGTATCCTTGGCTGCAGAATATCAGACAGTGGCAAGGGAGCGTCGCGTCCGTGGAATAAATAGTATGGTGTGTTACCTACCGAGGCATGATACGAACAGTTTAGAGCGAGCGTGGCAAAAGGTAGCTGCTCGTCCCATGATGTAAGATCCTTCTCTACGGTTGCCGCCAACGTGGTCTTGTTCAATTTGTTGCATGATTCCGTCATTCCGTTACTTGCCGGATGAAAGGCCGTGGTGAAGTGCAACTTGGACTTCAAGATGCGGCACATTTCTTGAAAATTTTGGGCAGTAAACTCAGTACCTCGATCCGACACGATGTGTTCCGGACAGCGATACCGGCATACGTAATCCATGAACGCTCGCGCTACGGTCTCGCTCTTTTTATCGCGCAGTGGGTACGTCTGCACGTATCTAGAGAAGTGGCACACGATCGTCAGAATATATCGATGTCCTGCATGTGACTGTGTCAGCTCTCCAATGAGATCAATACCCACCCTATCTAATGGTCGTGAGACTGGCGGTAATTCGCCTATTTTTGCTTTGAGACCCCGTGGGGGCTTCGCTTCTGACACGTCGTGCAATTTTTCACGTGCTCTTGCACGTGTCGTGCCATATATGGCCAAAAGAATAATTCTCTAGCACGGTGGAGGGTCTTTTTAACTCCAAAATGTCCGGAAATACGCGTATCGTGCGACATTATTAACGCGGGCTTCACTAGGGATTCGGGAATCACTGCACGTTTGCGAATGTCCCCATTATCGCCAACTTCCAGGTAGAATAAACAGTCTTTGTCTAGCACGAAATCCTTGTACTGGCTCGGGTCTGTCACCATTTCACCATTTCCTTCCAATGCGTTGATGACCTTGGCCCAGTGCTGTGCTTTGCGCTGCTCCATACCTACCTTTTCTGCACAGAAAACTTCGTACGGGTCCAACGCTTCCGTCACGGTCGGGCGGACGGCTGCCACTCCTCGGGAGAGCGTATCTGGAATCACATTCTCCTTGCCGGGTCTATATGAAATTTCATATTCGAACTGCGACAGTAGCACTGCCCAGCGGGCGATGCGTGAAACGGTAGCTTTGTATTGGAAGAGATATCTAAGGGGCTGGTGGTCGGTAATTATCAGGAATTTTCGGCCGTAGAGATATCTAGCATAATGGCGGACATTTTCCACAATAGCCAAAGCTTCTCTCTCGGTGGTGCTGTACCGAGTCTCCGCCGGTGTAAATTTCCGTGAATAGTATGCGATCGGGTGATCCATGCCGTCCTTTTCTTGCGTCAGTACTCCTCCCAGTGCGACATCACTGGCGTCGGTGTGCAGCCTGAACGGTCGCTCGAAATCTGGGTAACCCAACACCGGCGCTTCCGCTAGAGCCAATTTGAGCGCGTCGAATGCGGCCTGATGTTCGTCCGTCCACACAAATTTGGCACACTTCTTAGTCAATGCCGTCAAAAGTGCGACTCGCTCCGAGAAATTTGGTATGTCTTCGATAGTAGCCTGCCATTCCCAAAATTCTTCGGACATCCTTCGGTTTCTTGGGAGGTAACAACTCCCGAATGGCTGTGATTTTCCTTTGGTCAACTTGAATTCCGTCCTTCGAGACAACGTGACCCAAATATTCGATTGATGGTTTGGCAAAGCTGCACTTTTTCAGTGAAATTTTCAGTCCTGACTTCTGAAGGAGAGCGAGAACTTCCTCCAAATGTGCGATTTGATCCTCAAACGTCTTCGAAAATACCACTACGTCGTCTATGAAAACGTAGCTCGTCTTTCCAATCACTGGCTCTAATACTCGATTGACCAAGCGCTGGAATGTTGCTGGGGCTGTAGTCAGCCCAAACGGCATGCGCTTGAAGCGGTATTGAGCCGACTCAGTAGCAAATGCTGTCTTGTCGCGGTCTTCTTCTGCGACAGGAATCTGCCAGTAGCCTGATTTCAAGTCTATGGCTGAGGAGTAGCATGCGCCTCCAAGGGACTCCAAAATTTGTTCGATTCGTGGCATTGGATATTTATCTGCGAGCGTGACTTCATTAATTCGTCGAAAATCAACCCAGAACCTATGCGTGCAGTCCTTCTTTTTGATGAGGAGCACCGGAGATGCCCACGCGCTCGCTGATGGCTCAATTACGTCCATAGCTAGCATATTCTGCACTTGTTCTTCGATTGCTGCGCGTGTTGCCTGGGGCAGAGGCCATTGTTTCGTAGCAATCGGCGCCGCGTTCCTGGTGTCAATTCGATGTGGGAGCAAGTCACATCGGCCTAAATCTTGCTCATGCTGAGAAATGGCTGGCGCATACTTACCGATGAGCGCTACCAAACTCTCACGCTGCTGCGTGTGCAGATGCTCTAGGCTTGGTACTTCCGCCTCGGATAGCTCGTCGGTGATACCATACTCACCATCGTCACTGCTCATTGTTGGTAGCACCGCCGCGACCTCAGACTTTCGCATACCTACCCTTCTTCTTTGTCTGATCAAATTGATCGACTCTCCGGCATACTTACCGTCCTTAAATGCATACGAATGACCGTTCACGATCACTCTACTACCATGTCCACTGGTCATGTCCAGCGTCACCTTACCTATGCGCTGGAGTAAATCGAGCCCTACTAGTATGTCTCCTGGATAATTTCCGACTTGAGCCACTATCACGTCGTGCACATACGTGTTACCTCCTATCTTAATGTTCAGCGCAATTCTGCCCCGCACATCTATTTCCGCGCCACTCACTGTACACAGTTTGGCAGTCTTTATTCTTACTGTACCTTATCCTGCCGACACAAATTTTTCTGCCATGTCAGGCCTTATCAGACGACAAACCGATCCGGTGTCCAGGAATGCTTCGCAGTCTTGTCCGTTCACTTTTATCTGTATGATCGGTTTGGCCTCGTGTGTGTCGACAGGCGCCCCTGGTTTTTTCTACTAGGCGGACCTTGTGCGTATCGCCACGGTGTCATGTTATCAGCGTTGAGCCTCCGATGAGATGCGGGATTCGAGCCTTGTGACTCGTCCAATTGTCTGATCTGCCTCGCTGGATTTGGTGTCGGCCACTGTGCCCTACACTCTCTGGCCATATGGCCCGCCTGCCCACAATTAAAACAGTTCATGGTCCTTCGCCGTATGTTCTGGGCAAATGTATTTTGTCTGGAAATCATCGCTGGGTTGCGACACTCTCGAGAGAAATGGCCTACTTGGTCGCACGACCAGCATCTAGGTGGTGGCCGGGTCGGGGCGGCTTCTACTTCGTCTTTAGCGCAGGTATGCCTGCGCGGTTTTTCGTCCTCCAGCATTCGTTCGCACTTCTGTGCCATTTTGACATAATCTGCGAGCTTTTTTGGTTCGTATGTTGCCATTGTCTTCTTCAATGCCGGGTCGAGACCTTTGACAAACACATTCGCCAAGAGCTTGTCGCGAGATGATGTGTTTTGCAACTCCTTGATAACATGCGACAAGGCAGCCGAACAGGTCTCCAGTCGCGAAGCATAATCTTCGATCGTGCCCCGGTCCATTTTGATCGCAGCCAGTTCCGCATGTGCATCCGTCAGCGAAATGCTTTTGAGGAAACGATCCTCAAGGCGTTCGGTCAGCTCCGTCAGATCGCATGCTTCGAGCTCTGGGTTTGAATCCAGAAAACTCTCCGCGGTGTCAGTGCAGAGATAACGGATGACATCAGCGCTTTGGTCGTCTGACCAGTTTTCTAAAGCGGCGCGTTTCTTCACCGTATTTAGAAACTTCACCACATTTGTTTTCCCGTCGAATTTCGGAAGCTTGCCAAGCACTGGCCCGCTTGCAGCTGTCTGAGCGGCTCCTGCGTCCTGTTTATTGGCGGTGGAACTTCCTGTCTTGGTAGCCTTTTCTTCGTTAGTTATTTTGCCGCTTAAACTCAGCGATGATCAACCAATTTTTCTCAAATATATCTATTGGCAGTTGCAAATCAACAACGCACACAATGAACCTCTAACTTTTTACGATAAGTACTGGTTACCAAGCATAAATAAGAAAAAAAAAATTTCCGGGTGTATCCAAGAGAGGAAAGAGGAAGGCACCACTGAATAAAGATACCCGAAATGCGTAGGGCATCAAAACCATAAGTCAGGAGGGAATCTCCTCACACCAAATACAGTTAAAACGAGTCATATACCAGTACAAATTTTGCGTAAATATTCACGTTGATCGTTCCCTGTACTTTGCAATGTTACTCATACATATTCATTTCAACTGACCCTAGTTCAGCCCAAGACACACCAAAAATATTATATATTTTCTTTGAACGACAGAATAAATTTTTATTTGGAGCGTTGATCTCCTTCCCAAACACAGATAAAGAGCGACCAACAAAATGCGGAATCGGTACGTATTATTTCTGTCCTAGGGAACACAAAAAAAATTGAAATGGATGGTTCTACTCACGATTTGCTGATTTATCCACAATAACAGAGTAGATGTTCGGTTGGTTTAAAAAAACGCTCCAGCCGCTAATAAAACTAGGAGATGTCTCCAAGAGAGAAAGGAGGAAGGCACCAGCTGAAATGCAGTCTCTCGGCAAAGGAACATAGAACAGCAAGTTGGGCCTCTGATAGCAAGACAGTTTACGTCAAATTGAGTTGTCAGAATAGTTTAATGCGGTTCATTAACCAAGACAAAGTGAAGGAAGAGTTAAGGGCGGTCACATCGCAGAAGGAATTTGATTGCTGGTCAATTGACTGAGATGTGTAAGGAATGAAGAGAGATTTGGAAGGAAACTAGCCGTCTAGGCAGAGATACAATTAGACAGTAGTACAAACTTAGTATAGCACGGCCGCAGCAGATGTTTTCCTTCACATAAAGATGGTCAATAGTGAGTACGGCTCTCGAAGTCCTCTCATAACTAGTAGGTTAAAACAACCAATAAGGAAACGAAATTTTCATTTTTTTGAGTAGTATTTATAAGGTTAAAGGTTGGGGATGCTTTAAAGGTTGGGGATGCTCTTTGGGGTGCTTTATTTCAAATCAAGCCTGATACACATGATCTTAGCATTGGTTTTTCAAATGTCTTATAACTAACCCTATATATAGGACACCATGACGGTTCCCCCGTAAAGCCGGTACCCATTTCCGACACCTGGGTTGAGTGAGGCATTGTGCTTGAGCTTTCCCTTATACCCAACGCGGAAAATCGCCGCGCCAGCGCTGGGATCGAACCCGCGACTTCCAGCATACAAGTCCGATCCCTTAACCGCTGTGCCACGGAGAGCATTATAAGTACAATCTTACTAATAAAAATTTCCTTTCAGGTGTAGGTTTAAGTGACAGCAACGTGGATGGGAAGTAGAGGTATCCCTCTATGAGTTCTATTAGTTTGTTGGGAAAATTCCCTTTCAGGAATTCTCTTGTGTCTTAGGGGGGGAAGTAAAATTTGAAAATTTCATTGCTTCAAAATGACGTTAAAAAAGGAGAAATAGGCACAATGCAGTCGCTAAAGAGAGAGGCGTCGAGCTAAAGTTATCTTGAGATGGGCCTTGCTGCACTTGGAAGAGCGAAACCTGACCCTGTCATGAGCTGATAAGAGGCGGATACTAGCCGCTCGGAGCAGAACTCCGGAGAGTTGGGTATAACTTCTACCGAGACATTGTATTAATTAAGTCCCATTACGGACATAGTAGAAATTTTTAGCAAATACTGCTCTTTAATAATAACGAAGCTTAGTGTGGAAAGGCAGGCTGGACGAGCACTTACGAGGTAGAGACTCGAGGCGTGAGCCCACGGGACAATGGGAGCTACAATAGGTCATAAAATTGAAAGGCGCTGCATTGCGGAGACGCATGTAACCCGAGATAGAGACGACTTTAGATTAGAGAAGGCAGTCTGGACAGAGAGAAGCGCACAGCGATGCATTTGCGATGCTAAATACGAGTTAGATGGGAGAACAAAATAAATAGAGATGAGCAAAGTTAATAATAGAGATGGATGGCTCCTGTGCTGAGAAATCGAAGCGTGAACAGCATCGAGCCCACGCTAGAGCTGAAATATTTAATGATGAAATGCACTAAGGTGAATTTTGAAGATTTTCAGGAAAGCGACGAGCGAGCGAGGTGCTGACGTGAGCGCGTGCCAAACCAGCACCACAGCGGCATCCAACGGAGCGGAACGGAAGTAGCGGTCGATGTAAGAGAGATGGAGAGGCATTCATCAATGGTAAGATCGGAAAGCTCCTGTGCGGAGAAATCCGGCGCGAACAATGGAGAGTGTTATGAATATCTGGTCTGCTGATGAGCGTGAGAATGGAGATTACGGGAAGCATGACTGAAAGGGATATTTTGAGGCCTTTCCAGAGGCATGTGCGCAATGCCTTGAAGGCACCACAGCTGTTACCCGATACCAGGAGATTTTGAGGTTAAGGAGATGAGTCATGTGAGACTTGGAGATAAACAGAAATGCATACAAAGGGACGCCTTACGTATTGCACCCATACGAAAATTCAGGCTTGCTTCTCACGAATTGATTAGCAGATGCCACTCAGGCAAACAGTCAGCTGACACAAAAGTTAACAAGGCAGGAGCATTTCATCCACCATTTTAATCATAAGGACCTGCACTACGAAGTGAACGAAGAATGGGAGGAATGTGCGTGTGTGGTCAGAGTGTGTGCGGTTTCGTGTGCTGTATCGTGTGCTGGAGTATGTGCTGTATCGTGTTGCAGAAGTGTGTACTCTTAGCTATTCAAGTCCGGTTAGGACTGATTAGGCTCATAAAAAATCATATATCATTTTCATGTATTATGCGCTCGTAATCGAGGCGGAAACGAGGAAAAATTGAAGAATTGGCGCTATATTGATGTCTAACCCATGCAAAACTAATGCTCGAACGTGTGCCGTAGGAAACGGTGACGTACATGCATCGAGGGCGGAGACGGAGGCCGAGCGAGGTGGTGCGCCAGCTCGGAACATACGTCGCAGCGCGCCACTACGAGGTGGCGTTGTGGCTGCCCGACGGAAGTCTGGCGAGCGTCTCGGAGGATGACGGACTGGGGGCGGGCGACGGCGATCCTGGAGGGGCACGCACTCATCGTCCACTTCGTCCCGAGGCCGGATTCCACCTGGCCGGGACGACCCTCAACGAAATAATCCGACACCTGGTCGTGCCCCGGGACGGCGGAGAAATCGAAGCCAGAACGTCGGGCACGAGGATTTCATCAGCGTCGGTGTTCCCCTTCTTTGCGTGGAAGGAACCACTGCGTCATCAGGAATTCCGACTGATGATCAGTCAGTAGCAACGGATATCGCACGGAAACGAAGGACCGCAGGAGTCACTGTTGTAATTATTAGTAGTAATTAGGATGCTTGCTGGTAAAAGTTCTCTATAGTAGATGCAGTAGTAGGAATGTTCCGCAAGCTAGGCGAAGAAATTTTCGCATGTAGAAGGGGGCAAATATTATTTAAAATCTCTGAAGCACGGGCGAGCGAGTTGTGGTCGCCGTTCGTTTTTTTTTGCTTTTTTTTATTGTGTTGTAGTTGACGTCATGTTGTACAAGTGTTCGCCAGTCGGGTGGGGAATACACTGAGGCCAAGACATAGAAAAAGAAATTATTATATAATTTCTTTTTGATCATGTGGGGGAAGGGTGTATGAAGTCAGATTCACCCCCTATCTCACATTTTGCCGAGCGGGAGGTACATCAGGGATTTTAGCCGTTAGCGTTGCCGAGCGGAAAATATAATGGGAAGACAGCATGTCATATTATACGGGTCGTAAATGAAAGCCGGCTTTCGTGCTATGGTCTTGGGAAATATATGAACGGGACGTTCTCAGAAGAGAAATCCTCCCCATATTAAATTCGATAATCTGATGCGCTGGCCTATGCAGCCACAGCGCTGTAAAAATGTGGGAGCACCAGGCCGACGGCGCAGGGCGCTGAGCCTAGAATCGATGTCCGGCGAACCATTATTAATTACCATGACGGGATGCGAGGAAGGCCCATGAGACCCGACCCCTCTCCCCCAGCCGTACCCCCGGCTGTGCGGGGGAGGGGCGGCTCAGAACCTTTTTCGCCCCTTTGTAACCCTGCTCGTGTGGCGACCACCCTCCCCTTTGGGGGGGGGGAGCGCTGTCCAGGCGGGGTTGAGTGAGACGAGTAGACGTCACTTCGTGCGCAGTCGTAGTCGTGAGCGGACGAACCGGAATTTCGGGGTTGATTGTGAGACGGTCGAGACAACAGCCATACATTTATAACAGTTCCCGTAGACCGGCGAGGTCACAGTCAGAGTGAGATTTATGTGGAGGTCCCTGCTTGTACGTGTCTTTGCAGTCGAGTTTAATAATCTTTCAGGCCGAGTTCGGCAATTCAAGTCGGGGGCTTTATTTAATCCTGGTTTGTTGTCGAACGTATGCAGACGTTTTTTGGTTTGAGTCGGGTTCGTATTCAAATGTCGTTTAAACTGTCCGTGACATGTGTTGAAAACTTGCTTCTGTTAGCGTATTGTTGGAACATGCTGGTTGTAATGTCTTTATAGAGTAATCGCGGGTAAGGTCAATTACCGCTAAGCCTTGGTGTCCATCTAAACTCGTGAGTGCATACAAACGGCCAGCCTCTCCTAATAAACGATTTTTAATCTTCACGAGTCGTCCCTTACCTCTCTCTCTATTAGGGTATCTCGTCACACGGATTTGTAACACGCGCGTTGGCCCTCAGCCGCTACTACCAGAGAAAAGAACGTACGATTGTTTCAATAATTACTTACATATTAGTCCCGGGATCCCCCGGGTGGTGGCAGCCGCTATCGTCATTATTTCTCATGAAATAATTCATGATTCAGTCAAGATAATCGGAGAACGAAAATGTCGTAAATCTGTTCGATAATATAAATGACATAAATCTAGAAGGAGCGGAAGAAAAAACCCGACTCATTCACTTTTATGCTTATCAGTTTCCTTGTGTCTTTTTACTTGACTTAAGCTGCCGGCTATCTCACAATTGCAAAATTTGCAATACCCTTTGCTTGGGTTAAATTTGCTAACTTGTAGCCACGATGAATATTTTTCATCCGTAAGTAATTTTGATGGAACTTTCCGTTCGTATTTAACTTTCTGCTTCTTTCTCGGAACATCACTGTCCTCACTATCAGAGGAATACTCAATATTCACTCTCTTAAAACTTATTATTCATTGATTAAAGAACAATATAAAGCTATCAAAATATTAGTTTTCAAATCAATGCGCGACCGAACACCACGAGGCACTCACTCCACTCAGAAACTGCATTAGACTCAGACTGACATGTGACAGTAAATCAGACGGGAAATTAGCGGCAGCAAACGAACGGAAACAGAACCAAGACACAACGAGTACAGAACAAATCAAGCACACTCATTTCTCAAAAGCTCGTCAGTCTAATTCAACGAAACGACATCATTGATAAGCAATTTTAGCAAATAACCAAACTAACATTGTGTTAACATTTTTAACTCGCTATACTTATATCTAATGTACACATAAAACTTTAGGCTGTAGAAGTGCAGCGTGTCACAGGCGACGATACGAGTTTTTAACTTCTAACTGGTATCAAACGCGTTGCGTAACATTGAAGGATTACACATTCTGTTTAATTTAATTTTCATTCATATGAAGAGTTTTATAACTGCCAAAAATAAGGCTCATATTTGTTGGTAGGGCATAATTTCTTAACTAAATTATCAAAATCTTTAAAACGTTCCAAAATTCGGTGCTTTAGGCTACCGTCGTACCAAATGTACAACAAAGTGACATTTGGAGCAGATCGTACCAAATTGTACGAACGTACCAATTTCGGCAGCCCTGGGTGGGCGAGCTAGGGGTTTGGTGGAGTGTGGTGGGCAAGCTAGGGGTTAGGTGGGGTGTGGTGGTAGAGCTAGGGGTTAGGTGGGGTGTGGTGGGCGAGCTAGGGATTAGGTAAGGTTTGGTGGGAGAGCTGGGGGTTAGGTGGGGTGTGGTGGGTGAGCTGGGGGTTAGGTGGGGTGTGGTGGGCGAGCTAGGGGTTAGGTGGGGTGTGGTGGGCGAGCTAGGGGTTAGTGGGGTGTGGTGGGCGAGCTGGGGGTTAGGTGGGGTGTGGTGGGCGAGCTAGGGGTTAGGGGGTGTGTGATGGGCGAGCTGGGGGTTAGGTGAGGTGTGGAGGGTGAGCTTCCATCCCATTTAGTATAGTCTCGTGAGCCGTTGGTGTCTGTAACTCATTGTAATTAATAACATATCGTGCGTTTTTCAACTGATGATGGGATGTATCCCGAAAAGTACAAAAATTTTTTAGAAATTTATTCTTCGATTTTAAAAAATTAATAAATTTGCGTTATCGCCAAGCAAAAAATCAACATGTCTATTCTACTCTGAATCATGCCTGTAGTGCCATAAATCAACGTCTACTGGAGCACACACCAGCAAAATAACCCACCATGACCCCTTCCCCACCCCACCGCAGGTACACCCCGAGACACACGTACACGGGACAATGCCCGCTATGGTTGCATCTTAGAGATGAGTCGACACCATCATTTCCAACGTTCTTATCATCTGACCATCTCTGGCCCAAATTTGTAACTTGATCCCGGGAAAACTATAACAAAATCCTAAACGTTTTGTTGGATTATTTCTGGTCCTAGATAACTTGTACTATTCTCATACTCATTTAAATTCTATGAATTGCAGTAAATTATTCATATATCATTCAGAAAATCATCGAGGTTTTTATCACGTGATCGATCATAACAAAGTTGAGTTCTATTTGAAGCCGTGTTGGCGAAAATGATGCTAGCGGGGAGAAGTATGACTTGAACGGTAACTAAACCATTTGAAAAACTAAACTCTTCGTAACTAAAACATTTCGATGTTACTTCCACATTTCTGTTATTGAGTTGCAGGAAGCTCTGTGTTGCCTTATGTACCCCGCTGTGGGCAACATCGATGTGTTGTTGTTGTTACTAGTGTTACTTCTGTGTATGATCTAATGCATTGCTATTGTCCCTATTGTCATTACTTGTTGTTACCGTTTCTGGGAACGATTTTACAAGTAATATTATAATTATATTGACACTTCAAGTTGAACAAATAGCTACAACAATTGTAATTAAAACATTAGTTTAGGCTTTTCCCCCAACTTTCCCACTTTATCAAGAGCCGTCCAACAATTTCGCTCGCTGTCGACATCACAGAACGCTGCGCTTCCTAACCTAACCTGCCCACCCAAACTTGGCCAGTCCGTTACCGGTCCCCTTAGCTCCAACCTCTAACTTCTTCCTGAATTTTACCTTCCAAAACAAAATTTTCGTGTACTCATCAGAAGCCTGACCAATATCATCCCTAAGCAAACCTCAGACAACCTCACGATATCTAGCCTGCTCTAAAACAGAAATATACTCAAAAAAATGCTGCACATAACACGGATGTCATCCGAACAAAGATTTTTTGCACGGAAGACCCGCACAGCAGCTCTGCTGGCGGCGCTATCGCGGGTCCCCACATTTCTCATCATGAAGTTATTATTTTCGTACAATAATTGCCAATTGTTGCTGAATATTGGTGAGCATGACATTCGCGACAAAGTGCAATGTAAATAGAATATATCAACATGGAATAGAACAATTGGGGAATAGTTGTACAGAAGTTCTCCTCAGGCCTGAAAAGTTACGGTATTGTACAAAGGCTTGCGATAGGTTGGGAGTTTCATCAAAGGCGCACAATATCATTAGTCTTCCCTTGAGGGACTACAATGATGGTTTCGGGTATTGTGTACAAACTTGGTACAATGAGTGTATGAAAGCATGGGTTGGCTACATTTGAGGTGGTAACGAAAAGTTGTGGCACAAGTAGGTCGCGACTTACCAGGCGCGCTCGAGTCCAGGGCCTCGTTGGATGGTCAAGTTGTTGGCACGAAAATGAGAACTGCACACAAACGAATGGGATAGTCCCCGCTAGTTACTGCGTCTGCAGGTGTTGTGTTCACGGCAATTGTTTTGTGGTCTTTACTGACCACAAAACTAACTAACAACTATTGCCATCCTCACCAGCTAATACGCCACACTACGGCAGGTGTCGTGTTCACGCAAGTGCACTATAGTCGTTAACTAACAACTATCGCCACCCTCACCAGCGAATACGCCACACTACGGCAGGTGTCGTGTTCACGCAAGTGTACTATAGTCGTTAACTAACAACTATTGCCACCCTCACCAGCCAATACGCCACACTACCTACGGCCAAACGACGCAACTCTGCACACTCAGGCAGGAGCTGCACAGGAACACGGCCGCGTGCTGGCAGCAACCGACCGCAGCTGTGTTCAGGGAGTCAGGTTTGTCGTAACGCAACCGACCATTTTAGTACCTCCTCTACCTATTTTTACGTCACTGCTCTCGAATACGAGTAGCTTTAAACAAGGACACCAATGTACATTATTTGAATCACCGTAGACTCTCAAAAATATTAGTTATCGAATAACCATAAGCACTGTTTTCCTTCGTTAAGCTGATTGTCATCCATATTAATTTACTGTAGGTATTGTTGTGAAATAGGAAACTACACCAAAATTAATATATTTTCCATAAAATTTCAGTTCATAACTCATCAAAAATAGGTCATTGTTTCAGTTTAAATATATTCAAATATTTTTGATTCGAACGAATTTCCATCACACCTAGCAGGACACTAATTATTTTTGTGGGTGATTAATTTATTTTCTTTTGTGTATAGAATTGAATAAATGACTTGTTTGCTCCTACTAATGGTTGCAAATGAATTGACTCAATCATCATGTAATTCCTATTTTACCGGTCGTGAAAAATCATTTTAATAGTTGGTGGTCCTAAATTACTAAAATATTATGACTAACTTAAGAAATTTAATACAAGCATTTAGAGAGTTTTTCTGTCTCCCCTCATTGCCCTCAGTGTTAATTACGTTATTTTTACAATAGGTTTAATTCAGACCAAGTTTCATTATTGTCTTACAGGTAATGATTGAAAATCATAATTAAATCAGACAGTGAGTCAAAACTTAGTACTCATAAAACAATGCACTTAAAATGTCCTTACGTCCATACCGAGTAAGTTAGAGGTTGGAGCTAAGTGGACCGGTAACGGCCTGGCTAAGTTTGGGTGGGCAGGTTAGGTTAGGAAGCGCAGCGTTCTCTGATGTCGACAGCGAGCGAGATGGTTGGACGGCTCTTGATAAAATGGGGAAATTATGATGGAAGCCTAAACTGGCGTTTGGATTACAATTGATATATCAATTTTACTGTATTTAATATCACAATAATTATGAAGGTAATCATAAAATCGTACGTACAACGACGAAACAAGTGAAGACAGTAGGAACAATAGCCCTGCGTCACACACCGAAGAAACGATAGAGGCAACAGCAGTAAAACCCTCAATGCAGCGATGGTGCTCACAGCAGGTCACATGAGGCAGCGGGGAAGCTTCCTTCCACTCCGTGGGGACGCATTTTGTGAATGAAACTCATTTTTATAAATACTTGAGTTTTCCAAAAACTCAGATATTATTTATATCATGAGTAATGCATTATATATATGGAATGAACAAATAATTTATGTGATCTATCTTATTTATCTACCATTGATTATAGTTTGAACTTCGAATAAAGAATATTTATTATAATTGATGAAAGTTACCAATATTTTATGAATAGTATACGTTATTTGCAAACGGACTTCATGCGAAACGATGAGAGACTAGTATCAGAAAGTACCTTAAAAAAAATTGTTGAATTATATTTGTAGCCCGACAGGGCTATGCGATAAGCGATGTATCATGTATGGCAGTCTGCAAGGTACTTTCATTTTGTGGTGATGATGGTATGAAGACATGGTGATAGCGTGAGAAGTGATATCATAGTTACCAGCGATCACATTCATAAAATGCTGGAGCTAATTATACCAATACTATTTACAACGTTCATTACATTACGCAATGACAGCAATGGCACAATAGCGAGTGTAATTCGACGGGAAATGATTTATAAAACTCATGTGAAGTGCAGGTGGTGTGACGTGATCAAGTGATAGAACTGAAAATGGATAGAACTTGAACTTCTCAATACCACCTATGACTGGAAGTGATAAAACATGTTACAATACAATAGTTCTACAATAGTTACCTTTTCTTGATAAAATAAAAAATTCTCGCGATGATTTTTTTTATTATTTTAGTTTTCACATTTGAAAACCGTTTTCGTGTTCTAGTACATTGACTTATATTTGATTTACACAAAATAAATATGAATATGAAATTACATAAGAAACACTGGCCCTCAAATTCCCACAGATTCTATCACACCCAGAAAGATAGGACATGCGTATGAGTACTGTAGAACAATTCTTTAAGGCCTTTATATGCCACTGTATTTCGTTCGGTCGATACATGCTAAGTTGCGCAAGTCTCTAGGGGCAGACATCACCTGTAGACGTAGTCTCTAGTGGCAAAGAACACCTGCAGACGCAGTAACTAGTGGCAGACATCACCTGCAGACGCAGTAAATAGAGGCAGACAACACCTGCAGACGCAGTAACTAGTTGCAGACATCACCTGCAAACGCAGTAAATAGAGGCAGACAACACCTGCAGATGCAGTAAGTAGATGCAGACAACAACACCTGCAGACGCAGTAACTAGTGGCAGATAACAACACCTGCAGACGCAGTAACTAGTGGCAAACAAAAATACCTGCAGACGCAGTAACTAGTGGCAGACAACACCTGCAGACGCAGTAACTAGTTGCAGACATCACCTGCAGACGCAGTAAACAGAGGCAGACAACACCTGCAAACGAAGTAACTAGTGGCAGACAACACCTGCAGACGCAGTAACTAGTGGCAGACACCACCTGCAGACGCAGTAACTAGTGGCAGACATCACAGACATCACCTGCAGACGCAGTAACTAGTGACATACATCACAGACATCACCTGCAGACGCAGTAACTAGTGGCAGACAACACCTTCAGACGCAGTAACAAGTGGCAGGCATCACCTGCAGACGCAGTAACTAGTGGCAGACAACACCTGCAGACGCAGTAACTAGTGGCAGACATCACCTGCAGACGCAGTAACTAGTGGTAAGCAACACCTGCAGACGCAGTAACTAGTGGAAGACAACACCTGCAGACGCAGTAACTAGTGGCAGATTACACCTGCAGACGCAGTAACTAGTGGCAGACAACACCTGCAGACGCAGTAACTAATGGCAGACAACGCCTGCAGACGCAGTAACTAGTGGCAGACTACACCTTCAGACGCAGTAACTGGTGGCAGACAAAAACACTTGCAGACGCAGTAACTAGTGGCAGACACCACCTGCAGACGCAGTAACTAGTGGCAGACATCACAGACATCACCTGCAGACGCAGTAACTAGTGACAGACATCACAGACATCACCTGCAGACGCAGTAACTAGTGGCATACACCACCTGCAGACGCAGTAACTAGTGGCAGACATCACAGACATCACCTGCAGACGCAGTAACTAGTGGCAGACAACACCTGCACGCGCAGTAACTAGTGGCAGACAACACCTGCAGACGCAGTAACTGGTGGCAGACAACACCTGAAGACGGAGTAACTAGTGGCAGACAACACCTGCAGACGCAGTAACTAGTGGCAGACAACACCTGCAGGCGCAGTAACTAGTGGCAGACAACACCTGCATACACAGTAACTGGTGGCAGACAACACCTGCAGGCGCAGTAACTAGTGGCAGACAACACCTGCAGACGCAGTAACTAGTGGCAGACAACACCTGCAGACGCAGTAACTAGTGGCAGACAACACCTGCAGGCGCAGTAACTAGTGGCAGACAACACCTGCAGACGCAGTAACTAGTGGCAGACAACATCTGCAGATGCAGTAACTGGTGGCAGACAACACCTGCAGCGCGGGAAGCATGACACACGAAAGGAGGTAGCAGCAAACCAGTCTTTTATCGAATCGTGCTGCGTGCGAGTGTCGTCATGGCATCGCACCAATAGCAGCGCTTAGGTTGCATCTGGCAACACTGCTAACCCGAAATCTGGCATCACTGTTAGCGTTACCGATACGACCGTACGACAATCTGCCATGCCTTTCAAACGAAGTGTCCACGAGTCGAGTGAAGTGCATTGTGGCCGCCTCACGTTTAATTAAATAAGTGTTGCTTAATTTAATATCAGAATAATTTTAAAAATCTACCCAAGATATTTCAATGTCCTGGTTTCAATTTTATAGAATGGATTGCGCCCAGTAGAAACGTTTAGTTAAATAATTTTAATAAGTCTCATTTCTGTTAGCGGCAGCCATTAAAAAGACCGGCTACCGATGGCGATAAATGCTGTCGGCATTTAAGAAGCACACTTCAGTAAAAAGTGGTGTTGTGCTGTCGTTTTATAATCACAGGAGTTTGGACCTGGAAGGTAAGAAATTGAACTTTGAATATTATTTGAATGTAATTTAAAAAGGATGGCTCATAATTGATTTTTTCACTCGATGAAGTTGCTTCTCTCTATCAAAGCTTCGAAACCAGATACAGTTAGAATAGTTCAAATTTGATATGCTAGTTCGATGGGAAAATGCTGTTGACTCACCTGAAATTTAAGATAAAGGAAATAAAGAATTAGGAGTATGATTGCTACAATTCAATGCTGATTAATGACATACTTCTTATTTTTTATTTTTTCGAAGAACTCGGAGCTTTTACTCCGAGGTAACTTCAATCTTGTGTTAGGGTGCTATTAGTAAATTTCTGTGTGTAAATTAATCTGAAAGTTGGATGTGATATCAAATTTTGCCAGGTTTACAATCAAAAAAGTTTCACTGGCATTGTTTAAAATTTGATCTCTTCATTATGTTGAAATTAGCAAGTAGTAAGCTCAGAACTTACAGTGCTCAGCATTAAAGCTAATTTGGACTGCCAGACTGTAAAACTTGTGTTCAATATTTTAGATGCATCTTCACAATAGCTCTTGTTTTTGTTGAGGAGCCTATCTTACCTGAAATTATTAGGTCATGATAACTTCCTCCCTTGTAGCTCAAATTCAAGCGTTTCAAACCTTCATAACGTCCTGATGTTAGTTATAAGGCATTTGAAAAGCCATTGTACTAGATGATATGTATCTGGCTTGATTGATTGCAATAAAGCATCCCCCTGTTTACTGAAGAGATGCAAAATCTTGTCTATGGTTTTCCATAAGAAAGTGCTACTTTTTATGGCATTCTTTTTTGCAAATGAAACTGTTCCAAGACATTCTTGAAAATGCATTTTTGAAGATACCTTACTGTCCTTCAGTGCTTACCATTTATATTGTTATATTTGCTGTTATCAATGGTTTTTAGATATAGAGTGCAAATTTATGTTGCTCCTTATAAATTCATTGTCAGTGCTTCAAAAATCTTATCTGAAGCAACAAAGCTGTGTTTGTAACAAACATGTCTAATGTATTCTTATTTTGATTGTATTGTCTTATTGTACCTCCAGCGCAGATGAAATGGACATTGGGCATGTAAAGGGTGTGAAATACAAAATTTTGTTAAATGATTACAGGCCCATCCAGACGAGAGGATGGCGAATTCCGTACGCCAGCCAAGAAATTATTGATAAAAAGGTCTCGGAGATGGTCAAGAGTGGAATTGTGCAAGAAAGCACAAGTGCGTGGAAAAATCCCCTCGTACTCGTGAAAAAACCTGGAGGAGGCCACAGAGTTTGCCTTGATTTGCGAGCTGTAAACATGCGGGTGGTAAACGAACATTATCCTATTCCCAATATCGTAGGAACGTTGAAAGAAGTTGCTGGCAAGGAATACTACTCAATTGTTGATGCAAAATCTGCCTTCCATCAAATTGAAATCGATGAAGAAAGCAAGCAGTACACGGCGTTTCAAACTAGGCAAGGAAATTTTGAATTTGCTAGGCTCCCTATGGGACTTAAGTGTTCAACATCAGTCTACCAGAGAGTAATTTGCCATGTTATCAAAAGACAGCTTGGAAAATTCGCCGCCATTTATTTGGACGATGTGTGCATCAACTCTATGACTTCTGAGAGTCACCTAGAAAATTTAAGGGAAGCGTTACACGAATTTCAATGTGCCGGAGTAAAAATAGGCTTAGACAAGTGCAAATTTGCGCAAAAACAAGTAAAGTACCTAAGATTTTACCTCAGTCGTGAGGGGCCAATCCCAGATCCCAAGAATGTGGAGGCGATGCAGAACTATCCGAGGCCTACCACCGCGCGAAAAGTCCGCTCGTTCGTGGCGGCGCTCAATTTCTATCGGAGGTTCATTCCGCATTTCACCACAACAGCTGCTCCCCTTAATGCGCTGACCAAGAAGGGACAAAAATTCAAGTGGAATGAAGAACACGAGCAAGCCTTCTGTAGACTTAAACAGCTAATGATAGAGGCCCAGTTTTGAAAAAACCATCTCTAAACGAGACATATTATTTAGGCTGTGATGCATCAAATTTAGGCTCTTGAGCAGTCCTAGCACAAAGATGTGAAGGTAAAGAGCAACCCATTGGATACTTCAGCAAAGGGTTCAATGATGTTGAGAAACGTTATTCAATTACTGAACGTGAAGGATCAGCAGTGGTCGCCGCTGTAAATCCCTTCTCACCTTATCTGTACGGTAATAAATTTGTTGTAATCACTGATCACACGGCCCTTGAGTATTTGTTCAAAGGTAAAAATACCAAGAACACAAAATTATGAGGTGGGCACTAACACTCTCACAGTACGATTTTGAAGTAATTTATCGGCCAGGAGCTCAAAATGTGGTTCCAGGCGCGCTGTCAAGGAACATAGCGCAAAACAACGAGGACGATGAAGACAACGGAGAGCCCAAGACGGTGTTTGTCACGTCGATGGTAGATGAAATACCCAGTGTGCAACAGGCGGAAGTCAGCCTGCAAAATGAAAATGTGAGGGCAGAGCAATTAAAAGATCCTGTTTGGGGTCCTGTGCTGAGTTACCTTCAAGGTGACAAATTAGGGGAAGCTCCAAGTCTCGCTCTGAAATCCGAAATCTTCGCCGACGGAGGCATATTGTATTTCAGAAAAACGCAACGAAAGCCTAATAGAACAAGGCACTTGATAATAGTGCCAGACACTCTAAGAAAGTCCGCGATGACGTTGGCGCATGACGGTGCCATAGGTGCACACCAAGGGAGGGCTAAGACTTGGAAGCGAATACTGGAATTCGGTTACTGGATAAATATGTCTATAGACGTAAATGCATTTGTAGACTCTTGCATGAAGTGCCAGAAGCGGAAGATCAACAACCGCATTTGTGTCAGCATGGGTTCATTCCCTATAAATTGATAAACCACTGGACAGAGTAGGAGTTAATTTAATTGAAATGCCAGTTTCGAATGAAGGCCACAAATACATTTTAACTGTGGTCGATCATTTCAGCAGATACGTCGCGGCATTTCCGCTCAGAAGCAAAACCACAGAGGAAGTTACTCGAGCGTTAACTAAATTTGCAACAACGTATGGCCCTGCCAAAACGCTCGTCTCAGATAGAGGCTCCGAGTTCACGTCCGCTTTGTTCCGAAGTGTGTGCGAAAAATTGAAGATAAAATACACCAACACTTTAGCCTATCTTCCACAATCGAATGGAATGACGGAATGTCAAAATAAAAACCTCAAAACCGTGTTGTCTCACCTGGCAGCAAATGATCAATCCTAGTGGCACCTTTCTATTCCTTGGACGTGCCTGGCACTTAATATCAGCTACCAAAGCGTAATTGAAGAGATTCCATACTATTTGTTCTTTGGTAGAGATGCCGAAATTCCAATCATTTACTGGCTAAAAACCCCTCGAATAGTTTACTCTCTAGGGGATAATTATGCAGCAGAAGTGACTGCAAGACTCCACAATGCATTCGCAATTAAAAGAGCGAGGAGTCAAGAACCACAAAGTTCATGTAGGTAACATCGTTCGGCTTCATAATCCGACAGGAAGGCCTGAAGCTGACGGCGCATGGCCGACAGATTGGATTGGTCCTTATCGAATAATGGAAAAGAGCGAGACTAATGCAACGATTAAGGCACTTTATAGTGACCGTGAAGAGAGAGTTCACCTAGACCGGCTGAAGGTGGCGTTTCTCAGAGGTGAGGCTTACCCTCACGACGCGGACAACGCGGCTGCGCCAGTGGCTGCTAGTGACACGGGCAACAGTGAAGATGAAGACGGGAGAACAAGAATCACCGTGAAGGAACAGCGAGCTGCGTCCAGATCGCAGCGGAGCTACAATCTACGTTCTAGGTGCAGGTGAATCGTCGCGTACATACGAACTGCAATGAATTGAGCTTTATGAGTTTCCTCAACTTTTTAGGATGTGTTCTTTGTGTGTTTAATTCTAGGTGCGCTCTTCAGTAGGAGTGAGTTCTTGGCGCTGTATTGCTTTAATTTTAAATGTGTTCTTCATTAGATTATGTTATTCTAGCGTTGAATTAAATTTGTTCTCACTCGCTAGAGTGGGAGGCGTTCTCCAGTAGAAGTATTTTCTAGTTTGTGTAACTTTAATGTGCTTTTTGCTCACAAGAGATCTCGTTCGATACGAGATGCTTGTTCGAGTGAACTAATCTTATACTATGCTTAAATTTTCATTTTTCCATTCCTGCTTAGAAAAGGGAAATAAATTTTCATTAGGTTAAATTTAATGTGTTTCTTAACGGGAGTAAGTTGCTTCATTCGTAGGGAAACTCTTTTTCTGCATCTCGCCAAGAGTGTGCAGTTCACATGAGATTACTAAACGAGTGAATTAGTTTAACTGATATTCGTAGAATCATGCTAGTTAATGCTAAGAGAACAACAATGAGTGCCTTAGGTAAATTTTCAGATCTATCTGCAAAGCAGGCTGCTCACGTATTAAGTAGTATTGCTTGCCATTTTGCCGCTTAATAGAGGAGTTGCCTTACACGAAATGCTCAAGCGGACGTGCTTATTTTTATCAATACTTTTAATGTAGTTTTTTTCTTCGAAAGGGAAATGTGTGTTCAATTAAATGAAGAGTAGCGGTTTCATTCGTACTGTAGTGTTGAACTTTTGATTCTGTGTGCCTTTCTCTCACTCAGAAGGAACATCGTGAAATACGATATTCTAGCAGGAGTGAAACTGGCCAAATGCTGTAGATGTTGTGCGCTTCCTTTCTTTAGGCTTAAGGAATTAATCGTTCGTGGTACATTAGTCTAGAAAATGCTTCAGCAAAGAATTAGGCAAATAGAATGAACTGCAAGCGACATTCAAAACAGCGAAGAAGAAGTTACAAACATACAACATGGGGGAAACATCGAATTTTATAAGAAGCATGGAAAATATGAAAATTTCGAGCGTCACGTTGAAGGAACGGCGACTGAGGACAAATGGCTGAAAATGTAAGATCATGGCGCAAAGGAATGCAGAGAGTGCGTGTACTAATTGACGAAGTACTAATTGGATCGAGCTTGTGGCTGAGTACAGCTGCGGCTGAGTACAGTTTGCGGCTAACGCCAGCGTCTGCACGCAGAAGAGAAAAGGAAAGGTTTCTCGAGAATCTGCTAATTAAAACGCTAGAGTTTGAGAGTATCGCAAGACAAACTGAGAGTCACGATCAGGATGGAAGAAGAAATGAAGATAATTCTGGTAGTATTATTCAGCTATAATGTACTAGCGTTTAAAAATGTTTTATGTGCTTGAGCATGGAGAAATAAAAGGAAAATTAGTATTGGAGAGTCCCCATTGTACCATTTTCGCTCGAAAGCACTTTCCCCGAGAAAATAATAATGAGGCAAATAGCCACAGTGGGATACTGACGCCATGTTTTCTGGCATCTTTGTCACCATGCATGTGAAGAAGAAGTAGTAACTATGAGATTGTATTGGATAGAGTTGAGTAAGATGCGCAATTTCCAAGGCTCTATTAACCCATGTAATTTCTCGCACGTGTATGAGTAATTTCTCAGACATATATGAATATTGTCTCGCATGAAAGAGGAGTATTATCTCGTATAAAAGAAACGAATATTGAATGCTGGCATTGGCTCGAATTCATCAACGGACTTGGGTGATATTATGAAAGGCTACTGCGACTGATCACCGAAGCAAGCTTTATGAAGATCTGAGGTTTGGAAATCGAGTCGAATCGGCGTTCACAACACAAGTTATAACAGATTGCATTTCCCATGATCGAACGGATATTTAGTTCGCAATAACGATCTATATGACAAAGCGAAGTCGTGAGGAAAATGTAGCGGATAAAAATTTTGAAAAATTGGATTTATTTCAATTATAAAAGGGCATCCTTCCCAAAAGTGACGAACATAGACGCGTGGATAAAGCCATGAGAGTGCTACGGGAAAAGCATGAGAAATAAGCCATAAAACTCAGTAAAAACGAGGAAGACGTCGCCCAAACAACGATGGAAACGATGGAAACTGTGCTACAGAACGTGCAAGGCGGAAATTAAAATCTGCGGAACAAAATCCTTTTCTCTAGAATGTCCGAAGGGTGTTAGGGAATATAATCGCAAAAAAATTGAGTACGTAATCACAGTTGAGCACTGAAGCTTTTGTAAACTTATTTTCACTCAGGCGGAACACTGACAGATCGGTTAGAAAATTGCGACACTCAAAAGTTAGACAATTACTGATGGTAGTGAAGAGAATTTGTAATTGTAAGGAAGCTCCATGTTCAGCGGAAGTATATTTAAGGATAAGATATGGTAATGTAAAAATTTTCATGTGTGTCTTAAGTTGGCCGATAATACTTCAGTAATGACTATTCAAACAAATAGCTAAAAGCTAATACGGAAAAAAATTGTCAAGCCAAATTTTTTCGTATGGGTGCGAGGATGTTAAGGAAAATTTAATTGTGTGATTTTTTTTTAAAAATAGGAAAAAAATTTAATTGTGCATTTTGGAGAATTTGACACAATTTTTCGCTACATTATTTTGATTGTGTACTTCATTGGGTTTGGCTTCGTGTGTTGTAAAAACATTGTGAGGTTCGCATTCAGCAGTACATAGATTGGTCGAGTTCACATGTTCTTTGAAAGAATTTTGCGGCAAGGCTATTCTAGAGAGCCATGGGCAATGTTTATGGACAGTTGTCAAGCGCGCACCAAAATTTATGGGGCAGGCACCCCCGAGAAGAACAGCCTAGTCAGCTCGTATCAAATTACAAACACCGCCTGTTGGAGTGTCGTAAAAAAGGGATGAGCTTTAACGGCGAAACGCATTGATTAATCTCAGCAGCACTTAGAAAGGACGGTGTCGGCCACGTCCTCGTCACAAAGGCTTACTACCAATAAGAGGGATTCTGGACACGTATGTCTGAAGTTAGAAGAGCTCCATTGGTGCACGCGCAAAAAGGGTCAACCCTCTTCGATCAGTTTCTGGTGCAGTAACGAAATAGAGTCAGTCGTACAACAAGAGCTCTCTGAGAGAGTACGTGTTGCAAATTAGGAGAAGGTGGAAATAAATTTATACTGAAAAATCACTTTCTGAAAAATATAGGTGAAAATATTGAATATATTGCGCGTATAGAGGAAGTTGAATAAGTTTTTTTGGCCCGTAAATTAAAAATGAGATTAAAAATGTCACGTTTATTTTTCCAGAAATGAAAACATCGTAACCAAACTGTGCAGAAAATGAAGTACTAAGTTTCGACGTCAATTGGGAGGGAAAGGATTGTTTTTGGATCATAAGATAGGCAGTTTCCTTTTGAAAAAGATTTTTTTTAAATAAATGTCATGGGAAATAATGTCACATTAACGTAAAATTAAAATATTTTTGAGCACAATTTTTGGCAATTAAAAGAGGTAACGAGGTGATAAATTATTTGCAGGCAGGGCGGTCGTCGCAGATGTCTGAAGTGAAGAGAAAGTTGCCGGCTAGAAGTCAAAAGTGGAGATTTGGGAGGCGGTCGTCATAACTTTTTGAACTGTGAATAGCTCCTGAAACTGAACTGAAGCTGTGCTTGTGAGAAGGAGCTTGTGAACGCACGTTATGACCACATCTTGTACTGCTGAACACCATAATAATTAAGGGGTATTCTGTCGTGTTTTATGTGTGGGAAAAGTGAGGGAAAGGGCTGGCCAGCCAGATTGACTAGGTTATGAATTGTTGTGTGAGTTATTAGGTTAGGGCTTTGAGGCAGGTTGTAAATTGCACTGTTTCCTAATAACATGTTCATTGAGTGTAAGACTCCGTTCTCGTATTGTATTCTCTCTGCCGGAATTATAAAATCATGCTAAATTCACATGGAGTATATAAATACCCGTTAACGCAAAGGCAGCTCATCAATACAGGTGCTCACAGAAACGCGCTGGCGTAAGTCGTGTCTCTTTTCATTGGTGAGTACCGTCCTTGTTTTAGTATATGTTTATTAACTTCACCATTTGTGCATTTTTTTCATCCCGTAATTTCTCGTATTTCTTGTGTATTTAACAATTTTTGGAGGTACGCCAATTCCTCAATTCCGAGAACCTGATTTCCTTACTACAGCAATTTAGTAAGGAGGCGGGACCATTTCTCGTGACAGAGGCTTCACCTCATACAAGATATGAGTGACATAATTATCAATGTATTAATAATCTATGTTCATCAACTGATCAGGTAACAAGGCTACACCTTGATATGAGCTCATTATAACGTCATTAGGCGAATTCCTGTAAATGCATCATTATGATATCTGATTGAAGTTAACGTAACTACCGAAATTCGATAGCATTATTGTCATTCATAGTTTCCTTTGATAAGCTATTTATATCGTGTGTCACCTTACTATCTGATTGATTGTGTCTTCCATTATAATTTGAAAGACGTCATCATTTTAAAATTAAATCAAGTCGTAACCTTCTCATCATTTACCTTGTAATTTGCCTGAAAACTGCAAGTTGTTGGTGATTGCCAGAGATTCAAGCAATCGCGATGGAAAATAAATATCGTTGAAAGGACGATAAATCATTCACGAAACGATAATAATGTATTGACGGAAAAGAAATGAAACCGCATCACGCAATGACGAGGAATCGGTGGGATCTAAAATAGGAAAAAACGGCATCTGTTGGCAACGATGAGAAATAGAAAAGGAGGCCACAACAGTTGTCTGCCACTAGTTACTGCGTTTGCAGGTGTTGTTGTCTGCCACTAGTTACTGCGTCTGCAGGTGTTGTTGCCTGCCACTAGTTACTGCGTCTGCAGATGTTATTGTCTGCCACTAGTTACTGCGTCTGCAGGTGTTGTCTGCCACTAGTTATTGCGTCTACAGGTGTTGTCTGCCACTAGTTACTGCGTCTGCAGGTGATGTCTGCCACTAGTTACTGCGTCTGCAGGTGTTGTCTGCCACTAGTACTGCGTCTGCAGGTGTTGTTGCCCGCCACTAGTTACTGCGTCTGCAGGTGTTGTCTGCCACTAGTTACTGCGTCTGCAGGTGTTGTTGCCTGCCGCTAGTTACTGCGTCTGCAGATGTTATTGTCTGCCACTAGTTACTGCGTCTGTAGGTGTTGTCTGCCACTAGTTACTGCGTCTACAGGTGTTGTCTGCCACTAGTTACAGCGTCTGCAGGTGTTGTCTGCCACTAGTTACTGCGGCTGCAGGTGTTGTCTGCCACTAGTACTGCGTCTGCAGGTGTTGCTGCTCGCCACTAGTTACTGCGTCTGCAGGTGTTGTCTGCCACTAGTTACTGCGTCTGCAGGTGTTGTCTGCCACTAGTTACTGCGTCTTCAGGTGTTGTTTGCCACTAGTTACTGCGTCTGCAGGTGTTGTCTGCCACTAGTTACTGCGTCTGCAGGTGTTGTTGCCTGCCACTAGTTACTGCGTCTGCAGATGTTATTGTCTGCCACTAGTTACTGCGTCTGCAGGTGTTGTCTGCCACTAGTTACTGCGTCTACAGGTGTGGTCTGCCACTAGTTACTGCGTCTGCAGGTGTTGTCTGCCACTAGTTACTGCGACTGCAGGTGTTGTCTACCACTAGTACTGCGTCTGCAGGTGTTGTTGCCCGCCACTAGTTACTGCGTCTGCAGGTGTTGTCTGCCACTATTTACTGCGTCTGCAGGTGTTGTATGCCACTAGTTACCGCTTCTGCAGGTGTTGTTTGCCACTAGTTACTGAGTCTGCAGGTGTTGTCTGCCACTAGTTACTGCGTCTGCAGGTGTTGTCTGCCACTATTTACTGCGTCTGCAGGTGTTGTCTGCCACTAGTTACTGCGTTTGCAGGTGTTGTCTGACGCTAGTTACAGCGTCTGCAGGTGTTGTCTGCCACTAGTTATAGCGTCTGCAGATGTTGTCTGCCACTAGTTACCGCGTCTGCAGGTGTTGTTTGCCATTAGTTACTGCGGTTTTATGTGTTGTCTGCCACTAGTTACTGCGTCTGCAGGTGTTGTCTGCCACTATTTACTGCGTCTGCAGGTGTTGTCTGCCACTAGTTACTGCGTCTGTTGGTGTTGTCTGCCACTAGTTACAGCGTCTGCAGGTGTTGTCTGCCCCTAGTTACTGCGTCTGCAAGTGTTGTCTGCCACTAGTTACTGCGTCTGTAGGTGTTGTCTGCCAATAGTTACTGCGTCTGCAGGTGTTGTCTGCCACTAGTTACTGCGTCTGCAGGCGTTGTCTGCCACTAGTTACTGCGTCTGCAGGCGTTGTCTGCCACTAGTTACAGCCTCTGCAGATCTTGTCTGCCACTAGTTCCTTGCACAACTTTGGCACGACCGACAAAAAGAAATATTGCAGACTTTGATGGCTTTCAAAATTTATTCAAACACGCGCCAAAAATTAATTCTACGCGTACACATTTCCTGTCTGTCTCAGAGTGTGATTGTGTCCGTGGGAATTGGGAGGCTAGTGTTTCTTAAGTACTTCCGAATGGCTTTTCATTGTGCACGAATGAAGTGTAAGTCAATGTACTTGCACTTTGAAAATGCATGTAATTTTCATGTATGAAAACTGATATGATTTAAAAAAATTCATTGCGACCATTTTTTATTTTATTTTTTTGTCACTTATTAAACATGTCACATAAGTTTTGTAAATCATTTCCCCTCGAATTACACTTGCGATTGTGCCATTGTTGTCATTGTGTAATGTGATGAACGTTATAAATAGTATTGGTATAATTAGCTCCAGCATTATATGAATGTGATCGCTGGTAACTGTGTTACCATTTCTCATGGTATTACCATGTCTTCATACCATCATTACCACAACGCAAAATTTCCATTCAGACTGTTAATGCTCGCGAATCATTAAGCCCTTCCGGGCTTCAAAATTTATTGCATATGAAAACAGATGGACCCGCCATGGTTCCTACACGTTTTGCAAAATGACTGTCTGTAAATTTCACCTACTATTCATAAAATAAAGTCAACTTACATCAGTTGTAATAAATAATCGCTATTCGAACTTCAAAATCTAATCAATGGCAGATAAATGAGATAGATCATATGACTTATTTGTCCATTCCATGTTCAGCATTTTCCATCACTGCAATGAAATATTTCCTTATTTGGATAACTCAAGTATTTTGAGCATCCACAAAATGTGTCCCCACGAAGTGGAAGGAAGTTTCACCGCTGCCTCATGTGCCCTGCTGTGAGCACCATCGTTGTATTGAGTATTTTGCTGCTGTTGCCTCTATCGTTTCTTCGGTGTGTGACCTGACGCAGGGCTGTTGTTCCTGTTGTCTGCACTTGTTTTATCGACTATAACGCTAATTTATGATATTTCCAACGCTAACAATACCGGTACGAAAGAGTTCACCGGAGACAAAGACGTGAGAAGGATTGTTGTATGATGCATTTGCCACACAGCTGGAACAGCATGAAAACTTAACTACACAAGACAGTGTTGCCATCATATACTCACGAGCGTAAGAATACAAGTATTGCCACACAAGACTAACGAGAACATTTTAGGACAGGAATAAGGAAATGAAACAGCAGAGTTCTATAAAGTTGTGTATATGTGACGGATCAATTACGCCAGGAACAGCAGCAATACCAACAGCAACAATACCAACAGCAACAGCAACAATATCAAGAGCACCAGCAGCAATACCAACAGCAACAGCAATAATACCAACAGCAACAGTAACAATAGCAACAGCAACAACACCAACAGCAACAGTAACAATAGCAACAGCAACAGCAACAATACCAACAGCAACAGCAGCAATACCCACAGCAACAGTAGCAACAACAACAGCAACAGCAGCAATACCAACAATAACAGCAACAATAATAACAGCAACAGCAGCAATACCAACAGCAACAGCAACAATACCAACAACAACAGTAACAATACCAACAGCAACAGCAACAATACCAACAGCAACAGCACCAATACCAACAGCAACAGTAACAATAGCAACAGCAACAGCAACAATACCAACAGCAACAGTAACAATACCAATAGCAACAGCAACAATACCAACAGCAACAACAGCAATACCAACAGTTACAGCAGCAATACCAACAGCAAGAGGAACAATACCAACAGCAACAGCAGCAATACCAACAGTACCAGTAACAATAACAACAGCAACAGCAGCACTACCAACAGCAACAGCAGCAATACCAACAGTAGCAGGAACTGTACCAACAGCAACAACAACAATGTCAACAGCAACAATGCCAACAGCAACAGTAACAATAGCAACAGCAGCAGCAACAGCAACAATACCAACAGCAACAGCAGCAATACCAACAGCAACAGTAACAATAGCAACAACAGCAGCGGCAATACCAACAGCAACAGCAGCCATACCAACAGTAACAGCAACAATAACAACAGCAGCAATACCAACAGCAACAGCAACAGTGTCAACAGCAACAGCAGCAATACCAACAGTAACAGCAACAATAACAACAGCAGCAATACCAACAGTAACAGCAACAATAACAACAGCAACAACAGCAATTCCAACAGCAACCGCAGCAATGCCAACAACAACATTAACAATAGCAACAGCAACAGCAACAATACCAACAGCAACAGCAGCAATACCAACAGCAACAGTAACAATAGCAACAACATCAGCAGCAATACCAACAGCAACAGCAGCAATACCAACAGTACCAGCAACAATAACAACAGCAACAATACCAACAGCAACAGCAACAATGTCAACAGCAACAATGCCAACAGCAACATCAACAATACCAACAGCAACAGCAACAATGTCAAAAGCAACAGCAACAATGCCAACAGCAACAGCAACAATACCAACAGCAACAGTAAAAATACCAACAACAACAGTAACAATACCAACAGCAACAATACACACAGCAATAGCAATAATACCAACAACAACAGCAACAATACAAACAGCATCAGCAACAATACCAACATTAACAACACCCCACCTAACCTCTAGCTCGCCCACAACACCCCACCTAAGCCCCAGCTCGCCCACCACACGCCACTCATGCACAGTCGCACACGCTGCACATGGCGAGCGTCACGTACTGTAGACGTGACAGGACCGTCGCAATTCCTTAGGACCTCTTGCCTATAAGGTTTCGAAAATACAACATGCAATTTTAGCAGCATTTACTACTGTACATGGTTAAGGGTAAGGAAGCCAGGCTGCGGTTAAGGTAATAGTTTCGTTTCATGACAGCTTATACGCCACACTACGGCAGGTGTCGTGTTCACGCAGGTGTACTATAGTCGTTAGCTAACAACTATTGCAGCCCTCACCAGCTTATACATCACACTACGGCAGGTGTCGTGTTCACGCAAGTGTACTATAGTCGTTAACTAACAACTATTGCCACCCTCACCAGCTAATACGCCACACTAGCTACGGCCAAACGATGCAACTTTGCACACTCAGGCAGGAGCTCACAGGAACACGGCCTCGTGCTGGTAGCAACCGACCGCAGCTTGCGTTTAGGGAGTCTATTATTTGCTTTGTTGACTCCCAGTACGCCCTCACGCGGCAGTTATAAAGTTCATCTTGACACTTCAAGAACTTTCCTATCACATGTTACCGAAATCCTTCGATTCAGTTTGTCCACACCGACGCTAGAAGTGGCCGGAAGGGCCTCAAAAATTTGAAAACTGTTAATTTCAGTGTGGAAGACTACTTAAGTCTGGTTAGGTGTGCTGATACCCATACTAATTTTCTAATGGATATGTTATGAACTGTAAATATATGTTGACATTCCAATAAAAAGTTACTCAAACTCAAAATATTGTTACGAAACATAATTTACATAATTAGTTTTTCTCTCGAACAGTTTTTTTATTTGCGCCTCAAAATTAATCTACGAACAAAATCTATAAATTCGAAAAATTATTTCTAGGGCTGGTTAAATAAAATATAAAATAGGGAACTGCAATCCAAGGGCTAAAACTACCCAATCCCGTCAACATTCGCAGCCAAGAACAAGACGCCGACTGTTGATGTTGGCAGCGTTGTCGCTCCCTACCCGCGTAGTGAGCCGCTGGGGCTGTGTGGCGGTTGTGCTGCTTTGCCAGCAGCATTGGCATCTCAGTTCTGTAGGTGTTTCTTTACTCATTTTATGGACTTGTTCTGTATATTAGAAGTTTGATCTTTTGTTGTGTTCCAGCACTGAAGACGGAATTGTAACATTCCTTTCTGTTTGCCATGACGAATAGTACATAGGTTCATTTTTACATTGGTTCTCCCTCTTATCTTCATGCATATTTTAACAAACAAATAAGCGATAAGTTGATTTGACGAGAATCAAAGTAAAAAACCAAAAATCACGCCAGAAGCATCAACAATGAGAGTCACCTTGTTGTTTTTCTGCGCGACGGAAATTCTGGTCACCAAACATATCTCGTGGGACACATTTGCATTATAGAAAAATGCAATAGTCACTCATGAAAAAATGAACAAAGGAAACAAATTAGTACTTGAATATTCATGATCAAACTTTGAACTATGATTTAAAATGAAACAAATAAGAATTAGACATATTATTTTAAGAATTGAAATAGCGGTATAAAATTTTTTTGAAACTTTATTATTTTGTGATACTTGATAAGTAAATAAATGAGGTCAAGCACTGACGAATTTGCAGTGGATAGAGAATGTTTCACACTTCACTAAAGTGTCAATTTTGGACGTCTCGGACGCCGTTCAGCGCAGGAGTAACACAAGCCATGAAACAATAGTTGTACAACCGTACAACTTAATGTCGTATTTTAAAATTAATCTGCATGTTACGGGAAATTTGGGTTATGTCATTTACGATATAGTTGAAACAAACATCCAAACTTTCATTCTTGCCGATATAGGCATTATATTCGCTTACCATGCCCGCATTGCGCAAAAATCAGACCGCTGCCGTGTTTGCCGTGTTATATACATTACTTTGTGAGTTGTTACGGTGCTGGTGTTAGGGAGGGGCTTACAGCTGGTGACGTGTGGTGGTTACAGCTGTTGACGTGTGACGTGGTTACATCTGGTGCCGTGTGGTGGTTACAGCTGGTGACGTGTGGTGGTTTCAGCTGGTGACGTGTGGTGGTTACAGGACAACAACGATAACTTGGCAACACAGGCAGGAAAACAACGATAACTTGACAACACAGGCAGGACATCAATGATAACTTGACAACACAGGCAGGACAACAACGATAACTTGACAACACAAGCAGGAAAACAATGATAACTTGACAACACAGGCAGGACAACAATGATAACTTGATAACACGGGCAGGAAAACAACGATACCTTGACAACACAGGCAGGACATCAATGATAACTTGAAAACACAGGCAGGACAACAACGATAACTTGACAACACAAGCAGGAAAACAATGATAACTTGACAACACAGGCAGGACAACAATGATAACTTGATAACACAGGCAGGAAAACAACGATAACTTGACATCACAGGCATCACAACAACACAAATGTTGTACACCAAACCACACAACACAGGCAGGACAACAACACAAATGTTGTTCACCAAACAACACAACACAGGCAGGACGACAACACAAATGTTGTACACCAAACCACACAACACAGGCAGGACAACAACACATATGTTGTACACCAAACAATACAACACAGGCAGAACAACAGCACAAATGTTGTACACCAAACAACACAACACAGGCAGGACAACAACACAAATGTTGTACACCAAAAACACAACACAGGCACAACAACAACACAAATGTTGTACACCATACAACACAACACAGGCAGGACACACCAAACAATACAACACAGGCAGGACAACAACACAAATGTTGTACACCAAACAACACAACACAGGCAGGACAACAACACAAATGTTGTACACCAAACAACACATTACAGGCAGGACAACAACACAAATGTTGTACACCAAACAACACATTACAGGCAGGACAACAACACAAATGTTGTACACCAAACAACACAACACAGGCAGGACAACAACACAAATGTTGTACACCAAACAACACATTCCTGGCAGGACAACAACACAAATGTTGTACACCAAACAACACAACACAGGCAGGACAACAACACAAATGTTGTACACCAAACAACACAACACAGGCAGGACAACAAAACAAATTTTGTACACCAAACAACACAACACAGGCAGGACAACAACACAAATGTTGTACACCAAACAACACATTCCTGGCAGGACAACAACACAAATGTTGTACACCAAACAACACAACACAGGCAGGACAACAACACAAATGTTGTACACCAAACAACACAACACAGGCAGGACAACAAAACAAATTTTGTACACCAAACAACACAACACAGGCAGGACAACAAAACAAATTTTGTACACCAAACAACACAACACAGGCAGGACAACAACACAAATGTTGTACACCAAACAACACAACACAGGCAGGACAACAACACAAATGTTGTACACAAAACAACACAACACAGGCAAGACAACAACACAAATGTGTACACCAAACAACACAACACAGGCAGGACAACAACACAAATGTTCTACACCAAACAACACAACACAGGCATCACAACAACACAAATGTTATACACTAAACAACACAACACAGGCAGGACAACAACACAAATGTTCTACACCAAACAACACAACACAGGCAGGACAACAACACAAATGTTCTACACCAAATAATACAACACAGGCAGGACAACAACACAAATGTTGTACACCGAACAACACAACACTGGCAGGACAACAACACAAATGTTGTACACCAAACAACACAACATTGAAAGGCTGAGAAATGATCACCAAATTTCCTCAATTGTTTGCGTCTACCCAATAAAAATTTTGTTTTTTATGTTCGTAGAAAATATCAGATTTGGTAACTGATTTATTATCACAGTGATCGTCAGTTGCCTCATTTGGTGCAGCAAATGTAGATTGTACGTAAAGACTGCGCGTTAACTTGTGCTTTTGTTGCGTGCTACTGTGTCAGGCAGCGTGTTGTTGTGCTGTTGTTGTTGGTGTTGCTGTTGTTGGTAGTATTGCTGGTGCTGTTGGTATTGTTTCTATTGTTGGTATTGTTGCTATCAATATTTTTCTTGCGCTTCTCTCTAAATCATTTTTGTTCCAACATTTTAAATGGGTGTTACGGTACCTATGTGTTATTATCAGTTAAGGATGTTAATGATATGGTATTTTAAAACCAATGCTTCAACATTTCATCTCAGAACTTAATTGAAAAAACTGTTTTCCTTTTTTCTTGTTGGTTTATGACTGATCAAATCTAAACTGATCATTTATAATGTTTCAAAGTTGATTTAAAGATGCTTCATTTCAATTTTTGAATACTGCTGAAATATATTGAATGTTACATGTTGTTTAAAACAGACCTCTAACGATGCCAAATGCTAAGTTAAGTAAAAAAACCTATCATTATATTTTTGAAGCTCCAATAGGGCTATGCGAGTGATGCCAGCCGACAGAGATGGTAAATGATGAAAATAGAGGTAATGATCGCATGAAGACATGGTGATAGCATGAGAAGTGGTATCATAGATACCAGCGATCACATGCGTATAATGCTGGAGCTAATTATACCAATACTATTTATAACGTTCATCACATTACAAATTGACAGCAATGGCACAATAGCAAGTGTAATTCGACGAGAAATGACAAACAAAACTCATGTGACGTGCAGGTGATGTGACATGACGCGTGACATGGACGCATAAAATATAAATGTTACCGGTAAACTTTTGTTTTGAATGTGTAATAGAATATTTCGTCATTGATTCATTTTTTCGCAGGTATACGCATTGAAAGATAATAATCAGCTTGATGAAAGAAACATTCGAAATATATACATATCAATGAGACGAGAATCAAAAATATACATATTCAAAGAAATATCAACCGTGAAATTAATCCACATCCGATAATACGTGCCTTAAAAAGAGAACAATCCGGTATTTATTAGTTACGAAGCCATTCGTGGTTACTTAAAAGCATTCAAAACACTCACCAACATACATTACGCTCACCAGTGCTCACCCGTATCTATGCTACTGCTGTGCATGGGGTGTGAATGAGGTAGGCGAGCTTGAGGTTATGTACTGACTTCATTTAATGACAGCTAATACGCCACACTACGGCAGATGTCGTGTTCTCGCAAGTGTACTATAGTCGTTAACTAACAACTATTGCCACCCTCACCAGCTAATACGTCACACTACGGCAGGTGTCGTGTTCACGCAAGTGTACTATAGTCGTTAACTAACACCTATTGCCACCCTCACCAGCTAATACGCCACACTACGGCAGGTGTCGTGTTCACGCAAGTGTACTATAGTCGTTACCTAACAACTATTGCCACCCTCAACAGCCAATACGCCACACTACCTACAGCCAAACGACTCAACTCTGCACATTCAGGCAGGAGCTGCACAGGAACACGGCTGCGTGCTGGCAGCAACCGACCGCAGGTGTATTGAGGGATACAGGTTTGTCACAACGCAACCGACTAGATTCTGTAATCGGCTCATGGTCTGGAAGCCAAAGCACGCAGGCCAGGCCATTCTGACTCTGATCAATAAAATTTTTTAACAGTTTTTTAACCTACTTTTTCGGTGAGGGTTGAACTGTTTGACATCCATACTTATTTACTGTATGTATTTTTGTAAAATTTAAACAATTTAAACAATTTTAAACAATTTATTTACCACAGGAGATACAGAGGTAGAATGTTTCTTAAGTCTAGTACAATGGACAAGTTTGAATATAGCTACCTGTGGGCCCGAATAAGTTCAGCGACTTCTGGGGCATCCTACCATCAACATTATTCTAAGGTGTACAATAATGTTTAACCTAAATCACTTAACCTAGTTTCACATTAGACTGATCAGTGAGATAATTCAATCGATATCAGATATTTCATTTTACAATATAGGTTATATGGACTATATTTAACAGTACATTCGATAAAAAATTTAACAGCAGACTGAAGGCGAATTACATATTACCCATGGCAAATTTCATTATTGGAAACAGTCATGTTGGAGACAAGATTTGACTTGGTGATCTTACATGACTAATATTCCGATAGGAAGTGAGTCTCGAGATTTCTTTTGAATACCTTGTAAGAATTACTATCACGGATCTCCGCAGGTATTGAGTTCCAAGTTTTAGTTCCAACGATGAGGATACTGTGTTGCGACCGGGCCTTTGAATAATAAGGAAGCATGAATTTACTTCTATTTCGGGTTAAATGGTCGTGATGACCAGTTTGCGCACTTAATAACAGTTTCAGGCTATTGTCGCCATCATTTCTTAATGTTTTGTAAATGAAATTACAAATGGAGATTTTATAGAGATCTGGAAGCTTAAGTATTTGTAAATTTTTGAATGAATCATTTGTGTGAGCATTATATTCTAGATTCTTTACCGCTCTGATTGCTCTTTTTTGCAGAGTAAAAATTATATTGGTTTTATTTTTATCAGTTCCGTGCCATGCTTCTATTCCGTACTGCAAGTATGGTGAAATGAGCGTTTGTTAGAGCATTCGTAAAGCTGTTTCAGGCAGGTAATTTTTAACTTTATTCAGGATTCCGATGGATTTCGATAATTTAGAACTAGTATGAGCGATGTGCTCTTTGAAGGTCAGATGTTTATCTATTATGATGCCCAGAAACTTGCATGAGTTGGTTTCTTCGATTTCACCTTCGCCAATTTTTATGTGTGGGAGAGATATGCTTTTCTTGTATGAGAATGTAATATACTTTGTTGTATCGATGTTGAGGCTTATTTTATTAGCTTTAAGCCATAATGAAACCTTATGGAGTTCATTATTTATGCTCTCCGCAATCATAGCGGGACTTTGGCTCGGAAGGACCGTAGAAAGCGTGCTGTCATCGGCAAAAAGTATGAATTTGAAAAATGATGTTGATTTGATATCATTTATAAATATCAGAAATAGGAGAGGCCCTAGGACAGACCCTTGTGGAACTCCATGGCTAATTGTCTGTGGGTCCGATTTTGCGTCGTCAACGACAACGTATTGCTTCCGATTTGTTAGGTATGATTTGAACCAATCATGGGCAATTCCTCGAATGCCATAACAGTGCAGTTTCGAGAGTAATATCTTATGGTCCACACAGTCGAATGCTTTTCGAAAGTCAAGAAAAACGGAGAAAACAAGCTTTCCTTCATCTGTATTAGAGTAAAGGTACTGTAAATGATTCAATACAGCTTGTGTCGTTGATTTCTTAGAACGAAAACCGAATTGTCCGTCATAGAGAAAAGATTTTTGTTCAAAATACGAATACACTTTTTTATACACAATTTTTCAAATATTTTGCTCATAATTGGTAAAACAGAGATAGGTCTATAATTATTAACGCAGTTTTTATCACCATTTTTAAAAATAGGGGTGACTCTGGCAGTTTTGAGAGAGTTGGGGAAGATACCTTGAGAAAGCGAATGGTTGATAATATCAGATATGCACGGTGCTATTATATCAGCAATAGACTTAATAATTTTAGCTGAAAATGTATTTAATCCATTTGATTTATTTTTCAAGTTGTTTATGCATGTAATTACATCGGAGGGGTTAGTTGGCGGGAAAAAGAAAGAGTTGTGTTCACTGACATGGTCCATGTATTGCAAGTGGTCTGTAGGTTCACTAACGACACTATCGGCTATATTTTTTCCTATATTTATAAAAAAGTTGTTGAGCACTGTTGCAATATCTTGTTTATCATGATATTTTACATTTTCGTGAACGATGGATTCAATTGGTTTTTTAGCGTTATTATTCGGTATATAGCATGAATTAAGCAGGCGCCAAGTTTTTTAATATCAGTTTTGTAGTCAGTGAATTTGCGCGTAAAGTAGTTTTGTTTCGACGTTCGTATTTGATTTGTCACATGATTCCTGAATCTGTTATACGTTAATCTAGAGATTCGTCCTTCGTATAGTAAGGCTAAGTATGCTTGACGTTTCTTTATATTGATCACGATATCTTCAGTAATCCAAGGTTTTTGTCTATTTTTCGGCGTAATTGTGCGGGTGATTATTGGACAACATTGGTTATATGCGGTCGTTATAGTTTCAGTTAGTTTTAGTATTGCTTGGTCAATGTTAATCGCATTATTGTCTAGTTCATAGATGTCCAATGATGGCATTAATTCTTCTAGAACAGTTCGCATTGTCCCCAAGTTATATTCGTTTATACAACGATATGAAAAAGTCTCTGCATGTGGGCTGTTGCAGGGACTATAGACATTCTTCTTGATGAGAAACACCGGAAAATGGTCAGATAAGTCAGAAATTATTATTCCTGTAAGAAAATCAGTCGGATCTAACATAAAAATTTTATCGAACAACGTGGCAGATTCGGATGTAATACGCGTAGGTTTCGTGATGATTGGAAGGAAGGAGTTAGACTGAAAAACATTTATGAAGTTTGAGATTTGTTCACAGCTTTCATATTGAAGAAGATCGTAGTTGAAATCCCCGCAAATTATTATGTCATTGTATGTATGTATGTATGTATTTGTATGTGGTACTATATTGGAAAATTGTTTATTTTGATGAAATTTCAATTAATCATCTATCAAAATAGGTCAGCTTTTTAATTTGTATGAACCTCATTAATTTTGATTTGAACAAATTTTAAACAAATGTGGATGAGAGGAATTAGGTTACATGGGTGACTAGTCTATTTTCTAATTCAAATAAGAATAGAATAAATGACTATTTTGCTCCTACTAACGATTGCAAATGAATTGATTCAATCATTAGGTAATTTCTATTTTACAGGTTAGGGCAAATCATTTCATTACTTGGTTGTGCAAGGTTACTAAAACATTATGACTAACTTGAGAAATTCAATATAAGCATTTAGGGGGATATTCCGTCTCCCATCATTGCCGTCAGTGTAAATTGCGTTATTTTTGCTTTAGGTGTTATTCAGACCAGTTTCTATTTTGTCATAATGATGAAAACACAGTTGATTTATGCTCGATGCGGGCACAACAAGCGAATGTTATGCCCATAGCATCAACAATGAAAGTTTGGATGTTTGTTTTAGGTATTAAATCTAAATTGATATAGCCGCAACCTGCACAGTTTATTTCAACCAGCGAAGACTTACATCTCCTGTTACTTAGTGCAACATCATCCATAACTCCTCCAATATTCATAGGCGTCTTAGACGCCCAAAAACTATTTTATTTAGGAAAGGTTACATGCGTATAAGCAAATAAAGTCGTCAGTACCCATACTAAATTACCTGCCAATAATGAAATAAAAACAACGTTCGAGAATATATTAATGTCGATATTCACTTTCTCAAAAAATATTCTTATAGACATATATTTTATTTTATTACAAGAATCCAAATTTTGATTACATCTACTCAAGCGTAAGTTTTGCAATTTTCAGTGTTCGATGAGTGACTAGTGAATTTGTGAGTCAATGCTGCACGCCATTCGGTATATATTTGTAGACCACAATTTCCGTTGCTCATAACAACACGCTGACTCTCATTGTTGGTGCTATGGGCATTGTTGTTGCTTCTTGTATTTTGCTTCTTGTTATATCAACGCATCACTCTTTTATTCCATATATATGAATTAGGTTGTTGATTGCCACGGTGCTGGTGTAAGTACAGTGGTGGTGTAGGTAGGATGCTGGTGTAGGTACGGTGGTGGCGTAGGTACGGTGGTTAAATAATTACACCAAAATATGAATCAGTTACCAATAACAAATGACATTCGATTGTATATATTTAGATAGCAATTATTCAGCATTGTATTTATTATTTTCCTAATGGTAATTATTGGTAAGCAAATTTGATTCTGACAGCTGGTTTGAATTTATTAATCATTCCGTACATAACACAACTCTAGTTCTTCAATTTAATTTCTGTACGAAAAAAAAAGTGTAAATTTTTTGTGCGTAATTTGTGCCATGTTATTACAACGGGCATCTGAGTGAACACATCAAATTGGTTGGTGCGTGTGTCTGTGACGCTCACGAGAACGCTCAATGACCGTATCTGTGATACGAGTTTCACCAGTGCACAAGTACAAGAATATTTTAATGGCGGGTACTGTTGGGATGGATATAGTTGTTGGGCATTCACAGCTGGAGGATTTGTTCAAGGAAATATCGGATCCCGTCATTTTTGATGGGCTGTGTACACCAGAAGAATAAAATAATGATCATATCAATTGTAAGTCGTCGTCCACCGCGATGGCGAGTAATGGCGGTAGGAAGAATAGCAGTACAAGAAACTGAACAAAAAGTAGCACTAGTACAACAACAACTACACATAGATGTTATCCACGAAGGGATACATAAGGCAACGTGAGAGCTTCTTTCTATTGAATAAATAGATGAATATACGATTGAATTCGACAATTTTTCCAAAATACTTTGGTTACAGTAAAATTGAAAAAATTCGATTTTGCCATGTTCCACGAAATTAGTTTAAATACAAAAAATATGGGCATGAAATAGGTTTTTAATACTTTCTTCACTAATAACAACGGAAGCAAGATTTTTTACACGAAAAAAACATTCGATTTTATTTAATGAAAAATACTCGTAATTTCAATACATACATCTGGTACAATGGGCTTCGGAATTAAGGGTTGTAAATCTCAGTTTAAAAAAATTACCATTTCTAGGGCGATGTTTGGCTACATTCGCTACGCCGAATTGTTGAATGTGACACGCCTGTAACGTCTACGGAACATGTGGATAGACATGTGAAACTTGCCAGCCGCTGCCGCGTCGAGACGTAAGTTGATGAACTATATTACGGTGGCGATCAGCACAATTGCCCATTGGCAACTTATGATAGCTCCCAACTCTTCATCATTGTATACGGATGAGGATATTCTCTATTTGTATCATTTGCCCAGTTGGATGGTGAAGTTCTCAGTGAACAGAAGTGGGAGTGTGTGATGCGTCTGCTGTTGCCAAACCACGGGTATACCAAATGGCGACTGATGACGCGTTCCTTTGGCCCCCACACCCGCCCACTCTCGACACACTGCCTGCACACCTTGTGAGGGGCCGGTGGACGGCTCTTGATAAAATGGGGAAATTGAGATGGAAGCCTAAACTCATGTTTGTATTGAAATCAATTTTTCAATTTTACTCTATTTAGTATCACAATAATTATGAGAGTAAATCTAAATCGTACGTACAACGACGAAACAAGTACAGACAATAGGAACAACAGCCCTGCGTCAGGTCCACACACCGAAGAAACGATAGAGGCAACAGCAGGAAAACCCTCAATACAGCGATGGTGCTCACAGCAGGTCACATGAAGCATCGAGAAGCTTCCTTCCACTCCGTGAGAACACAATTTAGGAGAATCTCAAAATTTTTAAAAATACTTCAGTCACCGTATAATTTTTTTGGAAAGTTTGTCGGCAAATGTTGCCTCAAATGAAAAATAAAAGAATGAAACATATAGTGAAATTGTTTATTAATCGTTGGTGGTATGATTTCAAGTCCAAGTATTGATGCCTCATATCAATTAATGTATATTCATCTGATCTAATGAGTGATGTACGTCTTTTGAAAACAGTGTTCACATGATGCACGTAAGTGAGAGGAGTTAAAGTAAACTCTTTAAATAAGATGAAAAATAGTATTGAAACTCTAAAGGGATAACCTGTAACCGGTTGATTGTTGAAAGTAATTCGATACGATGTAATTTAACTTCGTACTTTTCATATTATTTCCCACAAAAGCAGGTGATGTGATGACGACCGGCCCAGAACAAGAAGCAGCGCAGAAAAGAGCATTACGCCCCCTGGCGACAACACACAACAGCTGTACGAGTTGGACAACACCACTTCGTTGGCATTGGAACCAGCCACAATGGCGACTCGAATTAAAACAAGATCTAAGTACATCTGGACATTTTTGTGTGACCATTGCCTTATCATTAATCACAGGAGCTTGACCGTGGAAGGTGAGATTTGAGCATTTTGTGCTACCAGTTCGTTGTGTGTAAATTTGTTGGAAATTTGGGGGGCGTCCCTTATGTTTCGTGTATTGATGGAAGCGTAATTTGAATGATGAGTTTTCTGAGTAAGTTGCTATGGTATATTGGAAACAATAATGCAGGGTGGATCATTCCCAGAATTCACAATATGTAATCATGTGTTGAAATATTAATTTGTAAATCTTAACTATCTGCGCCAATTTAATTGGGTGGCTGGCGATGACATTTCAGTGAGCTGGCAGGCAAGTTTGCTTGAATTCAACGATTGCGAATGAGTGTCTACTGGCGCTTTTATGACGTCTTAAATGATAAAAGCATTATAAGCAGATTAATTTTAAAACTGTCCTTGTCCTCCATTGGGTGACAAGTGACTGATTTAAACTTGTACGTTGTAATAGCTGATTAGATATTTAGTGGTCAGGAACTAATGCCTGGGAGAGATGAAATGACCATTGAAAAATGTCCAATAATAATGGATCTCTTATAGATAAGCCCCGCTACTAATGCAACACATAAGTTCACCCAATTTTACCTTTCGAAATAATTAACCTATCTCTTTTAAATTACTCTCAAACGAAAGATTAAAACATTCTTTCGTTTGAGAGTAATTTGAAGTCGATAGGTGCATTATTTCGAATGTTACAAGTGGGTGAACTTATGTGTTGCACTAGTGGCAGGGCGCATCTGGAAATAATTCAATAAAAACACCTATGCATTACAAGCTCTTATTATAACATCGCTTAAATTTTAGTTTCAAATGAGATGCAGGATTAGTGACACATGCCTACGTTATGCCCTGGTGATACACAAACGCTCGCACATGTATGTGTACTACGCAAATGAATGGCAGAGAGTCTAAAGTTACTTGTCAGTGTGCACAGCGTCCCAGTCCTGCTCCCGTCATGTTCTGGTACCGGTATGTTATCTGTTGATTTTAGTACCAAGATATTTTGCTCCTCTTTTTCTACATGGAAGTTTTTTCCTTATAAGTATTGTTTTACTTCTCTTTCTTTTAGGATATCCGGCATGACCCAATTTTCAGTCAGGTATCTCTACCTTCCGTTTAGGCGCACCGGGCTGTGGACGACCTAAGATGCACACGAGAATTTTCTGCGTCTCGGATTATCCGCGTGTTGCTTCGGCTGCTGCTCGTGTTGCTTTGGGTCAAAACTTGGCTGGTGTTGCAGTTCTCAGTTCGGCTTAGCGAGGGTATACAAATTAAAACTTAGCTCGTGATGATGTTTGACTTTATTTAATTTTAGTTAAAGAAGATGGTAAATGAAGATGATAGCGATTTGCCAATGAAATGTGGGATGAAGTGCCATTTTGGGACCATTTCCGTTACCACTCGTCTGACTAATGGTCATTTAAAATTATTATAGCCTAAATCAACCTGTCTACGGTAGCACACACCACAACAACACTCCGTCATGGTCTTCTGCATATCATTAAGTTCCTATAATCGCCCTGAGAGGGCTATAAAAATAAATATAAGCAGCTTGCTGCGCTAGTCTTCAAAGCGACTTTCGAGTTGGATCCCGTTCTCCGGCTTCTGATAACGTCTCAGATTCTCATAGGAGACAGAAATTTATTAAGTGTGGTAAATCATTCATATTTGATCAAAAAAAATATCAAATATCATATCATGTAATCGATCATGTGAAAATTTATGTTTTATTCGAAACGGTGTCTGACAAAATGTTTTTTTTCATCTGATGTTTTGTTCTCGGTAACTAAACTATTTAAAAAACCAAGTCTTCACGTTACTTCTTCACTTGCTGTTCAATACGTAACATTCAATACAAAGAGCAGTGTACATAGAATATATCAACATGGAATAGAACAATTGGGGAACAGTTGAACAGAAGTTCTTCTCAGACCTGAAAAGTTGCGGTGTTGTACAAAGGCTTGCGATAGGTTGGGAGTTTCATCAGAGGCGCACAATATCAATAGTGTTCCCTTGAGGGACTACAATGATGGTGTTGGGTATTGTGTACAAACTTGGTACAATGAGTGTATGAAAGCATGGGTTGGCTACATTTGAGGTGATAACGAACAGTTGTGGCACAAGTAGATCGTGATTGACCAGGCGTGCTCGAGTCCAGGGCCTCGTTGGATGGTCAAGTTGTTGGCACGAAAATGAGAACTGCACACAAACAAATGGGATAGTCCCCGCTAGTTACAGAGTCTACAGGTGTTGTGTTTACTGCAATTGTTTTTTGGTCGTAACTGACAACTATTGCCATCATCATCAGCCAACATATCACATTGCCTGCGGCCATACGATGCAATTTTGTACATTCAGGCAGGAGCTGCACAGGAAAATAGCGGCGTGCTGGTCGCAACTCCGACCGCAGCTGTGTTCAGGGTGGCTGCATAGTCGCAACTCAACCGACCATTTTAGTACCTCCTCTACCTGTAATATACATCACTGCTTTCCACTTTAATCAGCTCTAAGTTTAAGAGCCAATGTAACTTATGCAAGCCGTCATTGACTCTCAGAATTATTTCAAATAATGCCACTCAAGTTTTAACGTAATGCTAGCTAGTGTGCGCTGGTTAATTTCCATATTAAATTAACGCATGTGTTGTTGTAAAATATGGTACTATACTGAAAAGATTCTGTTTTGCATAACATGTCAGTTCGTCACTATTAAAAGGTAAAGAATTTTTTCATTTTGATAAATTTCCACAATTTGGATTTGAACGAACATGTAATCAAACAAAATATAGAAAGTTAGTTTCTTCGGTGACAAATTAATTTTTTCTTGTGAATCAAAATTAAATAAATGACTTGTTTGCACCTACTAATAATTGCATATTAATTAATTAAATGATTATCTAATTTTTACTTCAAAGGTCATGAAAAATCATTTCAATAATTGATTGTCTTGCATAACTAAAATATTATAACTAACTTAGGTAGTTCAATACAAGCATTTAGAGTTTTTCTGTCTCCCATCATTGCCGTCAATGTTAATTATATTATTTTTGCTATAGGTTTTATTCAACCCAGTTCCTATTACTGTCTTAATGGTATTTATTAGAAATCATAATTGAATCAGACGGCGGGTGAAAACTTAGTACGCATAAAATAATGTACTTAAAATGTCCTTACGTCCATACAGAGTAATTAAGTTAGAGGTTGGAGCTGAGGGGACCGGTAACGGCCTGGCTAAGTTCGGGTGGGCAGGTTAGGTCAGGAAGCGCAGCGTTCTGTGATGTCGACAGCGAGCGAAATGGTTCGACGGCTCTTGATAAAGTGGGAAAGTTGCGATGGAAGCCTAGACTGGTGTTTGGTTCAAAATCAATATTTCACTATTACTGTTTTTGAAATCACAATAATCATCAGGGTAATGGTAAAATCGGAACGTACAACGACGAAACAAGTGCAGACAACAGGAACAACAGCCCTGCGTCAGGTCACACACCGAAGTAACGATAGAGGCAACAGCAGCAAAACCCTCAATACAGTGATGGTGCTCACAGCCGGTGACATGAGGCAGCGGGGAAGCTTCCTTCCACTCCGTGGGGACACATTTTGTGAATGAAACTCACTTTTCAAATAATTTAGGTATGCGACGAAAGAATTAACGCTTTACATCATTAAAATTACTTTATATGAAATGAAAATATAAATCATGTGATTTATTTCATTTATCAACCATTGGTTGGATTTTAATAATCGAATATTGATTTTTTATTACAATTTACGTTAGTTAACTACATACTTAGAATAATAGACGTTATTTGAAGATGAATTTCGTTCGAAATTGAAATACGTGGTGGCGTTTTGATCTTCATCGTTATTAAGTAGGTTTTGTAACCCGGAAGGATTTTACGATTATCGATTTACTGCAGTCTGAAAGTTAAATTCGCGGTGGTAATGATGGTATGAAGACATGGTGATAGCATGAGAAGTGGTATCATAGTTACCAGCGATCACATTCATATAACGCTGGAGCTAATTATACATACATATACCGGGCTTACATATACCGGGCTTATCCTCCCCATGGGAGGGTAGCCGACAGCAGGCCACAATCACCACACTTAGTCACTAGGAGGCGAGAGAGGCAGCACTGGCCGCACCTGTACTGCCAGGATCAGCAGCAGCCCAGCACAACCACCTTCCACAGTCAGGCCCGACAGCAACAGCTGGTTTACCCCGACCGCTTCATTGAGTGCAGCCCCTCCCCCCGCACATGACAGGTCAACCCCATCACACGCGGGCAGCTTCCAGTAACGCGTCAAAAATTAAATTACCTCCTTATACACTGCCCCCACTCACTTCTGTCCGCAGCCATCCCTCTCGCCACGTCCACAGTCAGACCCCTCTCATACAAAGCACGTCGCACCCCATCCATCCAACTCATCCGTGGTCTACCTCGCGCTCGAAGACCACTCACTTCCGACGTATATATCTTTTTCACCAGTTGCTCAACATTCATTCTTTCTACATGCCCAAACCATCCAAGCACTCTTTCATCCACTCGCCTGCTCAACTTTTTGATAACACCCGTCTGCTCCCTAACCAACTCATTCCTGATCCTATCTCTTCTAGTTACTCCATACATGCTCCTCAAACACTTCATCTCAAACACATCCAACTTCCTCCTCTCAGCTGCTCTCAACCCCCAGGACTCTGCTCCATACAACAAAACTGGCACAATCAAACTTTCATACAGTCCCCTCTTAGCATTCATACTCAAACTCCTGCATTCAAAAACTTTCCTCATTGCACCTAATGTCTTACAACCTTCACTCACTCGATGCTTCACTTCTACTTCCATACTATCCTTAACAGTCACATCCGACCCGAGGTACCTAAAATGCTCCACCTCCTCTAAAACTTCCCCATTCAATCTCACATCCAAAGTTCCAAACACTCCACCTCTTGAACATCTCATCACCTTACTTTTATTCACATTTACCCTCAATTTCCGCCTTTCGCACACTCTACCAAACTCTGTAACCTGTCTCCTCAGTTTTTCCTCTGAAACAGCCACAAGCGCTGTATCATCTGCAAACAACAGCTGACACACTTCCCAATACATACCATTTCGTCCCACCAACTGTGCACCTTTTCCCAACACTCTGGCATTCACTTCTCTCACCACACCATCCATAAACAAATTAAACAATCACGGCGACATCACACATCCCTGTCTCACACCTGTCACAACTGGGAACCATTCACTCACCTCATTCCCTACTCTCACACATGCTCTGCTATCAATGTAGAAACTCTTGATCGCATTCAAAAGTCTCACACCTACTCCATACAAACTTACCACTTGCCATAAAGCCTCGCGATCCACTCTGTCATACGCCTTCTCTAGATCCATAAATGCCCAATATACATCCTTTCCCTTTAATAAGTATTTTTCATTGACCTGCCTCACAGCAAACATTTGATCCACACAACCTCTACCACACCTAAAACCACACTGTTCTTCAGCAAGCACACGATCCGTCAACACTCTCACTCTTCCAATTAACACTCTTCCATACAGCTTTCCAACGACACGTACTCAGTAGACTTATACCCCTAGAATTACTGCACTCATACCTGTCACCTTTCCCCTTGTACAACGGAACTACGCACGCGCTACTCCAATCAACCGGCACTTTACTAGCCTCGAAACACACATTTAATAAACGCACCAACCATTCTATAACCACATTTCCTCCTTTCTTTAGACATTCAACCGTGCAGCCATCCAAACCTGGAGCTTTGCCATTTTTCATTTCATCCAACGCACATCTCACCTCTGCACTTCTTATTCGACTTCTATTCACTTCACCAAACACAGGCATTCTAACATCACTTCCAACAGCTACTACTCTTGCAATCCTATCATCCCTCACGTTCAGCAGTTCCTCAAAATACTCCGCCCATCTCTTTCTCACATCACAACTCTCCACTAGCAGCCTACCATTTGTATCCTTCACTCTTGCCCCATTCTCCACCTGACCCTTCCTAATTCTCTTCACTTCCTTCCAGAAAACCTTCCTTCTCTCCATGAAATCCCCTCCCAACTTCCTCCCCCATTCCTCATCCGCCGCCCTCTTCGCCCTCCTTACCATTCTTTGTACCTCTTTCTTCCTCTCCTTATACTCTTCAAAATTTTGCTGGTTGCCTCGTTGCAACCACCTTTCGAACGCCCCTCGCTTTCTTTTCACAGCCGCTCCTACTTCTCCGTTCCACCATTCACTCCCTTTTCTAATCCCCCCTCCAACCTTCCTTACCCCACACACTTCCCTTGCACATTTTTCCACCGCATCTTTAAACAACTTCCATTCCCCTTCCACTCCACCCACCTCACTTTCCTTCACCCTCCCATACTCCACTTTCATCTTCTCCTGATACTCACACTCACGCTCAGACTCATGTAACTTGCTTACATTAACACCTCCCTTCCACTCCTCCTTTTTACACCTCCCCATATTCCACTAGCTCTCAGCTTTCCTTTTGTACATTCAGGCAGGAGCTGCACAGGAAAATAGCGGCGTGCTGGTCGCAATTCCGACCGCAGCTGTGTTCAGGGTTCAGGCTAATTATACGAATACTATTTACAACCTTCATCACATTACACAATGGCACAATGGCGAGTGTAATTCGACGGGAAGAGATTTACAAAATTCATGGGACGTGCAGGTGATGACCAAATGACGAACATAGAAATTTGATGATGTACGTACATTAATTTCCCTATTAATGAAAATTACCTTTTCTTTGTGTCAACGTTGCAATGTTTCTGAACAATATCAATTTTTGACTTGAAAATATTTTAGCTTGTTCTGGCAAAACATTTGAAGAATTAAAATTTTTCACGTGCAGAGGATGATATTGTATTTTACCTACGAAACACTAGTGTAAAATGGACACATGCCAAGTCCCGCTTCTATTGGATTGTAAAAGAAAGTTGAAAATCAATGTAAATTAAAATTGAAGTCTATATGTGCAAATCAGTTGTAGTCTAATAATATATTGTAATATACAGCAGTATATTACCCCACCTCACCCCTACCTCGCCCACCACACCCCACCTAACCCGTAGCTTGCCCACCACACCCCACCTAACCCCCAGCTCGCCCACCACACCCCACCTAACCCCCAGCTCGCCCACCACAAGCGTCACGTACTGTAGGCATCACCGAAGAGTCGCAATTCCTGACTACTAACACCCAGGATTTGCTTCACATATATTACATTTAATTTGACGAGATTATTACCGTCAGTTGTATCTGAAGACAGGATATGACAGCTGAGAAAATTACAAATTATTATACTGAAATTTGGTTACTCATCATTTAGGCAATAAAAAATTTGAATTTGTAAAAATTTCTACACCTTATATTGAAAATGAATTTTTTTCCCAAATACATATTTTTAATAATTGAGGAAGTTTAATTGAGGAAGTCTATCGTACTCCAGTTTAACAAAAATTAGGCGGTAAAAAAAATATTTTTGAAGGTATTTATTGATTATCATTTTCACATTTATTTCATTACTGCAAGGCACGAAGACTTCGTCCCTCCATTCCCACACCATCAAGGCGTCCCGAGAACTTACCTACCAATCTGTACCTGAGATTCCTGAGATATAGTTTGGAGCACAGCTCCAGGCCACGATGAGTCGCCGCCTCACGACGCCGCCAACCTCCCCGCAGCGACGGAGCCCCAGGTCCTCAGCAAAGGGAGCCAGCAGCTTCACCACAGCCGAGGCAGGCCACGACGCCTCCAGAACGAGCGGCGTCAGCCCTCCTTCCCTTGCCGGGGCAAGGTTAGGGGGTAGCCGCTCTCATTTATGCCAGCTGCTGCAGGATACTATTACCCTCAGCAGGCTGGTAGTAATGGGGCAAGGGAGGCTTGTCCGGGATCGTCCTCAAAAATCCATCGAGTCTCCCTTTGAAAGACTCCAGTGTCCCCTCAAACTCCCTGGTACTAGCCGGAAGACAGTTGAACAGGCGAGGACCCATAACAGAGAACGAGTTTTCATGCCTCGTTCTGATGCGCGCCAGCGCCCTGCTGGTAAAGGCTGGGATGTTACAAGTTTTCCCTCGCCGAATGTGCCGCTGGGCTATTAGTCGCATCGCCTGATCCCTGAAGTTCGGAGCCAAGCCATTCAGAACCTTCCAGGTATATATGATGAGGTACCTTTCACGGCGACGCTGTAATGAAAACAGGGACAGGTGTGATAGCCGTTTCCAGTAGTCAAACGACTGCATTCCGTCGATCCTTGCAGTGAAGGTTCTCTGTACACCCTCCAACTTCTGTACTTCGCCAACAGTGCTCGGACTCCAGAGCTGACAACAGTACTCTGCCAATGGCAGGACTAACGATTTGAACAATTTCAGCATTAGTGGGGCTTCCCTTGTCTTAAAGGTTCGCAGGATCCATCCGATCTGGCGTCTGCACCTAAGCACCACCTGGTTAATGTGCTCTCCGAAGCCGCCGTCATCCGAGATTACGACCCCCAGATTTTACCCAACTACCATTAACCCAACACCACCCAGGTAGCAAGAAATTATTAGGCCAATATTGGGTGGATAATTATTTATTGACCTGATATTGGAATCTTGGATTACAATAATAGGCTAATAACAAGACTATATCGAAAGAAGATATATTTATTTATGATATCAACTTGTTATTGGGACAATGTAGTAAATAGTTTTATTTCTAATATTAAACTAACAGTGTATATATACATGTACGAAAGTCATATAAGTGGAAACTATCTCATAATAATTAAAAATCTCGCAATTTAACAAACTTTGTTGAAATATAAATTATTATTGCCTAAATATTGGGTTGATATTGTACGCCAATAATACGGAGTAATTTGTTTAAAATGTACCAATAGAGTTAATGAATAGTTATTTCAGTCATTAATGAGTGCAGATATATTTGACAGATATCAAGAAATGTGAATACGTTACAATAATATGTATATTCAGAATTACTGTAATCACAGGTTCACAGTCCTTGTTTTTTCAGTCGTCCACTGAGTTTCGAAGGTCTAATTTTTTCAAAAAATATGCTAAAATCGTTTGTCATATGTTACTATAGCAATAAATGTCTATATATTGAGTTAAAATGATATAAAGTCATTTATATAGATGATACAAATGACTTAATTTCGTAACGAAGGTATTGAGTAGGCATATTCCTACCATATAACCCATTTTGCATGCATCATTCTATGAGTAATGCGCTTTCGTGCAATTTTTCACTCATGCATATGTATGCTGCATAGATGAACGTATATATGCTGCTTAGTACAGGTTGCCCGACCACTGGAACGTACGTGCAACACAAAATTTGGACTACGATGCCAAAGAGGTTTGTAATCATCCATGGATTTTGGATAAATTTTGAATGCAGTTTAAATCATATCTTGTAGGTGTGTAGGTATGTACATCGGATAACATATTTATCAGATTTATATATATTTCTCGTCTTTGAACCCTTCTGAACACTGATGCGATATTAGAAATTAATTATTGAGCCAAAGTGTTGTTTAAGGAAACACCTCAATATCAAGTCAATAGTGACACAGTAATTAGCTGATACTGGGTTAAAAATAAATTATTTTTGGGACAATATATTCTACTAATATCCACTCGATTTCAGAAAAATAGTATTGGGCCTGTAGTACCTTACCTTAGTTACCCCTCAAACTCAGTTCTAGTCCATTTGTGTTCAGTAATACTAGTGTGTGTGTATGTGAAATTATACACGAGAAGGGTGGAAATGCAAATTGTAGAAAGCAGAGAAGCAAGAACAGATACGAGAGAATGCGGTTGTGGATCTAAGGTCGCTCCTTCCCTCGCCGCAAGCGCAACGCAGTTGCTAAAGGAGCAAAAAAACCAGGCCTTACAGGCAAATGTTGTGCTAAAGGACGACTCACTATAAAATACATAGTGACGCAATAATTAGAGAATACTGGGTTAGTGAAATTATCATTAGCGGGACCATATCTTTCACAAATATCAACCTATCAGGAATTGAGTATTAAGCCAATGTTATTGTAGGGAAAACTTCTTTATCAAGTTAATATTGATACAATAATTAGTTAATATTGGGTTGATGATGATATCGTTATTAGGCCAATATATTTTTCTAATATCAACCGAATTTTCCAAAATGAGGTAATGTCCCAATGTTCATTTTGGATATCCAGTCAATATTGACACTGTATATTGGCTCAATAATAGGTCAATATATTTTGCTACCCGGGCAGAATGTACTCGCCGGCACGTAATTCGCCATACCTGCCTACGACTCAGTACAGGTTTGTGATCCAATCTTCTATGGAGTCTGGCATGACTCTCAAAAATATATATATCGCATTTATCGAACATAAGTAAAGTAGCTTCGATGCTTCACACTTTATTCGGACAAATCTAACCTCATATTTTATCATGAATGGTTGTCATAGATCAGGAAACTTGACTTTTTGCTTACATGTTTTTTTCTTTTATTATTTAACGAATAGAATTTTGGGCGCTTCGATATTCCGAACGTCATATCGAACTCTATATTTATCAAAACTAGTTTCTACAACTTGTTTCTACAACTTGTTTCTAAAATGTCATATCAAACACTATGTTTATCAAAATTTGTTTCTAAAACATCAAAATTATTGATAGGTGACCAAATCGTTTTTTTAAAACGCATATTGAGTTATTGCTTCATTCACTCATGTTGATTTCTGAGTACAGCAGCGCGCAGCAACGATAACTTGACAACACAGGCCTGACAACAACGATAACTTGACAACACAGGCAGGACAACAACGCAAATGTTGTTCACCAAACAACACAACACAGGCAGGACAACAACACAAATGTTGTACCCCAAGCAACACAACACATGCAGGACAACAACACAAATTTAGTAAACCAAACAATTCACAACACAACACAGGCAGGACAACAACACGAATTATGTAGAACGAACAACACCACAAAGGCAGGACAACAACACAAATGTTGTCCACAAACAAAACAACACAGGCAGAACAACAACACAAATGTTGTACACCAAACAACACAACACAGGCAGGACAACAACACAAATGTTGTACACCAAACAACACAACACAGGCAGGACAACAACACAAATGTTGTACACAAAACAAAACAACATAGAACTGCACTTGCTATTGTGCCGTTGTGTAATGTGATGAACGTTATAAATAGTATTGGTATAATTATCTCCAGCATTATACGCATGTGATCGCTGGTAACTATGATACCACTTCTCATGCTATCACCATGTCTTCACGCGATCATTACCTCTATTTTCATCATTCACCATCTCTGTCGGCTGGCATCACTCGCATAGCCCTATTGGAGCTTCAAAAATATAATGATAGGTTTTTTTACTTAACTTAGCATTTGGCATCGTTAGAGGTCTGTTTTAAACAACATGTAACATTCAATATATTTCAGCAGTATTCAAAAATTGAAATGAAGCATCTTTAAATCAACTTTGAAACATTACAAATGATCAACAAATAGATTTCATCATTCATAAACCAATAATAAATAAAGAAAAAGAAAAAAAGTTTATTTCCAATAAAGTCCAAACATGAAAAGTTGAAGCGTTGGTTTTTAAAATACATTAACATTTGCATCCTTAACTGATGATAACACATTGGTATCCTATTACCTGCTTTAAATGTTGGAACCAAAGTCAATTAGTACTCCTCGTATGGAACTTTTGTTTTAGGATGTCTTATATTAAGAAATTTTTAAAAGCCAATACGTTGGCATGTATCTCATGTGGCAACTTGGAAAATAAACGTTTTCTTCTTTCTTTTTTCTTTTCTTCTTTTGATTGCCATACCAACAGCAGCAACAACAACAATACCAACAACAACAGCAGCATTACCAGCAGAACCAGAAACAATACCGACAACAACAGCAACAACACCAATAACAACAACACCAATAACACCAACAACAACACCAACAACAATACCAACAACAGCACCAACAACAACACCAACAACAACACAACAACAACATAAACAACAACAACAGCACAACAACAACACAACTACAACAACAACATCACCACCAACAACAAAAACACAACAAAAACACCACCACCACCAACCACAACAACAACAACAACACAACAACAACAACACCAATAACGACAACACCAACAACAACATCAACAACACTAACACCAACAACAACACAACAACAACACCACCACCAACAACAACAGCACAACAATAACACCAACAACAACAGAAACAACAACAACAATGCCAAAAACTACACCAAAAACAACAACACCCACAACAACAGAAACAACAACAACAGCACAACAACAACAGCACAACAACAACAGCACAACAACAACAGCACAACAACAGCAAAACAACAACGACAGCACAACAACAACGACACAACAACAACAACACAACAACAACAACAACAACAACAGCACAACAGCAACAACAAAAACAGCAAAACAACAACAAAAACAACAGCAGCAGCAAAACAACAACAACACCAACAACAACAACAGCACAACAACAACAGAACAACAACAACAACAGCACAACAACAACAACAGCACAACAACAGCAACAGCACAACAACAACACCAGCAAAACAACAACAACAACACCAACAACAACAACAACAGCACAACAACACACCGCCAGACACAGTTGCCAGACACTCGACCTCGCTGGTAAATGTACCTGGTAACCTTAACCATTTACCAGATATATCCACACACTTGTCGGTATCTTTTACCAAGCGCTGAAAAACGCTTTATTTATTCTCTCACGGACATTCACTCTGCCGCGGTATCTTCTCTTTTTGCTCTATTTTTCTCACATATTCCTTCTTTCGTTCTCAGAGCAATAACATCAGGAATGTATCATCTGAACATCCATTATTACTTACTTCACTTGAAAGAGTATCTTCCAACTTTAATATATTTTCAATTCTCGAAACCACGTTGCATTTCTCAGTACATATTTCATCACTATTTCAATGCATTGTACTACTTTTACATCATCTTTTAACTAATTCCTGTCATCTTAGTACAGCGAATTGTTCTTTCAATAACTGATCCTTTGATCAGTAGTACTTCCTCGAAACCATACTGCAATGATTCTCTTGCAAACTATTTTCCTCTTATTCTCTAACCGCTTGAACGTTGAGTTTTACAAAGGTCTTCAGCATTACCTTTGGGCAAATTGGAACGAACTTCCCCCTGCAACATCTTACCAGACGCAACCAGCAAAAAAACTCTGGTAATGACCTAAATGCTGCACAGGCTACAAAAGGCATTTAAAGATACTTATGTCTCTTTCGCCAATATATCCACGCAAGAAAAATAACCGTGTTAGTCATGGTACTCGTTTCAAACGCGCTGGTTACGGAAACTTCAGGCATAGTTACGTTACTAGTTTCGTATCTTGGTATTACACAAATAACATCACTGCTCAACGGAGCTTAAAGATTGTTCAAACGCAAATTTATACAACAGTTACTAAATCAATAAAAATTTAGTTAATTCACTTATAACAACACTCCAAGAAAATAGCGCCACTCACTTTAAAAAACAGCTCTCATAGCATCTTAAAAACAGCTCATGTCTAGGGGTCATTGAACACACTGCCTGCTCTCTGCAAGTACAGCCTAGCTATGTTTGACCTTGACGCCTGCACGCAGTCTAATGCAAAAAATAACTGACTGGAGAAAAAAAAACACTACCACTGCTGCTGAACGAAGTCTGCCTCACGGTACTGTAACAATTATGACAACTAATTGTTGCTGCGTTACTTATCTTAAATTGTAGTTTTAGTTGTCGTTGCCGAACGATGTCGCGATCTCTGCAGTCGTTGGAGGCGATGCACCGTTACTGCTACGTCCGCAGCACGAAGATAACGTAGCTGAACCACCTCGTAGACGTAGTTTTAGGTCTGTGGTCACTCTTTCCGTAGATCTCTGAAGCTCTCTCTCTGTAGATGCTGTCCTTATAATCGCTTCTTAGAAGTTATAATTCTCGTCGTCACCAGACGATCTTCTCGGTAGTTCTCTTAATTTCTCTGTGGTTATCAGTAATCTCCTCCGCCGTGTTGATTTTCTGAAGTCACTGGATCTTCTTCTCAAACTTCTGTACGTCTCTCGTCGAATACTATATCTACTTGACTTCTCAAATATATCTTCACGAATTCGTGGGTCCGTCAACTCTCTGGCCACCAAATATACAGGCAGACAGAGGTTAGAGACACGCTGGTTACGTGCGATGTTTACTGGTGTACGATGTTAACAGGACGGGGATGCGAACCAAATGCGCGGGCCCTAAAGAGCTCACCGCTTACAAGACCTCTGAGGTGCACGGGGAAAGAGGGGCATGGATGGCGCTTGGCGCACACACGCAACAAAAGCACAAGTCAACGCGCAGTCTTTACGTACAATCCACATTTGCTGCACCAAATGAGGCAACTGACGATCACTGTGATAATAAATCAGTAACCCGAACAAATACTTTTTATGAACCTAGAAAACGTATTTTTCTAGTGGGTGGACACAAGTAACCGAGGAAATTCGCTGATCATTTCTCAGCCTTTCACTGTTGTGTTGTTTGGTGTACAACATTTGTGTTGTTGTCCTGCCTGTGTTGTGTTGTTTGGTGTACAACATTTGTGTAGTTGTCCTGCCTGTGTTGTGTTGTTTGGTGTACAACATTTGTGTAGTTGTCCTGCCTGTGTTGTGTTGTTTGGTGTACAACATTTGTGTTGTTGTCTTGCCTGTGTTGTGTTGTTTGGTGTACAACATTTGTGTTTTCCTGCCTGTGTTGTGTTGTTTGGTGTACAACATTTGTGTTGTTGTCCTGCCTGTGTTGTGTTGTTTGGTTTACAACATTTGTGTTGTTGTCCTGCCTGTGTTGTGCTGTTTGGTGTACAACATTTGTGTTGTTGTCCTGCCTGTGTTGTGTTGTTTGGTTTACAACATTTGTGTTGTTGTCCTGCCTGTGTTGTGTTGTTTGGTGTACAACATTTGTGTTGTTGTCCTGCCTGCATTGTGTTGTTTGGTGTACAACATTTGTGTTGTTGTCCTGCCTGTGTTGTGTTGTTTGGTGTACAACATTTGTGTTGTTGTCCTGCCTGTGTTGTGTTGTTTGGTGTACAACATTTGTGTTGTTGTCCTGCCTGTGTTGTGTTGTTTGGTGTACAACAAATGTGTTGTTGTCCTGCCTGTGTTGTATTGTTTGGTGTACAACATTTGCGTTGTTGTCCTGCCTGTGTTGTGTTGTTTGGTGTACAACATTTGTGTTGTTGTCCTGCCTGTGTTGTGTTGTTTGGTGTACAACATTTGTGTTGTTGTCCTGCCTGTGTTGTGTTGTTTGGTGTACAACATTTGCCTTGTTGTCCTGCGTGTGTTGTGTTGTTTGGTGTACAACATTTGTGTTGTTGTCCTGCCTGTGTTGTGTTGTTTGGTGTACAACATTTGTGTTGTTGTCTTGCCTGTGTTGTCAAGTTATTGTTGCTGTCCTGCCTGTGTTGTCAAGTTATCGCTGTTGTCCTGCCTGTGTTGTCAAGTTATCGTTGTTGTCTTGCCTGTGTTGTCAAGTTATCGTTGTTGTCCTACCTGTGTTGTCAAGTTATCGTTGTTGTCCTGCCTGCGTTGTCAAGTTATCGTTGTTGTCCTGCCTGTGTTGTCAAGTTATCGTTGTTGTCCTGCCTGTGTTGTGTTGTTTGGTGTACAAAATTTGTGTTGTTGTTCTACCAGTGTTGTGTTGTTTGGTGTACAACATTTGTGTTGTTGTCCTGCCTGTGTTGTGTTGCCTGGTGTACAACATTTGTGTTGTTGTCCTGCCTGTGTTGTGTTGTTTGGTGTACAACATTTGTGTTGTTGTCCTACCTGTGATGTCAAGTTTTCGTTGTTGTCCCGCCTGTGTTTTCAAGTTATCGTTGTTGTCCTGCCGGTGTTGTCAAGTGATCGTTGTTGTGCTCGCCATAGCCGTGGGGCTAGAGGTTTCTGCCGCCGTGCGGCAGACCCGGGATCGAATCTCGGCGCTGGTGGTGGCGATTTTCTCTGTTGGGTATAGGAGAAAAATTCCAAGCACAATACCCCACTCTACCCAGGTGTCTGAAATGGGTACCGGTCTTGACCGGGGGAAAGCGTCATGGCGTCCTGGCGTTAGATATAAGGCATTTGAAAAACCAATGTACAAGGTGATATGTATCAGACTTGATTGAAAATAAAGCATCTGTTGATGCCTTCATTATTATTATTATTATTATTATTATTGTCCTGCATACGTTGTCAAGTAACCGTTGTTGTCCTGCCTATGTTGTCAAGTTACCGTTGTTGTCCTGCCTACGTTGTCATGTTATCGTTGTTGTTCCGCCTCTGTTTTCAAGTTATCGTTGTTGTCCTGCCTACGTTGTCAAGTTATCGTTGTTGTCCTGCCTACGTTGTCAAGTTACCGTCGTTGTCCTGCCTGTGTTGTCAAGTTATCGTTGTTGTCCTGCCTGTGCTGTCAAGTTATCATTGTTGTCCTGCCTGTGTTGTCAAGTTATCGTTGTTGTCCTGCCTACGTTGTCAAGTTAACGTTGTTTCGCGCTGCTGCACACGGAAATCAACATGTGTGATTGAAGCAATAACTCGTTATCCATTATAAAAAAATGAGTGATTTATCAACAATTTTGAAGTTGTAGAAACCAGTTTTATAAATATAGTGTTTGGTATGACATTTTAGAAACAAAATGGAAAAACAAGTTCTAGAAACAAGTTGTAGAAACAAGTTGTAGAAACAAGTTGTAGAAACAAGTTGTAGAAACAAGTTGTAGAAACAAGTTGTAGAAACAAGTTTTAGAAACAAGTTGTAGAAACAAGTTTTAGAAACAAGTAGAAACAAGTTTTAAAAACAAATTGTAGAAACAAGTTGTACAAAGAAGTTGTACAAACAAGTTGTAGGAACAAGATGTAGAAACAAGTTGTAGAAACAAGTTGTAGAAACAAGTTGCAGAAACAAGTTGTAGAAACAAGTTGTAGAAACAAGTTGTGGAAACAAGTTGTAGAAACAAGTTGTAGAAACAAGTTGTAGAAACAAGTTTTAGAAACAAGTTGTAGAAAGAAGTTGTAGAAACAAGTTGTAGAAACAAGTTGTAGAAACAAGTTGTGGAAACAAGTTGTAGAAACAAGTTGTAGAAACAAGTTGTAGAAACAAGTTTTAGAAACAAGATTTAGAAACAAGTTGTAGAAAGAAGTTTTAAAAACAAGTTGTAGAAACAAGTTGTAGAAACAAGTTGTAGAAACAAGTTGTAGAAACAAGTTGTAGAAACAAATTGTAGAAACAAGTTGTAGAAACAATTTTTGAAAATACAGTTTTAGATATGACGTTCGGAATATCAAAGCGCCCAAAATTTTATTCGTTACATAATAAAAGAAAAAAACGTGTAAGCAAAAAATCATGTTTCCTGATCTATGACAACCATTCATGACAAAATGTGAGGTAAGGTTTGTCCGACTGAAGTGTGAAGCATCGTAGCTACTTTACTTATGTTCGATAAATGCGATAAATATATTTTTGAGAGTCATGCCAGACTCCATTGAAGATTGGATCACAAACCTGTACTGAGTCGTAGGCAGGTATGGCGAATTACGTACGGGCGTGTACATTCTGATGTTGGGTTAATGGTAGTACAGTTTGGTAGGTAAGTTCTCGGGACGCCTTGATGGTGTGGCAATGGAGGGACGAAGTCTTCCTCACATTCAGTGACATGTGTGTGGAAATTATGAATTCACATTTTCAAAAATACTTTAGTTATCGTTGAAAAATCCTAATTTTTTTCTGGCTGGACTTGCTCATAAACTAGTAAAAAATAAAGAAATCATTTTTGACAAAAAGTTTTATACATGGAATATCGATTGTAGACTTTTCTGAATTCCAAAATTCTTATTGCTTCAATGAAAAAGTTTGAAAATATCAGTGTTTGAATCAGTAATTTTGACAAGTTTGAAATAATGTGCATACATAAAAGAGCTCAACTTGAAATTGTCCTTAAAGCTGTAGCATTTCCTAAGCCAATTCTGTCTGTAAGTGCTCTGGAATTGCGACTCTCCTGTCACGCCTACAGCACGTGACGCTCGCCATGTGCAGCATGTGCGCGACTGTACATGTGGTGGGGTGGAGTGGGCGAGCTGGGGGTTAGGTGTAAGGTGGGGTGTGGGGGCTGGCTAGGAGTTAGGTGGGATGTTATGGGCGAGCTGGGGGTTAGGTGGGGTGTGGTGGGCAAGCTGGGGGTTAGGTGGGATGTGATGGGCGAGCTGGGGGTTAGGTGGGGTGTGGTGGGCAAGCTGGGGGTTAGGTGGGGTCTAGTGGGCGAGCTGGGGGTTGGGTGGGGTGTGGTGGGCGATCTAGGGGTTAGGTGGGGTGTGGTGTTTGAGCTAGGGGTTAGGTGGGGTATGGTGGGCAAGCTGGGGGTTAGGTGGGGTGTGGTGGGCGAGCTGGGGGTTAGGTGGGATGTGGTGGGTGAGCTGGGGGTTAGGTGGGATGTGATGGGCGAGCTAGGGGCTAGGTGGGGTGTGGTGGGCGAGCTAGGGGTTAGATGGGGTATGGTGGGCGAGCTGGGGGTTAGGTGGGGTGTGGTGGGCGAGCTGGGGGTTAGGTGGGGTGTGGTGGGCGAGCTAGGGGTTAGGTGGAGTGTGGTGGGCAAGCTGGGGGTTAGGTGGGGTGTGGTGGGCGAGCTAGGGATTAGGTAAGGTTTGGTGGGAGAGCTGGGGGTTAGGTGGGGTGTGGTGGGTGAGCTGGGGGTTCGGTGGGGTGTGGTGGGCGAGCTAGGGGTTAGGTGGGGTGTGGTGGGCGAGCTAGGGGTTAGGGGGGTGTGGTGGGCGAGCTAGGGGTTAGGGGGGTGTGGTGGGCGAGCTGGGGGTTAGGTGGGGTGTGGTGGGCGAGCTAGGGGTTAGGGGGGTGTGGTGGGCAAGCTGGGGGTTAGGTGAGGTGTGGAGGGTGAGCTTCCATCCCATTTAGTATAGTCTCGTGAGCGGTTGGTGTCTGTAACTCATTGTAATTAATAACGTATCGTGCGTTTTTCGACTGATGATGGGATGTATCCCGAAAAGTACAAAAAATGTTTAGAAATTTATTCTTCGATTTTAAAAAATTAATAAATTTGCGTTATCGCCAAGCAAAAAATCAACATGTCTATTCTACTCTGAATGATGCCTGTAGTACCATAAATCAACGTCTACTGGAGCACACACCAGCACAATAACCCACCATGACCCCTTCCCCACCCCACCGCAGGTACACCCCGAGACACACGTACACGGGACAATGCCCGCTACGGTTGCATCTTAGAGATGTTCGAGTCGACACCATCATTTCCAAGGTTCTTATCATCTGACCATCTCTGGCCCAAATTTGTAACTTGATCCTTGAAAAACAATAACATAGTCCTAAGTGTTTTGTTTGGATTATTTCCGGTCCCAGATAACTTGTACAATTCTCATACTCATTTAAATTCTATGAATTGCAGTAAATTATTCATATATCATTCAGAAAATCATCGAGGTATTTATCACGTGATCGATCATAACAAAATTAAGTTCTATTTGAAGCCGTGTTGGCGTAAATGATGCTAGGGGGGAAAGTATGATATGAACGGTAACTAAACCATTTGAAAAACTAAACTCTTCGTAACTAAAACATTTCGATGTTACTTCCACATTTCTGTTATTGAGTTGCAGGAAGCTCTGTGTTGCCTTATGTACCCCGCTGTGGGCAACATCGATGTGTTGTTGTTGTTACTAGTGTTACTTCTGTGTATAATCTAATGCATTGCTATTGTCCCTATTGTCATTACTTGTTGTTACCGTTTCTGGGAACGATTTTACAAGTAATATTATAATTATATTGACACTTCAAGTTATACAAATAGCTACAACAATTGTAATTAACACATTAGTTTAGGCTTTTCCCACAACTTTCCCATTTTATCAAGAGCAGTCCAACAATTTCGCTCGCTGTCGACATCACAGAACGCTGCGCTTCCTAACCTATCCTGCCCACCCAAACTTAGCCAGTCCGTTACCGGTCCCCTTAGCTCCAACCTCTAACTTCTTCCTGAATTTTACCTTCCAAAACGAAATTTTCGTGTACTCAACAGAAGCCTACCCAATATCATCCCTAAGCAAACCTCAGCCAACCTCACGATATCTAGCCTGCTCTAAAACAGAAATATACTCAAGAAAATGCTACACATAACACGGATGTCATCCGAACCAAGATTTTTTGCACGGAAGACCCGCACAGCAGCTCTGCTGGCGGCGCTATCGCGGGTCCCCACATTTCTCATCAGGAAGTTATTATTTTCGTGCAATAATTGCCAATTGTTGCTGAATATTGGTGAGCATGACATTCGCGACAGAGTGCAATGTAAATAGAATATATCAGCATGGAATAGAACAATTGGGGAATAGTTGTACAGAAGTTCTCCTCAGGCCTGAAAAGTTGCGGTATTGTACAAAGGCTTGCGATAGGTTGGGAGTTTCATCAAAGGCGCACAATATCATTAGTCTTCCCTTGAGGGACTACAATGATGGTTTTGGGTATTGTGTACAAACTTGGTACAATGAATGTATGAAAGCATGGGTTGGCTACATTTGAGATGGTAACGAAAAGTTGTGGCACAAGTAGATCGCGACTTACCAGGCGCACTCGAGTCCAGAGCCTCGTTGGATGGTCAAGTTGTTGGCACGTAAATGAGAACTGCACACAAACAAATGGGATAGTCCCCGCTAGTTACTGCGTCTGCAGGTGTTGTGTTCACGGCAATTGTTTTGTGGTCTTTACTGACAACTATTGCCACCCTCACCAGCGTATACGCCACACTAGGGCAGGTGACGTGTTCACGCAAGTGTACTATGGTCGTTAACTAACAACTATTGCCACCCTCACCAGCTAATACGCCACACTACGGAAGGTGTCGTGTTCACGCAAGTGTACTATAGTCGTTAACAAACAACTATTGCCACCCTCACCAGCTAATACGCCACACTACGGAAGGTGTCGTGTTCACGCAAGTGTACTATAGTCGTTAACTAACAACTATTGCCACCCTCACCAGCTAATACGCCACCCTACGGCAGGTGTCGTGTTCACGCAAGTGTACTACTATAGTCGTTAACTAACAACTATTGCCACCCTCACCAGCTAATACGCCACACTACGGCAGGTGTCGTGTTCGCGCAAATGTACTATAGTCGTTAACTAACAACTATTGCCACCTTCACCAGCTAATACGCCACACTACGGCAGGTGTCACGTTAACGCAAGTGTACTATAGTCGTTAACTAACAACTATTTCCACCCTCACCAGCTAATACGCCACACTACGGCAGGTGTCGTGATCACGCAATTGTAATATAGTCGTTAACTAACAACTATTGCCACCCTCACAAGCTAATTCGCCACATTACGGCAGGTGTCGTGTTCACGCAAGTGTACTATAGTCGTTAACTAACAACTGTTGCCACCCTCACCAGCTAATACGCCACACTACGGCAGGTGTCGTGTTCACCCAAATTTACTAAAGTCGTTAACTAACAACTATTGCCACCCTCACTAGCTAATACGCCACACTACGGCAGGTGTCGTGTTCACGCAAGTGTACTATAGTCGTTAACTAACAACCATTGCCACCCTCACCAGCTAATACGCCACACTACGGAAGGTGTCGTGTTCACGCAAGTATACTATAGTCGTTAACTAACAACTATTGCCACCCTCACCAGCTAATACGCCACACTACGGCAGGTGTCGTGTTCACGCAAGTGTACTATAGTCGTTAACTAACAACTATTTCCACCCTCACCAGCTAATACGCCACACTACGGCAGGTGTTGTGTTCACGCATGTGTACTATAATCGTTAACTAACAACTATTGCCACCCTCATCAGCAAATACGCCACACTACGGCAGGTGTCGTGTTCACGCAAGTATACTATAGTCGTTAACTAACAACTATTGCCACCCTCACCAGCTAATATGCCACTCTACGGCAGGTGTCGTGTTCACGCAAGTGTTCTATAGTCGTTAACTAACAACTATTGCCACCCTCACCAGCCAATACGCCACATTACCTACGGCCAAACGACGCAACTCTGCACACTCAGGCAGGAGCTTCACAGGAACACGGCCGCGTGCTGGCAGCAACCGACCGCAGCTGTGTTCATGGAGTCAGGTTTATCGTAACGCAACCGACCATTTTAGTACCTCCTCCACCTATTTTTACGTCACTGCTCTTGAATACGAGGAGCTTCAAACAAGAACACCAATGTACATTATTTGAATCACCGTAGACTCTCAAAAATATTAGTTATCGAATAACCATAAGCACCGTTTTCCTTCGTTCAGCTGATTGTCATCCATATTAATTTACTGTAAGTATTGTTGTGAAATAGGATACTACACTAAAAATAATATATTTTCCATAAAATTTCAGTTCATAACTCATCAAAGATAGGTCATGGTTTTAGTTTAAATATATTCAAATAATTTTGATTCGAACGAATTTCCATCACACCTAGCAGGACACTAATTATTTTTGTGGGTGATTAATTTATTTTCATTTGTGTATCGAATTGAATAAATGACTTGTTTGCTCCTACTAATGGTTGCAAATGAATTAATTCAATCATCATGTAATTCCTATTTTACAGGTCGTGAAAAATCATTTTAATAATTGGTGGTCCTAAATTACTAAAATATTATGACTAACTTAAGAAACTCAATACAAGCATTTAGAGAGTTTTTCTGTCTCCCATCATTGCCGTCAGTGTTAATTACGTTATTTTTACAATAGGTTTAATTCAGACCAAGTTTCATTATTGTCTTACAGGTAATGATTGAAAATCATAATTAAATCAGACAGTGAGTCAAAACTTAGTACTCATAAAACAATGCACTTAAAATGTCCTTACGTCCATACAGAGTATGTTATAGGTTGGAGCTAAGTGGACTGGTAACGGCCTGGCTAAGTTTGGGTGGGCAGGTTAGGTTAGGAAGCGCAGCGTTCTGTGATGTCGACAGCGAGCGAGATGATTGGACGGCTCTTGATAAAATGGGGAAATTATGATGGAAGCCTAAACTGATGTTTGGATTACAATTGATATTTCAATTTTACTGTATTTTGTATCACAATAATTATGAAGGTAATCATGAAATCGTACGTACAACGACGAAACAAGTGAAGACTATAGGAACAATAGCCCTGCGTCACACACCGAAGAAACGCTAGAGGCAAAAGCAGCAAAACCCTCAATACAGCGATGGTGCTCACAGTAGGTCACCTGAGGCAGCGGGGAAGCTTCCTTCCACTCCGTGGGGACACATTTTGTGAATGGAACTCACTTTTATACATACTTGAGTTATCCAAAAACTTAAATATTTTCTTGATTTCATAAGTAATGCTTTATATGAAATGAACAAATAATTCATGTGATCTATCTTATTTATCTACCATTGTTTATAGTTTGAACTTCGAATAAAGAATATTTATTATAATTGATGAAAGTTAACAATATTTTATGAATAGTATACGTTATTTGCAAACGGACTTCATGCGAAACGATGAGACACTAGTGGTTCACCAGTGAAAACCGTCTAAAAAGCATCTAATCTTCAACAACGACCTTCTCACTACCAAGATTTCACAACAGCAGCCGACTTTCTTCCCCGCATTCCGAGCCCTAACCTCTCAAGCGGGTGAGAGTAGATTCTTCATAATTAGCTCTTACTTTTACCGACCGTTGAGCGTCGCCGGAAGGTAGTAGAGTCTGGTGTACCGAAAGGCCCCAGACCATCTGGGCAAACCCCATTATAGTAGGGGGGGAGCGGGTACAAGTAGGGCACCAGCCGCCTTCCGGACAAATCCGACGCCTGAGACTATACACCAACACTTAGGACTAACACCATGCAGCATCACCAAGGAAGTCGTGGATCATGGAGAGCTGGCTACAGCCAGTTTTCCCGCCCCTTACTACAAACACCCACCCATATAAGACCCAACACTATGCAACAAAACACCAACACACGCACCAACGCCATCCCTCACAACAACACACAACCACGAACGACCAAGCAAACTACCACAACCATCCCAGCACAGCCTGCCAACAAATCCAACACTACCTACAAAGTCCAACTCCGCAAGATCGACCCCAGCAAAGATACAAACCGAGAACAAGTCTTTGAAACTGCTTTCAAACACTTGGAAGCCCCCCTCATACGACTCACCAGCAACTCAAGCGGATTTTACGCCATAACTGATGACATCACTGCTATTGATAAACTGACCTCGGACAAAGCCACCAAACACTTTCAGAAAATAAATCTGAAACCGACCATCCCCCCAGATCTCAGAGCCAAAAGAACCATATTCATCAGACAACTGGACAGCAGCATTGGACAACGCCAACCGCAAGAAATACAAGAAGAAATAACACGCGTGCAACAATGGGCAAAAATCATGGAAATAAACAAAATCAAAAACTACACACACGTTATCAAAGTAACCTTCACCGACACCGCCATGACACAGCGCGCTCTCCAGAATGGGCTCCTCATGTTTAACACAAAAATCACACCATCGCAAATGGAACTAGAAAAATACACTCACCTCCGGATCTGCTTCAAATGCTACAAAATCGAGGACCATTCTACTTACCAATGCACTGACAAGACACCACACTGCTCTGAATGCGCTGCTCACGACCACACCTACCAACAGTGCAGTTCACTGGACAAGAAGTGTCTCAACTGCCAAGGAAACCACCGAACACTCGCAGCCACCTGCCCATACAGGAAAGAAGCTATCCGCAAGAAGAACGACGAACTCCAAAAAAGAGAAACCGACCAAACCAAGAGCACCTACATTGAAATCGCAAAAACGGCCATCCAACAAACTGCAAAAACAGATCATACACTCACACTCACCAGCGAGATGCACATAAAACTGGCCGCAATCATCATCGAGGCCCACATCGCAGGCCTCGTACAGGGAGGGGATTTCGGATCAATCTTGTCGAAGTCCCTCAAAGAAAATTACGGGGTGGACACCCAGTTCCCCAACCGTGTTTCCCAAAAAATATTCAACATGTTCATTGAAAAAAAACAAACAACCCCAAGCAGAAACAACGGAGACTCCTGCAAATCAAGCAAGCATCGACACCAACGAAGACGCAATGGACACTAGCTACCACTCAACAGAAGAAAACTCGACCCAGGACGAAACAAGCGACGACAACTTGCAAGAAAACTGGAGGACGCAGTCCAGCCCGAAAAAGAAAACAAAAAACGGAAAAAGAAGAAACAACCATCCTCTGAAGAATCTCCTAGACACGACAAAATAGGGGTTTCACTATTCCGCAGCGACACGCACTCACAGCATATCCCAAGCGAACCCACCAACCAACAGATAATAGAAGAACTAACAAAAAAACCTCCTGGCCTCAAAATCGCTGTCGTACACCCACACCCGGACAAAATATGGAAAGAAATCATTGACGGCCAATTCGACCTCGAAGTGGCACCCATAGCCACAATCCCACACGAACACTTCGACTTGATGAACACATGCTAAAAATCTGACATCCCCCACAAGAAACCCAAACACTCGACTCCATAATGGATACACACAATATGAACAAAACACTAACCGTCATCCAACACAACGTCCAACACTGGCAAAACAATAAAATCGCACTGTGCAACATCTACCGTCAATACAATCCACACATAATTCTGCTAAACTCGCACTGCATGCGTAACGACACCCCCATCAAAATTTGGAATTACAACACATATACCACAAACAAAGCAAATGAAAATCACGCTGGAGTAGCAATAGCAATTCGCAAAGACCTTCCATTCAAGCTTCACGATACCTTTCATACAGATATGTTGGCCATCACAGTAGAAACACCACAAGGCCTAATCACACTTGCCACAACCTACATACCTCCACGCATTGATTACATAAACTACATTGACATGCACACTCTCTTTAACAGAAAACACCCCACCTACCTCCTAGCCGACATGAATGTCACACACCCCACTTTCGGATACACATACGCAAACAGGAAAGGGAGACAAATCCACTCTCTAATAGACAGGAACAAATGTCACCACATCGGCCCCAATTTCCCCACGATAATCAACCACCGTGCCGCCACTAGTCCAGACATCGTACTAACAAAGACGCAAACATTCCACAACATCATACTCGAACCAGGTCCACTAACACCCTCCGACCACATTCCCATCATAGCTACAATATCAGCTAACCCAATACAAATTCCCATCCGCCCACGACCCTCCTTCCACAATGCAAACTGGGAACTATACCGCAACCTTCTCGTTGAACACACAACACCGCAAGACGTAAACCCTACACAAGAGGACATAGACAACCACCTAATCACATGGGAATCCCATATCATCGAAGCCTCCAACCAATCTATTCCAACTATCACACACAGAACCACACCAGGCATCAAACCCACTCATGCCATACTAGTCCTTCAAACGAGACACAAACACATTTACGACCATCTCCAACGACACGGCCACTCACCCCACCTATACAGAGAACTCCTCAGCCTCAGACAACAGATAAAAACTGCATATCAACGCATCTACTCAGCGACATGGAACAACACTATCGGTAACATCAAAAAGATGGACAATCCCCAACAATTCTGGTCCGCCATCAAACGCATGTCAGGCAACAATAAAAAACAAAGCACCCCCTACATCAAAGAAGGCGGCATCTTTTACCACTCACCACAATCCAAGGAACCTTTGTTCCGACAACACTGGTCAAACATATACTCAGGTATTGATGACCCCAACAACGATTTCGACGCTGAACACATACACACTATAGAAACACAAATGAACGACATCGCTCCCCAAAACGAACCACACGAGACAGGAGACACATCCCGTCTTCCTAATTTCCACTACCCAGCAATCACAATCGAAGAACTAAAAAACGCACTTCGAACGTTTTCCCAAAAAGCTCCAGGACCAACTAAAATAACCACACACCACCTCAAACACTTACCGCAAAACATGCTCCAGTACCTTCTGTACATATATACAACAACGCCCTCTCAGCGGGCTATTTCCCAAACAACAACGCCCTCTCAGCGGGCTATTTCCCAAACAAACTGAAACACGCAATAATGATCTTTTTACCGAAGCCCTCCACCTCCCAACACGAGGTGCAAAATTACCGCCCCATCTCCTTACTCGACACCCACGCTAAGCTCCTAGACAAGATATTAACCTACAGGCTAACAGACCACCTAACCATCAACAACATCTACAACAGCCGCCAACACGGATTTCGACACGGAAGAGGTACACACACCGCACTTGCCACGCTACATGAGACCCTCCACATTAAACAAACACAGAGAAACAAAACAGACATCATTCTACGAGATGTAAGCAAGGCCTTCGACAAAGTCTGGCACACAGGACTCAAATTCAAACTGTCGCAGCTACAAATTCACCCCCTATTCACAAAAATCCTGTATAGCTTCATCACTAACCGCACCGCAGCCATACGAATCGCAAACTACACTGGCCCACCCTTCCCAATCAAGTCAGATGTCTCCCAGGGAGCAGTCCTCTCCCCAACACTGTACAACTACTTCACACACGACCTTCCCCCACCAATACCCAACACTGACTACATAGCTTTTGCAGACGACATCACACAAATCATATCCGCAAAACATTCATATAACATGGCAGCTCTTTTAACAACACGAGCCATTGCCCAAATCAACGATTACGAACGAAAATGGAAAATCCAAACTAATGCAAATAAATTCAAAATAATTGCCATCAGCCGCCGCAAACACCCAACAGTGCACATCAACAACACCCCACACCCCTACACAAACTCAGGTAAAGTTCTGGGACTCACAATCAGCACAACCGGATACGCACCCCACACCAGACAACGAGCAGCACTAGCACACCAAAACCTCTCACGCCTCTACCGATTCAAACATCTGAACTTAGAAGTAAAACGCCAACTATACATCGCTCTAGTAAGATCCACTCTCATCTACCCAGTCATTCCCCTACACACACTTCCACCAACATCTATCTCAACACTCCAACGCGTACAAAACCGAGCCACGAGATACATAACAAATTCAGAATGGCAAGATTTCGCCACCTCTGCACAACTACATCGTCGAGCAAACTTGCAACCAATCAACATTACACTCCACAAACACGCGAAAAGAATCTGGCAAAACATTCACGACATGTACCCACAACTCTACCAACAACTCACATTCCCGCAAGACACTCCACAAATACCACACAGACAATTTCAGAGCTCAAAAATGAAAACACTCGCACCCCAACCGAGACCAAAATACACTTAACACGACTCTAACGACGGACGGACGGACAGACTCGACTGACCAGCACCGACTCAAGCGAATATTTTGTGATAAAGGAGACCTAACCAATACGGCAAGCCTAACCACCCACGTCCGGTACTGAAGATGCCTACTAACTAAAGATCGATCATACAAAGCCCTGACGGGTAATTAACGTCTACCACCCCTAAACTACCTACAAAAAAATACCCACAACACTAGCATCATACGCGCACAGCGTATCTCTATCTTTTTCCTACCTATCCTTTTCCGTTTCACCCCTTCTCTTCCCGACACACCCTGTGTCAAACTCTCCTTCCGACTTCTCTATAAGCATCGCCAAGCCAAGAGACACTAGTATCAGCAACTAACATAAAAATTGATGTTGATGATGTTTGATGTTTGATACGTCGAAACGTTGCATTTTATAATTAGACAGAAATATAGATTTTAACGAATTGCTGTGTTTTAGTACGAAAATGCTAGGTGCATTTCTTAATCAACTTACACGTGAAGAAATTGAACTATTTCGTAGGGCTGAAAAGTTAGAAAAGTAACATAAAAATTGTTAATTTATATTTGGAGCCCCACAGGGCTAAGCGATAAGCGATGTATTGCAGTCTGATAAGTAATTTCATTTTGTGGTGATGATGGTATGAAGACATGTAATAGCGTGAGAAGTGATATCATAGTTACCAGCGATCACATTCATATAATGCTGGAGCTAATTATACCAATACTATTTGCAACGTTCATTACATTACGCAATGACAGCAATGGCACAATAGCGAGTGTAATTCGACGGGAAATGATTTATAAAACTCATGTGATGTGCAGGTGGTGTGACGTGATCAAGTGATAGAACTGAAAATGGATAGAACTTGAACTTCTCAATATCACCTATGACTGGAAGTGATAAAACATGTTACAATACAATAGTTCTACAATAGTTACCTTTTCTTGATAAAATAAAAAATTCTCGCGATGATTTTTTTATCATTTAAGTTTTCACATTTGATAATCGTTTTCGTGTTCTAGTACATTGACTTATATTTGATTTACACAAAATAAATATGAATATGAAATTACATAAGAATCACTGGTCCTCAAATTCCCACAGATTCTATCACACCCAGAAAGATAGGACATGCGTATGAGTACTGTAAAACAACTCTTCAAGGCCTTTATATGCCGCTATATTTCGTTGGGTCGATACATGCGAAGTTGCGCAAGTCTCTAGTGGCAGACATCACCTGTAGACGCAGTCTCTAGTGGCAGACAACACCTGCAGACGCAGTAACTAGTTGCAGACATCACCTGCAGACGCAGTAACTAGTGGCAGACATCACCTGTAGACGTAGTCTCTAGTGGCAGACAACACCTGCAGACGCAGTAACTAGTGGCAGACATCACCTGCAGACGCAGTAACTAGTGGCAGACAACACCTGCAGACGCAGTAACTAGTGGCAGACATCACCTGCAGACGCAGTAAATAGAGGCAGACAACACCTGCAGACGCAGTAACTAGTGGCAGACAACACCTGCAGACGCAGTAACTAGTTGCAGACATCACCTGCAGACGCGGTAAATAGAGGCAGACAACACCTGCAGACGCAGTAACTAGTTGCAGACATCACCTGCAGACGCAGTAAATAGAGGCAGACAACACCTGCAGACGCAGTAAGTAGAGGCAGACAACAACACCTGCAGACGCAGTAACTAGTGGCAGACAACAACACTTGCAGACGCAGTAACTAGTGGCAGACATCACCTGCAGACGCAGTCTCTAGTGGCAGACATCACAGACATCACCTGCAGACGCAGTAACTAGTGGCAGACAACACCTGCAGACGCAGTAACAAGTGGCAGACATCACCTGCAGACGCAGTAACTAGTGGTAGACAACACCTGCAGACGCAGTAACCAGTGGCAAACATCACCTGCAGACGCAGTACCTAGTGGCAGACAACACCTGCAGACGCAGTAACTAGTGGCAGACGACACCTGCAGACGCAGTAACTAGTGGCAGACAACACCTGCAGACGCAGTAACTAGTGGCAGACAACACCTGCAGACGCAGTAACTAATGGCAGACAACATCTGCAGACGCAGTATCTAGTGGCAGACAACACCTGCAGACGCAGTAACTGGTGGCAGACAACACCTGCAGCGCGGGAAGCATGGCACACGAAAGGAGGTAGCAGCAAACCAGTCTTTTATCGAATCGTGCTGGGTGCGAGTGTCGTCATGGCATCGCACCAATAGCAGCGCTTAGATTGCATCTGGCAACACTGCTAACCCGAAATCTGGCATCACTGTTAGCGTTACTGGTACGACCGTACGACAATCTGCCATGCCGTTCAAACGAAGTGTTCACGAGTCGAGTGAAGTGCATTGTGGCCGCCTCACGTTTAACTAAATAAGTGTTGCTTAATTTAATATCAGAATAATTTTAAAAATCAACCCAAGATATTTCAATGTCCTGGTTTCAATTTTATAGAATGGATTGCGCCCAGTTGAAACGTTTGGTTATATAATTTTAATAAGTCTCATTTCTGTTAGTGGCAGGCATTAAAAAGACCGGCTACCGATGGCGATAAATGCTATCGGCATTTAAGAAGCACACTTCAATAAAAAGTGGTGTTGTGCTGTCGTTTTATAATCACAGGAGTTTGGACCTGGAAGGTAAGAAATTGAACTTTGAATATAATTTGAATGTAATTTAAAAAGGATGGCTCATAATTGATTTTTTCACTCGATGAAGTTGCTTCTCTCTATCAAAGCTTCGAAACCAGATACAGTTAGAACAGTTCAAATTTGATATGCTAGTTCGATGGGAAAATGCTGTTGACTCACCTGAAATTTAAGATAAAGGAAATAAAGAATTAGGAGTATGGTTGCTACAATTCAATGCTGAAAAATGACATACTGCTAATTATTTTTTTACGAATAACTCGGAGCTTTTACTCCGAGGTAACTTAAATCTTGTGTTAGGGTGCTATCAATAAATTTCTGTGTGTAAATTAATCTGAAAGTGGGATGTGATGTCAAATTTTGCCAGGTTTACAATAAAAAATTTCACTGGCATTGTTTAAAATTTGATCTCTTCATTATGTTGAAATTAGCAAGTAGTAAGCTCAGAAGTTACAGTGGTCAGCATTAAAGCTAATTTGGACTGCCAGACTGTAAAACTTGTGTTCAATATTATAGATGCATCTTCACAATAGCTCTTGTTTTTGTTGAGGAGCCTATCTTACCTGAAATTATTAGGTTAATTCATGATAACTACCTCCCTTGTAGCTAAAATTCAATCGTTTCAAACCTTCATGGCGTCCTGATGTTAGTTATAAGGCATTTGAAAAGCCATTTTACTAGATGATATGTATCTGGCTTGATTGATTGGAATAAAGCATCCCCCTGTTTACTGAAGAGATGCAAAATCTTGTCTATGGTTTTCCATAAGAAAGTGCTACTTTTTATGGCATTCTTTTTTGCAAGTGAAACTGTTCCAAGACATTCTTGGAAATGCATTTTTGAAGATACCTTACTGTCCTTCCTTACCTTACTGTCCTTATGGTGAGCTTACCATTTATATTGTTCTATTTGCTGTTTTCAATAGTTTTGAGCTATTGAGTGCGAATTTATGTTGTTCCTTATAAATTCATTGTCAGTGCTTCAAAAATCTTATCTGAAGCAACAAAGCTGTGTTTGTAACAAACATGTCTAATGTATTCTTAATTTGATTGTATTGTCTTATTGTACCTACAGCGCAGATGAAATGGACATTGGGCATGTAAAGGGTGTGAAATACAAAATTTTGTTAAATGATTACAGGCCCATCCAGACGAGAGGATGGCGAATTCCGTACGCCAGCCAAGAAATTATTGATAAAAAGGTCTCGGAGATGGTCAAGAGTGGAATTGTGCAAGAAAGCACAAGTGCGTGGAAAAATCCCCTCGTACTCGTGAAAAAACCTGGAGGAGGCCACAGAGTTTGCCTTGATTTGCGAGCTGTAAACATGCGGGTGGTAAACGAACATTATCCTATTCCCAATATCGTAGGAACGTTGGAAGAAGTTGCTGGCAAGGAATACTACTCAATTGTTGATGCAAAATCTGCCTTCCATCAAATTGAACTGGATGAAGAAAGCAAGCAGTACACGGCGTTTCAAACTAGGCAAGGAAATTTTGAATTTGCTAGGCTCCCTATGGGACTTAAGTGCTCAACATCAGTCTACCAGAGAGTAATTTGCCATGTTCTCAAAAGGCAGCTTGGAAAATTCGCCGCCATTTATTTGGAAGATGTGTGCATCAACTCACCTAGAGTCACCTAGAAAATTTAAGGGAAGTGTTACACGAATTTCAATGTGCCGGAGTAAAAATAGGCTTAGACAAGTGCAAATTTGCGCAAAAACAAGTAACGTACCTAAGATGTTACCTCAGTCGTGAGGGGCCAATCCCAGATCCCAAGAATGTGGAGGCGATGCAGAACTATCCGAGGCCTACCACCGCACGAAAAGTCCGCTCGTTCGTGGCGGCGCTTAATTTCTATCGGAGGTTCATTCCGCAATTCACCACAACAGCTGCTCCCCTCAATGCGCTGACCAAGAAGGGACAAAAATTCAAGTGGAATGAAGAACACGAGCAAGCCTTCTGTAGACTTAAACAGCTAATGATAGAAGCCCAGTTTTGAAAAAACCCTCTCTAAACGAGACTTATTATTTAAGCTGTGATGCATCAAATGAGGGCTCTGGAGCAGTCCTAGCACAAAGATGTGAAGGTAAAGAGCAACCCATTGGATACTTCAGCAAAAGGTTCAATGATGCTGAGAAACGTTATTCAATTACATAACGTGAAGGATCAGCAGTGGTCGCCGCTGTAAATCACTTCTCACCTTATCTGTACGGTAATAAATTTGTTGTAATCACTGATCACACGGCCCTTAAGTATTTGTTCATAGGCAAAAATACCAAGAACAACAGAATTATGAGGTGGGCACTAACACTCTCACAGTACGATTTTGAAGTAATTTATCGGCCAGGAGCTCAAAATGTGGTTCCAGACGCGCTGTCAAGGAACATAGCGCAAAACAACGAGGACGATGAAGACAACGGAGAGCCCAAGACGGTGTTTGTCACGTCGATGGTAGATGAAATACCCAGTGTGCAACAGGCGGAAGTCAGCCTGCAAAAGGAAAATGTGAGGGCAGAGCAATTAAAAGATCCTGTTTGGGATCCTGTGCTGAGTTACCTTCAAGGTGACAAATTAGGGGAAGCTCCAATTTTCGCTCTGAAATCCGAAATCTTCGCCGACGGAGGCATATTGTATTTCAGAAAAACGCAACGAAAGCCTAATAGAACAAGGCCCTTGATAATAGTGCCAGACACTCTAAGAAAGTCCGCGATGACGATGGCGCATGACGGTGCCATAGGTGCACACCAAGGGAGGGCTAAGACTTGGAAGCGAATATTGGAATTCGGTTACTGGTTAAATATGTCCATAGACGTCTATGCATTTGTAGACTCTTGCATGAAGTGCCAGAAGCGGAAGATCAACAACCGCATTTGTGTCAGCATGGGTTCATTCCCTATAAATTGATAAACCACTGGACAGAGTAGGAGTTGATTTAATTGAAATGCCAGTTTCGAATGAAGGCCACAAATACATTATAACTGTGGTCGATCATTCAGCAGATACGTCGCGGCATTTCCGCTCAGAAGCAAAACCACAGAGGAAGTAACTCGAGCGTTAACTAAATTTGCAACAACGTATGGCCCTGCCAAAACGCTCGTCTCAGATAGAGGCTCCGAGTTCACGTCCGCTTTGTTCCGAAGTGTGTGCGAAAAATTGAAGATAAAATACACCAACACTTCAGCCTATCATCCACAACCGAATGGAATGATGGAACGTCAAAATAAAAACATCAAAACCGTGTTGTCTCACCTGGCAGCAAATGATCAATCCTAGTGGCACCTTTCTATTCCTTGGACGTGCCTGGTACTTAATACCAGCTACCAAAGCGTAATTGAAGAGATTCCATAGTATTTGTTCTTTGGTAGAGATGCCGAAATTCCAATCATTTACTGGCTAAAAACCCCTCGAATAGATTACTCTCTAGGGGAGAATTATGCAGCAGAAGTGACTGCACGACTCCACAATGCATTCAAGATTGTTAAGGCAAAATCTAAGGCGTCGCGCGAGAAATCCGTGCAATTAAAAGAGTGAGGAGTCAAGAACAACACAGTTCATGTAGGTGACATCGCTCTGCTTCATAATCCGTCAGGAAGGCCTGAAGCTGACGGCGCATGGCCGACAGATTCGATTGGTCCTTATCCAATAATAGAAAAGAGCGAGACTAATGCAACGATTAAGGCACTTTATAGTGACCGTGAAGAGAGAGTTCACCTAGACCGGCTGAAGGTGGCGTTTCTCAGAGGTGAGGCTTACCCTCACGACGCGGACAACGCGGCTGCGCCAGTGGCTGCTAGTGACACGGGCAACAGTGAAGATGAAGACGGGAGAACAAGAATCACCGTGAAGGAACAGCGAGCTGCGTCCAGATCGCAGCGGAGCTACAATCTACGTTCTAGGTGCAGGTGAATCGTCGCGTACATACGAACTGCAATGAATTGAGCTTTATGAGTTTCCTCAACTTTGTGGGATGTGTTCTTTGTGTGTTTAATTCTAGGTGCGCTCTTCAGTAGGAGTGAGTTCTTGGCGCTGTATTGCTTCAATTTTAAATGTGTTCTTCAGTAGGATTATGTTATTCTAGCTTTGAATTAAATTTGTTCTCACTCGCTGGAGTGGGAGGCGTTCTCCAGTAGAAGTATTTTCTAGTTTGTGTAACTTTAATGTGCTTTTTGCTCACAAGAGATCTCGTCCGATACGAGATGCTTGTTCGAGTGAACTAATCTTATACTATGCTTAAATTTTCATTTTTCCATTCCTGCTTAGAAAAGGGAAATAAATTTTCATTAGGTCAAATTTAGTGTCTTTCTTAACAGGAGTAAGTTGCTTTATTCGTAGGGAAACTCTTTTTCTGCATCTCGCCAAGAGTGTGCAGTTCACATGAGATTACTAAACGAGTGAATTAGTTTAACTGATATTCGTAGAATCATGCTAGTTCATGCTAAGAGAACAACAATGAGTGCCTTAGGTAAATTTTCAGATGTCTCTGCAAAGCAGGCTGCTCACGTATTAAGTAGTATTGCTTGCCATTTTGCCGCTTAATAGAGGCGTTGCCTTACACGAAATGCTCAAGCGGACGTGCTTATGAACATTTATGACAACTGTATTGGAAATTGCAACAGCACCATCAGCAATTTGTACCTACCAATATTATGATGGAATATTGATATCCACCTTGTTCACCTTTCCTCGTAAATTGTATGTAATTTTTAACCAACAAACTATTATTATGTGTAAAACATATTAGCTGATTAGATTATCATCGTCGCTAAATTTTTTTCTATTTATCTTTATTTTTTTTAAACTTATTACCTGTTGTATGTGAACTTTGTAACAACGCCTTCAGCAATTTGTGCGCATCAATTTTGTATATTGAACTCCAATATTAATCGCTATTGGCTGAGTATTGAGTGTACCCACGAAATCACGCTAGATTTCTTACTCTTTTCTATACTTTCTAAGCTAGTTTTTAGATAGATATATCCTTTTAATCTTGACTCTGTATTTCGTTTTAAGTTGTACAATAGTCCTTACTGCCTACTGTTTACTAATTTCGAATGACTGATCACGCTGATATATTAGATGAAATCGACCCGGATCTCAATCATTTGAACAGAATATTTCCAAACCTAAACGACTCTGAAAACTGCAGATATACTAACATATCAAAATTCAACGAATCTGTACGAATAACCCGGCAGGATTTTTCGCTACTGTGTTGGAACTGTAGGTCACTCTATCCAAAATTGGAAGAGATACAATGCACTATTACTGAACTTAAGTATACCTTAGATGTGATTAGCTTCACCGAAAGCTGGCTAGATGACTCGACCAAAGACATGATTAAATTTGAAAATTATCATAGTTACCATTCGCTACGAAAAAACAAGCGAGGCGGGGGCATCAGTACATACATTTCTAAGCACATGGATTCGAGAATCATAGCAAGTGCAACACTGAATCAGGATCATATAGAATCATTATTCGTAGAACTGTCTAGAGATGGCAAACGAATTGTGCTTGGAACGGTGTATAGGCCGCCTACAGCCTGTCCTATATCCTTCCTTAATGAGCTTAATCGAATTATTTCTCAGTTCAACAGGTCCTTCTACAATGACATAATAATATGCGGTGACTTCAACTATGATTTGCTGAAACATGAAAGCTATGAACCAATCTCTAATTTCTTAAATGCATTTCATTCTAAATCTTTCCTTCCGATCATCACAAAGTCAACACGAATAACCTCAGAATGTGCCACGCTGCTTGACAATATCTTTATGACAGACCCAAGTGATTTTCTTGCTGGAATAATTACTTCTGACTTATCAGATCATTTTCCAGTTTTTCTTATTAAGAAAAATGTCTATCTTGCGTGCACCAAAGCACGGGCTGAAACTTACTCATATCGTAAAATAAACGAATCAAATTTAGAAGAAATGCGCACCGTTCTAGAAGATTTTATGCCAACATTGCACATCACCCAACAAAACAATAATGCAAGGAGCATTGATGAATCAGTAGTAAAGTTGACTGAAACTATAATGAACGCATACAACCAGTGTTGCCCAATTGTAACTCGTACAGTTACCCCGAAAAATAAACGAAAGCCCTGGATTACTAGAGACATCGTGATAAATATAAAGAAACGCCAAGCGTACCTAGCCCTCCTTTGCGAAGGGCGAATATCTAGAGAAACATATAACCGATTCAGAAACTATGTGACAAACCAGATAAGAACATCAAAAAAGAGCTACTTTACCCTCAAGTTTACTCAATTCAAAGCTGACGTTAAAAAGACTTGGCGCCTCCTTAACTCTTGTTATAAACCGAATAACGCCGGAAAAAAGAAAATTGGTCATATCACTCAAGATAATGTAAAATACCATGAGAAGAATGAAATTGCTAATCTCTTCAACAACTTCTTTGTAAACGTAGGGAAAACTATAGCCAATGGTATTCCAAGTGAACCTACTGATCACCTGGAATTTATGGATCATATTCGAGAACACAACTCCTTTTTCTTTACGCCTACAAACTCCTCCGATGTAATTGCGTGCATAAACAACATGAAAAATAAATCGAGTGGGTTACAAACGTTTCCAACTAAAATACTTAAAATAATTGCTGATATTGTGGCCCCGCTGATATCCAATATTATTAACCAGTCTCTCTTACTAGGCACTTTCCCGAACTCCCTCAAAGTTGCTAGAGTAACCCCTATCTTTAAAAATGGTGAAAAAACCTGTGTAAACAATTATCGACCTATCTCCATGTTACCAATTATTAGCAAGGTATTCGAGAAAATTGTGTATAAAAAAGTGTACTCTTATTTTGAACAAAAATCATTTCTCTATGATAAACAATACGGCTTTCGCTGTAAAAAATCAACAACACAGGCAATATTAAATCATTTACAATTCCTTTATTCTAATATAGATAACGGAAAGACTGTCTTCTCTGTATTTCTTGACTTTCGAAAGGCATTCGATTGTGTGGACCATAACATATTACTCTCGAAACTTCATTGTTATGGCATTCGTGGGGTTGCCCATGATTGGTTCAGATCATACCTAACAAATCGGAAGCAATACGTTGTCATTGACGACGCAAAATCGGACCCACAAAAAATTAGCCATGGAGTTCCACAAGGATCTGTTCTTGGGCCTCTCCTTTTTCTGATTTTTATCAATGATATTATTAAATCTACATCATTTTTTAAATTCATACTTTTTGCCGATGACAGTACGCTTTCTGCGGTCCTTCCGAACGAAAATCCCACTACGATTGCGGAGAGTATAAATAATGAACTCCATAAGGTTTCACTGTGGCTTAAAGCTAATAAAATAAGCCTCAATATCGATAAAACAAATTATATTACGTTCTCATACAAGAAAAATATATCTCTACCATCCATTAAAATTGGCGAAGGTGAAATCAAAGAAACCAACTCATGTAAATTTCTGGGCATCATAATAGATAAACATCTGACCTTCAAAGAGCACATCACTCATATTAGTTCTAAATTATCAAAATCTATCGGAATCCTGAATAAAGTTAAAAATTTCCTGCCTGAAACAGCCTTACTAATGCTTTATCGAACGCTCATTTCACCATACCTGCAATACGGAATAGAAGCATGGCATGGAACTGATAAAAATAAAACTAATATAATTTTTACTCTGCAAAAAAGAGCCATCAGAGCGGTAAAGAACCTAGAATATAATGCTCACACAAATGATTCATTCAAAAATTTACAAATACTTAAACTCTCGGATCTCTACAAAATCTCCATCTGCAATTTCATCTACAAAACATTAGCTAATGATGGCGACAATAGCCTTCAACAGTTATTAACTGCGCAAACTGGTCATCACGACCATTTAACACGAAATAAAAGTAAATTCATGCTTCCTTATTATTCAAAGGCCCGCTCGCAACATAGTATACTATTCGTTGGAACTAAAACCTGGAACTCAATACATGCGGAGATCCGTGAAAGTAATTCTTACAAGGTATTTAAAAGAAATCTTGAGTCTTACTTCTTATCAGAATACTAGTCGTGTAAGATCACCAAGTCAAATCCTGCCTCCTACATGTCTGGTCCTAATAATGCAATTTGCCATGAGGAATATCGCCGATTTTCAGTCTGCTCCCAAATCGTTATCGAATATACTGTTAAATATTGTCCATATGACCTATATTGTAAAATTAAACATCAATATCGAGTTCATTATCCTGTTGATCAGTCTAATGCGAAACTAGGCTAAGTGAATTAGGTTAAACATTATTGTACGCCCTAGAATAATGTAATGGTAGGATGCCCTAGAAGTCGCTGAACTTATTCGGGCCCACAGGTAGCTATACTCAACTCTGACCATTGTATTAGACTTAAGAAACATTCTACCTCTGTATTTCCTGTGGTAAATAAATTGTTTAAATTGTTTAAATTGTTTAAATTGCTTATTTTTATCAATACTTTTAATGTAGTTCTTTTCTTCGAAAGGGAAATGTGTGTTCAATTAAATGAAGAGTAGCGGTTTCATTCGTACTGTTGTGTTGAACTTTTGATTCTGTGTGCCTTTCTGTCACTCAGAAGGAACATCGTGAAATACGATATTCTAGCATGAGTAAAACTGGCCCAATGCTGTAGATGTTGTGCGCTTCCTTTCTTTAGGCTTAAGGAATTAATCGTTCGTGGTAAATTAGTCTAGAAAATGCTTCAGCAAAGAATTAGGCAAATAGAATGAACTGCAAGCGACATTCAAAACAGCGAAGAAGAAGTTACAAACATACAACATGGGGGAACATCGAATTTTATAAGAAGCATGGAAAATATGAAAATTTCGAGCGTCACGTTGAAGGAACGGCGACTGAGGACAAATGGCTGAAAATGTAAGATCATGGCGCAAAGGAATGCAGAGAGTGCGTGTACTAATTGACGAAGTACTAATTGGATCGAGCTTGTGGCTGAGTACAGCTGCGGCTGAGTACAGTTTGCGGCTAGCGCCAGCGTCTGCACGCAGAAGAGAAAAGGAAAGGTTTCTCGAGAATCTGCTAATTAAAACGCTAGAGTTTGAGAGTATCGCAAGACAAACTGAGAGTCACGACCAGGATGGAAGAAGAAATGAAGATAATTCTGGTAGTATTATTCAGCCATAATGTACTAGCGTTCAAAAATGCTTTTATGTGCTTGAGCATGGAGAAATAAAAGGAAAATTAGTAATGGAGAGTCCGCATTGTACCATTTTCGCTCGAATGCACTTTCCCCGAGAAAATAATATTGAGGCAAATAGCCACAGTGGGATACTGACGCCATGTCTTCCGGCATCTTTGTCACCATGCATGTGAAGAAGAAGTAGTAACTATGAGCTTGTATTGGATAGAGTTGAGTAAGATACGCAATTTCTAAGGCTCTATTAACCCATGTAATTTCTCGCACATATATGAGTAATTTCTCAGACATATATGAATATTGTCTCGCATAAAAGAGGAGTATTATCTCGTATAAAAGAAACGAATATTGAATGCTGGCATTGGCTCGAATTCATCAACGGACTTGGGTGATATTATGAAAGGCTACTGCGACTGATCACCGAAGCAAGCTTTATGAAGATCTGAGGTTTGGAAATCGAGTCGAATCGGCGTTCACAACACAAGTTATAACAGACTGCATTTCCCATGATCGAACGGATATTTAGTTCGCAATAACGATCTATATATGACAAAGCGAAGTCGCGAGGAAAATCTAGCGGATAAAAATTTTGAAAAATTGGAATTATTTGAATTATAAAAGGGCATCCTTCCCAAAAGTGACGAACATAGACGCGTGTATGAAGCCATGAGAGTGCTACGGGAAAAGCATGAGAAATAAGCCATAAAACTCAGTAAAAACGAGGAAGACGTCGCCCAAACAACGATGGAAACGTTGGAAACTGTGCTACAGAACGTTCAAGACGGAAATTAAAATCTGCGGAACAAAATCCTTTTCTCTAGAATGTCCGAAGGTTGTTAGGGAATATAATCGCAAAAAATTTGAGTACGTAACCACAGTTGAGCATTGAAGCTTCTGTAAACTTATTTTCACTTAGGCGGAACACTGACAGATCGGTTAGAAAATTGCGACACTCAAAAGTTAGACAATTGCTGATGGTAGTGAAGAGAATTTGTAATTGTAAGGAAGCTCCATGTTCAGCGGAAGTATATTTAAGGATAAGATATGGTGAAGTAGAAATTTTCATGTGTGTCTTAAGTTGGCTGATAATACTTCAGTAATGACCATTCAAACAAATAGCTAAAAGCTAAAACGGAAAAAATATGTCAAGCCAAATTTTTTTGTATGGGTGCGAGGATGTTAAGGAAAATTTATTTTTGTGATTTTTTTTAAAAATTAGGAAAAAAATTTAATTGTGCATTTTGGAGAATTCGACACAATTTTTCGCTACATTATTTTGATTGTGTACTTCATTGGGTTTGGCTTCGTGTGTTGTAATAACATTGTAAGGTTCGCATTCAGCAGTACATAGATTGGTCGAGTTCACATGTTCTTTGAAAGAATTTTGCGGTAAGGCTATTCTAGAGAGCCATGGGCAATGTTTATGAACAGTTGTCAAGCGCGCACCAAAATTTATGGGGCAAGCACCCCCAAGAAGAACAGCCTAGTCAGCTCGTATCAAATTACAAACACCGCCTGTTGGAGTGTCGAAAAAAAGGGATAAGCTTTAACGGCGAAATTCATTGATTAATCTCAGCAGCACTTAGAAAGGGCGGTGTCGGCCACGTCCTCGTCACAAAGGCTTACTACCAATAAGAGGGATTCTGGACACGTACGTCTGAAGTTAGAAGAGCTCCATTGGTGCACGCGCAAAAAGGGTCAACCCTCTTCGATCAGTTTCTGGTGCAATTAACGAAATTGAGTCAGTCGTACAACAAGAGCGCTCTGAGAGAGTACGTGTTGCAAATTAGGAGAAGGTGGAAATAAATTTATACTGAAAAATCACTTTCTGAAAAATATAGGTGAAAATATTGAATATATTGCGTGTATAGAGGAAGTTGAATAAGTTTTTTTGGGCCCGTAAATTAAAAATGGGATTAAAAATGTCACGTTTATTTTTCCAGAAATGAAAACATCGTAACCAAACTGTGTAGTAAATGAAGTACTAAGTTTCGACGTCAGTTGGGAGGGTAAGGATTGTTTTTGGATCATAAGATAGGAAGTTTCCTTTTGAAAAAGATTTTTTTTAAATAAATGTCATGGGAAATAATGTCACATTAACGTAAAATTAAAATATTTTTGAGCACAATATTTGGAAATTAAAAGAGGTAACGAGGTGATAAATTATTTGCAGGCAGGGCGGTCGTCGCAGATGTCTGACGTGAAGGGAAGGTTGCGGGCTAGTAGTCAGAAGTGGAGATTTGGAAGGCGGTCGTCATAACTTTTTGAACTGTGAATAGATCCTGAAACTGAACTGAAGCTGTGCTTGTGAGAAGGAGCTTGTGAACGCACGTTATGACCACATCTTGTAGAGCTGAACGCCACAATAATTAAGGGGTATTCTGTCATGTTTTATGTGTGGGAAAAGTGAGGGAAAGGGCTGGCCAGCCAGATTGACTAGGATATGAATTGTTGTGTGAGTTATTAGGTTAGGGCTTTGAGGCAGGTTGTAAATTGCACTGTTTCCTAATAACATGTTCATTGAGTGTAAGACTCCATTCTCGTATTGTATTCTCTCTGCCGTAATTATAAAATCATGCTAAATTCACATGGAGTACATAAATACCCGTTAACGCAAAGGCAGCTCATCAATACAGGTGCTCACAGAAACGCGCTGGCGTAAGTCGTGTCTCTTCTCATTGGTGAGTACCGTCCTTGTTTTAGTATATGTTTATTAACTTCACCATTTGTGCATTTTTTTCATCCCGTAATTTCTCGTATTTCTTGTGTATTTAACAATTTTTGGAGGTACGCCAATTCCTCAATTCCGAGAACCTGATTTCCTTACTACAGCAATTTAGTAAGGAGGCGGGACCATTTCTCGTGACAGAGGCTTCACCTTATACAAGATGTGAGTGACATAGTTATCAATGTATTATTAATCTATCTTCATCAACTGATCAAGTAACAAGGCTACACCTTGATATGAGCTCATTATAACGTCATTAGGCGAATTCCTGTAAATGCGTCATTATGATATCTGATTGAAGTTAACGTAACTACCGAAATTCGATAGCATTATTGTCATTCATAGTTTCCTTTAATAAGCTATTTATATCGTGCGTCACCTTACTATCTGATTGATTGTGTCATCCATTATAATTTGAAAGACGTCATCATTTTAATATTAAATCAAGTCGTAACCTTCTCATCATTGTCGCTACTTTCCTGCGACGCATCAAAACTTACTCAATGTCCTAATCGACTTTAAGGGTTAAGAAATACAATATTCGCAACCAGAAGATTTTTTATTCGATTTTCGTTTTACAAAACTTTTAGGGGTTTAAAGAGCTTCCCGCTTCACCAGAATTTCTCCTCCTGCAGGTGCAAACGAATAACTAATTACATTAAACCGATTCAAATGGTACTTCACAATATTACAATATGTCAGTTGTTAACTCAAAATTATACTTTATTCAATGGCTACACCACTCTCCCGTAACCGTCCACTTACTGATAGCACAACTGCTCGGCGCCCATCAATACATGAATACCGAGACGTAGAAAGCACGCAGTGCGCGAGAAGTTCAAGTTGAAGAATACTTGATTTACAAAACCCAGGTTTCGAACGTTATCCCCGCTGGTTGAGATACTGGAAAACCACAGTATCGTTAGGAACTAAGCATAGCAGTTGCTCGCATGACACTTCATTTAAATTTCACTTATTACACAATTAAACACTTAAAACCTCGCCTAATGCTCACCTTCAACTTTAATACCATTGGCACTGACAAGATGAAGTTAGCTCGGGCAGCTATTTTAGGAAATTAGGAGGAATTACAATGGAAGGAACCTATCCTCGGTATAGGACAGGTAGAGTTGTAAGCGTTAAGCTAATCGTTGCGTTAGGCGTTGCCCGAAAGAATTAGTTTATTTAACTTTCTCTTAATTTAGAGCAACCTTCAATAATTAAACATTTTAGTAAAATTATGCAAGATGAAAGTTTACTCTTTAAGTGAAAAGGACACAGTCCAACTTTTGAATTATAAGGTTAAGTTGACGTGACTATAATGTCACTCTTCCAGAGACCTTGGTCACATTGGAAGTTAATATTTTCCTTGAATTCTTCATTCAGAAGATTATTTTTACATTTAAAAGTTCGTTTATTTAATCTCTTTAATTTTACTTCATTAAGAGAGAAGTTAAAAACCGAGGTAAGGTAAAGAAGTAACAAAACGCCATGCAGAGAAAAACTAAATGAACGAAATTGAAATAGTGGCCACTACAAATAATAAATAGGAAATTGAGAGCGCAGCCAGTGGAAAATTAACTGAAGAGGCTTCCCAGCAATACTCTGGTGCTAAAGGCCGATTCAAAGAGCTGCCTCTCAGTCTCCTCCACTCTGTGCCGCCCTGGCTCCTTTTGTTTTTCGGTACTTGATCGGAACCTCGGTTCATACCGAGGCTCTTCTTTCGTCGTCGGAGCGAAGAACAACGGATGATTCGCGACATCATTTACCTTGTAATTTGCCTGAAAACTGCAAGTTGTTGGTGATTGCCAGAGAATTAAGCAATCGCGATGGAAAATAAATATCGTTGAAAGGACGATAAATCATTCACGAAACGATAATAATGTATTGACGGAAAAGAAATAAAACGCATCACGCAACGACGAGGAATCGGTGGGATCTAAAATAGGAAAAAACGAAATCTGTTGGCAACGATGAGAAATAGAGAAAGGAGGCCACAACAGTTGTCTGCCACTAGTTACTGCGTTTGTAGGTGTTGTTGTCTGCCACTAGTTACTGCGTCTGCAGGTGTTGTTGCCTGCCACTAGTTACTGCGTCTGCAGATGTTATTGTCTGTCACTAGTTACTGCGTTTGTAGGTGTTGTTGTCTGCCACTAGTTACTGCGTTTGTAGGTGTTGTTGTCTGCCACTAGTTACTGCGTCTGCAGGTGTTGTTGCCTGCCACTAGTTACTGCGTCTGCAGGTGTTGTTGTATGCCACTAGTTACTGCGTCTGCAGGTGTTGTTGCCTGCCACTAGTTACTGCGTCTGCAGATGTTATTGTCTGCCACTAGTTACTGCGTTTGTAGGTGTTGTTGTCTGCCACTAGTTACTGCGTTTGTAGGTGTTGTTGTCTGCCACTAGTTACTGCGTCTGCAGGTGTTGTTGCCTGCCACTAGTTACTGCGTCTGCAGGTGTTGTCTGCCACTAGTTACTGCGTCTGCAGGTGTTGTTGCCTGCCACTAGTTACTGCGTCTGCAGATGTTATTGTCTGCCACTAGTTACTGCGTTTGTAGGTGTTGTTGTCTGCCACCAGTTACTGCGTTTGTAGGTGTTATTGTCTGCCACTAGTTACTGCGTCTGCAGGTGTTGTTGCCTGCCACTAGTTACTGCGTCTGCAGGTGTTGTCTGCCACTAGTTACTGCGTCTGCAGGTGTTGTCTGCCACTAGTTACTGCGTCTGCAGGTGTTGTCTGCCACTAGTACTGCGTCTGCAGGTGTACTTGCCCGATACTAGTTACTGCGTCTGCAGGTGTTGTCTGCCACTAGTTACTGCGTCTGCAGGTGTTGTCTGCCACTTGTTACCGCGTCTGCAGGTGTTGTTTGCCACTAGTTACTGGGTCTGCAGGTGTTGTCTGCCACTAGTTACTGCGTCTGCAGGTGTTGTCTGCCACTATTTACTGCGTCTGCAGGTGTTGTCTGCCACTAGTTACTGCGTCTGCAGGTGTTGTCTGCCACTAGTTACAGCGTCTGCAGGTGTTGTCTGCCTCTAGTTATAGCGTCTGCAGATGTTTTCTGCCACTAGTTACCGCGTCTGCAGGTGTTGTTTGCCACTAGTTACTGCGTCTGCAAGTGTTGTCTGCCACTAGTTACTGCGTCTGCAGGTGTTTTCTGCCACTATTTACTGCGTCTGCAGGTGTTGTCTGCCACTAGTTACTGCGTCTGCAGGTGTTGTCTGCCACTAGTTACAGCGTCTGCAGGTGTTGTCTGCCACTAGTTACTGCGTCTGTAGGTGTTGTCTGCCACTAGTTCCTTGCACAACTTTGGCACGACCGACAAAACGAAATATTGCAGACTTTGATGGCTTTCAAAATTTATTCAAACACGCGCCAAAAATTAATTCTACGCGTACACATTTCCTGTCTGTCTCAGAGTGTGATTGTGTCCGTGAGAATTGGGAGGCTAGTGTTTCTTAAGTACTTCCGAATGGCTATTTATTGTGCACGAATGAAGTGTAAGTCAGTGTACTTGCACTTTGAAAATGAATGTAACTTTCATGTATGAAAACTGATATGATTTAAAAAAATGCATTGCGACCCTTTTTTATTCTATTTTTTGTGTCACTTATTAAACATGTCACATAAGTTTTGTAAATCATTTCCCGTCGAATTACACTTGCGATTGTGCCATTGTTGTCATTGTGTAATGTGATGAACGTTATAAATAGTATTGGTATAATTAGCTCCAGCATTATATGAATGTGATCGCTGGTAACTATGTTCCCATTTCTCATGGTATTACCATGTCTTCACACCATCATTACCACAACGCAAAATTTCCATTCAGACTGCTAATGCTCGCGAATCATTAAGCCCTTCCGGACGTCAAAATTTATTGCATATGAAAACAGATGTACCCGCCATGGTTCCTACACGTTTTGCAAAAAGATTATCTGTAAATTACACCTACTATTCATAAAATAAAGTCAACTTACATCAGTTGTAATAGATAATCGCTATTCGAACTTCAAAATCTAACCAATGGTAGATAAATGAGATAGATCATATTATTTATTTGTTCATTTCATGTTCAACATTTTCCATCACTGCAATGAAATATTTTCTTATCTGGATAACTCAAGTATTTTGAGCAGAAAGTTCCATCCACAAAATGTGTCCCCACGAAGTGGAAGGAAGTTTCTCCGCTGCCTCATGTGACCTGCTGTGAGCACCATCGTTGTATTGAGTGTTTTGCTGCTGTTGCCTCTATCGTTTCTTCGGTGTGTGACCTGACGCAGGGCTGTTGTTCCTGTTGTCTGCACTTGTTTTATCGACTATAACGCTAATTTATGATATTTCCTACGCTAATAATATCGGTATGAAAGAGTTCACCGGAGACAAAGACGTGAGAAGGATTGTTGTACGATGCATTTGCCACAGAGCTGGAACAGCACGAAAACTTGACTACGCAAAACAGTGTTGCCATCATATACTTACGAGCGTATGAATACAAGTATTGCCACACAAGACTAACGAGAACATTTTGGGACAGGAATAAGGAAATGAAACCGCAGAGTTCTTTAAGTTATGTATATGTGACGGATCAATTACGCCAGGAACAGCAGCAATACCAACAGCAACAATACCAACAGCAACAGCAACAATATCAAGAGCGACAGCAGCAATACCAACAGCAACAGCAATAATACCAACAGCAACAGTAACAATACCAACAGCAACAATACCAACAGCAACAGTAACAATAGCAACAGCAACAGCAACAATACCAACAGCAACAGCAGCAATACCAACAGCAACAGTAGCAACAACAACAGCAACAGCAGCAATACCAACAGTAACAGCAACAATAATAACAGAAACAGCAGCAATACCAACAGCAACAATACCAACAGCAACAGTAACAATACCAACAGCAACAGCAACAATACCAACAGCAACAGCAGCAATACCAACAGCAACAGGAACAATACCAACAGCAACAGCAGCAATACCAACAGTACCAGCAACAATAACAACAGCAACAACAGCAATACCAACAGCAATACCAACAGCAACAGCAGCAATACCAACAGCAGTAGTAACAATAGCAACAGCAACAGCAACAATACCAACAGCAACAGTAACAATACCAATAGCAACAGCAACAATACCAACAGCAACAACAGCAATACCAACCGGTACAGCAGCAATACCAACAGCAAGAGGAACAATACCAACAGCAACAGCAGCAATACCAACAGTACCAGCAACAATAACAACAGCAACAGCAGCAATACAAACAGCAACAACAACAATGTCAACAACAACAATGCCAACAGCAACAATACCAACAGCAACAGCAACAGCAACAATGCCAACAGCAACAGCTGCACTACCAACAGCAACAGTAACAATAGCAACAGCAGCAGCAACAGCAACAATACCAACAGCAACAACAGCAATACCAACAGCAACAGTAACAATAGCAACAACAACAGCAGCAATACCAACAGCAACAGCAGCCATACCAACAGTAACAGCAACAATAGCAACAGCAGCAATACCAACAGCAACAGCAACAATGTCAACAGCAACAGCAACAATGTCAACAGCAACAGCAACAATGTCAACAGCAAAAGCAGCAATACCAACAGTAACAGAAACAATAACAACAGCAACAACAGCAATTACAACAGCAACCGCAGCAATGCCAACAGCAACAGTAACTATAGCAACAGCAACAGCAACAATACCAACAGCAACAGCAACAATACAAACAGCAACAGTAACAATAGCAACAACAACAGCAGCAATACCAACAGCAACAGCAGCAATACCAACAGTACCAGCAACAATAACAACAGCAACAATACCAACAGCAACAGCAACAATGTCAACAGCAACAATGCCAACAGCAACATCAACAATACAAACAGCAACAGCAACAATGTCAAAAGCAACAGCAACAATGGCAACAGCAACAGCAACAATACCAACAGCAACAGTAACAATACCAACAGCAACAGTAACAATACCAACAGCAACAATACACAGCAATAGCAATAATACCAACAACAACAGCAACAATACAAACAGCATCAGCAACAATACCAACAACAACAACACCCCACCTAACCCCTAGCTCGCCCACACCACCCCACCTAACCCCTAGCTCGCCCACCGCACCCCTCCTAACCTCTAGCTCGCCCACAACACCCCACCTAAGCCCCAGCTCTCCCACCACACCCCACCTTACCCCCAGCTCGCCCACCACACCCCACTCATGCACAGTCGCACACGCTGCACATGGCGAGCGTCACGTACTGTAGACGTGACAGGACCGTCGCAATTCCTTAGGACCTCTTGCCTATGAGGTTTCGAAAATACAACATGCAATTTTAGCAGCATTTACTACTGTACATGGTTAAGGGTAAGGAAGCCAGGCTGCGGTTAAGGTAATAGTTTCGTTTCATGACAGCTTATACGCCACACTACGGCAGGTGTCGTGTTCACGCAGGTGTACTATAGTCGTTAGCTAACAACTATTGCAGCCCTCACCAGCTTATACATCACACTACGGCAGGTGTCGTGTTCACGCAAGTGTACTATAGTCGTTAACTAACAACTATTGCCACCCTCACCATCTAATACGCCACACTAGCTACGGTAAAACGATGCAACTCTGCACACTCAGGCAGGAGCTGCACAGGAACACGGCCGCGTGCTGGTAGCAACCGACCGCAGCTTGCGTTTAGGGAGTCTATTATTTGCTTTGTTGACTCCCAGTACGCCCTCACGCGGCAGTTATAAAGTTCATCTTGACACTTCAAGAACTTTCCTATCACATGTTACCGAAATCCTTCGATTCAGTTTGTCCACACCGACGCTAGATGTGGCCGGAAGGGCCTTAAAAATTTGAAAACTGTTAATTTCGGTGTGGAAGACTACTTAAGTCTGGTTAGGTGTGCTGATACCTATACTAATTTTCTAATGGATATGTTATGAACAGTAAAGATATGTTGACATTCCAATGAAAAATTACTCAAACTCAAAATATTGTTCCGAAACATAATTTACATAATTAGTTTTTCTCTCGAACAGTTTTTTTATTTGCGCCTCAAAATTAATCTACGAACAAAATCTATAAATAAATTTTTACATTGGTTCTCCCTCTTATCTTTGTGCATAATTTAACAAACAAATAAGCGATAAATTGATTTGACGAGAATCAAAGTAAAAAACCAACAATAATGCCAGAAGCATCAACAATGAGAGTCACCTTGTTGTTTTTCTGCGCGACGGAAATTCTGGTCACCAAACATATCTCGTGGGACACATTTGCATTATAGAAAAATGCAATAGTCACTCATGAAAAAATGAACATAGGAAACAAACTAGTACTTGAATATTCATGATCAAACTTTGAACTATGATTTAAAATGAAAGAAATAACAATTAGACATATTATTTTGAGAATTGAAATAACGGTATAAAATTTTTTTAAAACTTTATTATTTTTTGATACTTGATAAGTAAATGAATGGGGTCAAGCACTGACGAATTTGCAGTGGATAGAGAATGTTTCACACTTCACTAAAGTGTCAATTTTGAACGTTTCAGACGCCGTTCAGCGCAGGAGTAACACAAGCCATGATACAATAGTTGTACAACCGTACAACATAAATGTCGTATTTTAAAATTAATCTGCATGTTACGGGAAATTTGGGTTATGTCATTTACGATATAGTTGAAACAAACATCCAAACTTTCATTCTTGCCGATATAGGCATTATATTCGCTTACCATGCCCGCGTTGCGCAAAAATCAGACCGCTGCCGTGTTTGCCGTGTTATATACATTACTTTGTGAGTTGTTACGGTGCTGGTGTTAGGGAGGGGCTTACAGCTGGTGACGTGTGGTGGACAGCTGGTGACGTGTGGTGGTTACAGCTGTTGACGCGTGGTGGTTACATCTGGTGACGTGTGGTGGTTACAGCTGGTGACGTGTGGTGGTTTCAGCTGGTGACGTGTGGTGGTTACAGGACAACAACGATAACTTGACAACACAGGCAGGACAACAACGATAACTTGACAACACAGGCAGGAACACAATGATAACTTGACAACACAGGCAGGACAACAACGATAACTTGACAACACAGGCAGGAAAACAATGATAACTTGAAAACACAGGCAGGACAACAACGATAACTTGATAACACAGGCAGGACAACAACGTTAATTCGACAACACAGGCAGGACAACAACAATAACTTGACATCACGGGCATCACAACAACACAAATGTTGTACACCAAACCAAACAACACAGGCAGGACAACAACACAAATGTTGTTCACCAAACAACACAACACAGGCAGGACAACAACACAAATGTTGTACACCAAACCACACAACACAGGCAGGACAACAACACAAATGTTGTTCACCAAACAATACAACACTGGCAGAACAACAGCACAAATGTTGTACACCAAACAACACAACACAGGCAGGACAACAACACAATTGTTGTACACCAAAAACACAACACAGGCACGACAACAACACAAATGTTGTACACCAAACAACACAACACAGGCAGGACACACCAAACAATACAACACAGGCAGGACAACAACACAAATGTTGTACACCAAACAACACAACACAGGCAGGACAACACAAATGTTGTACACCAAACAACACAACATAGGCACGACAACAACACAAATGTTGTACACCAAACAACACAACACAAGCAGGACAAAAACACAAATGTTGTGCACCAAACAACACAACACAGGCAGGACAACAACACAATTGTTGTACACCAAACAACACAACACAGGCACGACAACAACACAAATGTTATACACCAAACAACACAACACAGGCACGACAACAACACAAATGTTATACACCAAACAACACAACACAGGCAGGACAACAACACAAATGTTGTACACCAAACCACACAACACAGGCAGGACAACAACACAAATGTTGTTCACCAAACAATACAACACTGGCAGAACAACAGCACAAATGTTGTACACCAAACAACACAACACAGGCAGGACAACAACACAATTGTTGTACACCAAAAACATAACACAGGCACGACAACAACACAAATGTTGTACACCAAACAACACAACACAGGCAGGACAACTACACAAATGTTGTACACCAAACAACACAACACAAGCAGGACAACAACACAAATGTTGTACACCAAACAACACAACACAGGCAGGACAACAACACAAATGTTGTACACCAAACAACACAACACAGGCAGGACAACAACACAATTGTTGTACACCAAACAACACAACACAGGCAGGACAACAACACAAATGTTGTACACCAAACAACACAACACAGGCAGGACAACTACACAAATGTTGTACACCAAACAACACAACACAGGCAGGACAACAACACAATTGTTGTACACCAAACAACACAACACAGGCACGACAACAACACAAATGTTATACACCAAACAACACAACACAGGCAGGACAACAACACAAATGTTGTACACCAAACAGCACAACACAGGCAGGACAACAACGCAAATGTCGTACACCAAACAACACAACACAGGCACGACAACAACACAATTGTTGTACACCAAACAACACAACACAGGCACGACAACAACACAAATGTTGTACACCAAACAACACAATACAGGCAGGACAACAACACAATTGTTGTACACCAAACAACACAACACAGGCAGGACAACAACACAAATGTTGTACACCAAACAACACAACATTGAATGGCTGAGAAATGATCAGCAAATTTCATCGGTTATTTGCGTCCACCAAATTAAAAGTTTCACATTTTTCATGTTCATAGAATATATTCACTAGAGCAACTGATATATTATAACAATGATGGTTCAGTTGCCTCATTGGCTGCAGTAAATGAAGATTGTAGGTAAAGACTGCGCGTTGACTTGTGCTTTTGTTGCGTGCTACTGTGTCAGGCGGCGTGTTGTTGTGCTGTTGTTGTTGGTGTTGCTGTTGTTGGTATTATTGCTGGTGCTGTTGGTATTGTTTCTATTGCTGGTATTGTTGCTCTCAATATTTTTCTTGCGCTTTTCTGTAAATCATTTTTGTTCCAACATTTTAAATGGGTGTTACGGTACCTATGTGTTATTATCAGTTAAGGATGTTAATGATATGGTATTTTAAAACCAATGCTTCATAATTTCATCTCAGAACTTAATTGAAAAAACTGTTTTTCTTTTTCTTGTTGGTTTATGAATGATCAAATCTATTAAATGATTATTTATAATGTTTCAAAGTTGATTTAAAGATGCTTCGTTTCAATTTTTGAATACTGCTGAAAGATATTGAATGATACATGTTGTTTAAAACAGACCTCTAACGATGCCAAATGCTAAGTTGAGTAAAAAAAAACCTATCATTTTATTTTTGAAGCTCCTATAGGGCAATGCGAGTGATGCCAGCCGACAGAGATGGTAAATGATGAAAATAGAGGTAATGATCGCATGAAGACATGGTGATAGCATGAGAAGTGGGATCATAGTTACCAGCGATCACATTCATATAATGCTGGAGCTAATTATACCAATACTATTTATAACGTTCAACACATTACAAATTGACAGCAATGGCACAATAGCAAGTGTAATTCGACGAGAAATGACCTACAAAACTCATGTGACGTGCAGGTGATGTGACACGACGCATGACATGGACGCATAAAATAAAAATGTTACCGGGAAACTTTTGTTCTGAATGTGTAATAGAATATTTCGTCATTGATTCATTTTTTCGCAGGTATACGCATTGAAAGAAAATAATCAGCTTGATGAAAGAAACTTTCGAAATATATACATACCAATGAGACGAGAATCAAAAATATACATATTCGAAGAAATATCTACCGTAAAATTAATCCACACCCGATAATACGTGCCTTACAAAGACATCAACCCAGTATTAATAATTTAAGAAGCAATTCGTGGTTACTTATAAGCATTCAAAACACTCACCAACATACATTACGCTCGCCAGTGCTCACCCGTATCTATGCTACTGCTGTGCATGCGGTGTGAATGAGGTAGGCGAGCTTGAGGTTATGTACTGACTTCATTTAATGACAGCTAATACGCCACACTACTGCAGGTGTCGTGTTCACGCAAGTGTACTATAGTCGTTAACTAACAACTTTTGCCACCCTCACCAGCTAATACGTCACACTACGGCAGGTGTCGTGTTCACGCAAGTGTACTATAGTCGTTAACTAACAACTATTGCCACCCTCTCCAGCTAATACGCCACACTACGGCAGGTGTCGTGTTCACGCAAGTGTACTATAGTCGTTACCTAACAACTATTGCCACCCTCAACCGCCAATACGCCACACTGCCTTCAGCCAAACGACGTAACTCTGCACATTCAGGCAGGAGCTCCACAGGAACCCGGCTGCGTGCTGGCAGCAACCGACCGCAGGTGTATTGAGGGAATCAGGTTTGTCACATCGCAACGGACTAGATTCTGTAATCGGCTCATGGTCTGGAAGCCAAAGCACCCAGGCCAGACCCTTCTGACTCTGAACAATAAAATTTCTTTTAACACTTAGTTAACCTACTTTTTTCGACGTAATTGAACTGTTTGACATCCATACTAATTTACCGTATGTATTTTCGTAAAATGTGGTACTATATTGGAAAATTGTTTATTTTGATGAAATGTCAATTAATCATCTGTCAAAATAGGTCAGCTTTTTAATTTGTATGAACCTCATTAATTTTGATTTGAACAAATTTCAATCAAATTTGAATGCGAGGAATAAGGTTACATGGGTGACTAGTCTATTTTCTAATTCAAATAAAAAGAGAATAAATGACTATTTTGCTCCTACTAACGATTGCAAATGATTTGATTCAATCATCAGGTAATTTCTATTTTACATGTTAGGGCAAATCATTTCCTTACTTGGTTGTGCAAGATTACTATAACATTATGACTAACTTGAGAAATTCAATATAAGCATTTACAGGGATATTCCGTCTCCCATCATTGCCGTCAGTGTAAATTGCGTTATTTTTGCTCTAGGTGTTGTTCAGACCAGTTTCTATTATTGTCATAATGATGAAAACACAGTTGATTTATGCTCGATGCGGGTACAACAAGCGAATGTTATGCCCATAGCATCAACAATGAAAGTTTGGATCTTTGTTTTAGGTATTATATCTAAATTGATATAGTCGCAACCTGCACGGTTTATTTCAACCAGCGACAACTAACATCTCCTGTTACTTAGTGCAACGTTATCCATAACTCCTCCAATATTCATAGGCGTCTTAGACGCGCAAAAATAATTTTATTTAGGAAAGGTTACATGCGTACAAGCAAATAAAGTCGTCAGTACCCATTAATGTCGATATTCACTTTCTCAAAAAAAATTCTTATTGACATGTATTTCATTTTATTACAAGAATCCAAGTTTTGATTACATCTACTCAAGCGTAAGTTTTGCAATTTTAAGTGTTCGATGAGTGACTAGTGTATTTGTGAGTCAATGCTTCACGCCATTCGGTATATATTTGTTGACCACAATTTCCGTTGCTCACAACACGCTGACTCTCATTGTTGGTGCTATGGGCATTATTGTTGCTTCTTGTATTTTTCTTCTTGTAATAGAAACGCATCACTCTTTTGTTCCATATATATGAATTAGATTGTTGATTGCCACGGTGCTGGTGTAGGTACAGTGGTGGTGTAGGTACGATGCTGGTGTAGGTACGGTGCTGGTGTAGTCTATAGCCTGGAGTTAGCCGTTAGCATTGCCGAGCGATAATAATATATTTAATGTTAAGACTGGATCTCTTACTACACGGGTCATAAAAATTAGTGCCGGCTTTATTGCTTGGGTCTTGGGAAATATATGAAAGGGACGTTCTCAGAAGAGAAATCCTCACCATACTAAATGTGATCATTCGATGCGCGGGTACATGTAGCCACATCGTATTAAAATGCGGGGACCCAGGGCCAGCGGCACCGGGGCTGCGTCTAAGAGTTGCCGTCAGGCAAACCATTATTTAATTGCCGTAGCGGGAGGAGGCTGGGGCCATGAGACCCGACCCCTCTCCCCCAGCCGTACCCCCGGTTGTGTGGGGGGAAGGGCGACTCAGAACCCTGGCCACCCCTGTTACCCTGCTCGTGTGGCGACCACCCTCCCCTTCGGGAGAGGGGGAGCGCTGTCCGAGCGAGTTATGTCGGACGAGTGGAGATCACTAGACGGCGGGCCGTAGTTGAGAACGGACATCGGGATGTCGGGCTTGAGGCGTGAGACAGTCACGCCGGTTTTTACGCACTTAGAATAGTGCAGTGAATGAGTCGGGTTTTTCTTCCGCACTCTCTATGTTCAAGAGTTCGTTAGTTCTGTTTCTTTCTGACAGATTCCTCCGGTATGACTTTACGTTACAGGTAAGAGAGAGGTAGCGCTGATAGCTGCCACCACGAGGCGTGTAGATAGCCTCGACTAAAATTAAAGGATTGGTTACGTTAACTCAGATTGTCAATTTGGTAGCGATGGCTTATGGCCGGCACGTGTTTCTTATGCCCCTTTGAGAGAGATGAGAGAGAGGATATAGATGAGGCTCAGGTTTTTTTTTATTTATTGATGGGAAGGCAAGTACGGATGGCAAGAGCACACGAGGTAAAAACAACATATAAAATATCGGGGGACAATACGACCATCACCTCACGATCTTCCTTCGATCGATTTCTCACGACAACAGACTGTGTACAAACAGCCAACACACGAGCCAAGGAATGTGTAACCACCGAAAGTATGAGCCAAGGTAAGCGTATAGCAAACGCTTGAAATCATGCGCCCTCAAAACAAGTCAATGGATTTTCGTTGATCGTGCCACGCTCTACTCGAACAGAGTCTCGAAATTCAACCATTGAAGATATGGGCTTTTACTATCAACTCAAATTCCTAAGTATCAAAACCGGCTGTTCGTCGTAATCCTCAACTGCACTCTAGAACGTCCGTTCACGACCACGGCTCTCTACACCGTTCTCAACGACGGCTACCCGCGAAGAGTCCTCTGCTCGTCCGACATAACTCTCGCTTGGACAGCGCTCCCCCCTGCCCGAAGGGGGGGGGGGGTGGTCGCAACACGAGCTGGGTAACAAGGGGTGGCTAGGGTTCTGAGCCGCTCCTCCCCTACACAACCGGGGGTACGGCTGGGGGGGGGGATGTCGGGTCTCATGGCCCCAGCCCTCCCTTTAGCCATGGCTAATTCAACGACTGATCCCACGCTCGGCTCCCCAGCTACACGATCGGGCAGGCACATTGTTTTTATATTAAGGTCTGGATATTTTACTATCCCTGACCGACGCTAATCAGCACCAGCGCTTCTCAGCGCTGTGTAACCGCGGCAGCCCAAGCGCACCAACTTTATCGAATTTAATATGACCAGTGTTCCGTATGAGAACGTCCAGATCGTGCATTTCCCAAACCCAAGCATGACCGCGGGCATTAATTTTTATGACCCGTGTTATCAGAGATCTCGTCTTAACATCAATTATATATTTTCGCTCGGCAACGCCAACGACAAAGATGGGATGAATATGACTTCATACCCTGACTTTATACACCCTTCCCCCACTTGCGCAAAAAGAAATTATGTAATAATTTCTTTTTCTATGTCTTGGCCTCTGTGCATTTCTTACCCGACTGGCGAACACTGATACAACCTGACATCAAATCACAATGCAACACAATACAACATGACATCAATTACAATATCACCAAAAAAACTAGGACGGCGACCACAACTCGCTCGCCTATGCTTCGGCCATTTTCATATAATATTGGCCCCCTTCGGGACTGGAGAGGCGAGCTCTTCCGTCCCGAGATCTTCGGCTTCTGTTCCAGGGGAAATCCTTCCTAGACTTGTATGATAATGAAGAATTCCTTCCCCCGCAGTGTCTCTTTCCAGAGATAGTAGGGGAAAACCGAAACCGAGGAGATTCGCTTGTTCGCGGTCCTGGCCTCGATCTCTCCGTCGTTTCGGGGCACAACTAAATGCTGCAGCAAGTTGCTGAGAGTCGCCTCGGTCAGGCGTTCGTCCGGCTTCGGGACGAAGTGGACAATGAGCGCTCGACCCTCCAGGGTCGCGGCCGCCCGCCCCCAGTCCGTCTCGGCCGAGACGGCCGCCAGACTCCCGTCTGGTAGCCACAGCGACGTCTCGTAGTTGCGCGCTGCGACGTATGTCCCGAGCTGGCGCACCACTTCGCTCGGCCTCCGTCTCCGCCCTCGATGCATGTACGTCGCCGTTTCCTACGGCACACGGTCGGGCATTAATTTTGTTACATGGGTTAGATATCAATATAGAGCCTATTTTCAAAAATTATCCTTTCTTCGCCTCATAATGAGCGCGTATGTTACATGATGAATGATATATGATTTTGGGATTCACGAACATAACAAGTCCTAGCAGACGTGAATGACTAAGTCCCCCCACTCCTGCACACTATACAGCACATACTCCTGCACACGAAACCGCACACGAAACCGCACACACTCTGACAACACACACACCTCCTGTTCATTTGTCTTTCACTCGTGGTGCAGGTCCTTATGATTAAATGATGGATGAAATTCTCCTAATTCCTATTCTTTCCGTGTCAGCTGACTGTTTTTTTTTGTTACTGAATGGCATTTGCTAATCTCTCGTGAGAACAAGCATAAATTTCGTATGGGTGCAATACGTAGGCGTCCCTCGTTTGCATATATATTTTGTGTACCAGTCGCACACGACTTATCTTTTTAATCTTCAAATCTCATGGTATCGGTAACCGCTGCGATGCCTCAAGCATTGCGCACATGCCTCTGGATGGCCCATCAATCCCTCTCAGTCATGCTTCACGCCGTATCACTCCAACGCTCATTAGCAGACCAGGCATTCATAACGCTCTCCACAGTTCACGCACGTGTTTCCTCCGCGCAGGAGTGTTCCCGATCTTACCATTGCCGAATGCCTCTCCCTCTCTCTTACGTCGACCGCAGTTCCGGTCCGTCTCCGTTGGAGGCCGCTGTGGTGCTGGTTTAGCACCGCGCACACGCCCGCACCTCGCTCGCTGTCGCCTTCCTGAAAATCTTCAAAATAACCTTAGTACATTTATCATTAAATATTTCAGCTCTAGCGTCGGTTCGGTGCTGTTCACGCTCTGATTTCTCAGCACAGGAGCCGTCCATCTCTGTTATCTATATTCTTTTTGCTCATCTCTATTTATTTTGTTCTCCCATCTATCTCGTAATTAGCATCGCACACGAATCGCTGTGCGCTTCTCTCTGCTCAGACTGCCTTCTCTAATCTCCGGCGTGTCGCCGCTCATATTACATGAGTTCCAGCGTGGAACGCATCTCAAGTTTTATGGTCCATCTGTGGCTGTATTGTCTCGTGGCTTACGCCTCGAGTCTCCACCACGCGAGTGCGTGTCCAACTTGCCTTTCCACCCTAAGCTACGTTATTCTTAAAGACCGTAATGTTAAAGCTTATGCTAGGTCCGTAATGGACATCTTTAATTTAATCTGCTGTCTCGCTAAGCATTCTACCCAACTCTCAGGGTTCTGCTATACGCGATCTTATTATCGGCTCCACTCGGCTCATGACAGGCTCAGGTTTCTCTTTTTAAAACGTCATTTAGACGCAATAATAAAAAATTTAATTTCTTAAATTTTCTTCCCCTCCGACGATTCAAGAAAAATTCCTTCACGGGGAATTTTTCACGCTACCAAACAATTACGAGAAGGATATATCCCTTTCCCATCCAAGTTGCTGACTCTTCAAACCTACACCTGAAAGGCAATGGTTTATTAGTGCTTATAACTAGTCATTTCTCAGGCTACTCAAAAAAAACTTCGTCCTCTCAGTTGTAACCTACTAGTTATGAGAGGACTAAAGAGCCGTACCCACTACTGGCCGTATTATGTGAAGGAACCTCTGCTGCGGCTGTGCTATACTTATATTTTAATACTGCCTAATTATATCTCTGCCTAGACGGCTAGTTTCCTTCGAAATCCCTCTTCATTCCTTATACATCTCAACAATTGACCAGCAATCAAATTCCTATTTCGATGTGAAGTCATTATATCTAAGTTTTATTCTCGTCATTCAAAATTGCGCAGCCAGCACGATACACTTTTCCTAGTGCGTTATCATAATTTGTATGCCACGTCTCTACTCGTATTTCCCAGGCCCGGCCTGAGTTCCTTTATGCCTCTCGATTTTATGACTCGTCCTGTGCCGGCTCTAAAGCTCTGCGCTCAGTCGCTCGTGCTGGCTGCTAGCATTCCTAAAAGTTATTTGCCTAGCAGTCGACTACTCAGAAATTTTCCTGCCAACCTAGTTGTTGCTAAGCTATTCTGTAAAGGGATTAGATTAGTGCTTATCTACTACTTATTTTGCTAGGTTTAATCTGAAAAGAAAGTTAGATCAGTCAGCTTATCTACCTACTTATTTACTAGGTTAATCTGAAAGAGAACATGAAATTAGTAGGCTTATCTCCTCTCTACTTGTTACATAGTAGGTTTGCTCATGTTATCTTCTCCTCTACTCCTCTACTCTTCTACCGGACCGGCGGATCTTAGAGCGTAAGGACGTCTAGCTGCCGGGGTGGGTAGGGGTGAGGGTGCTTCAGGCCTTGTTACATAGATGTCGTCATCGCTGCTTTCCGAATCGCTATCGTCGTGACGTACTTCGGTGACGTGCTCGACGCTCCTCCCATTCCTTCGAGGACGCTCGTCTTGTATTACTATTGTCTCCTCTGGTTGAAATGACGCGGGCTTAAGTCTATTTCTGTGGACCGTTATCTCGTGCCGGCGGCCGTGGACTTGTCGTATTACGACGTTCATCGGTGTTGGAAGGGCCTGAATTCTGTACGGGCCTAACCAATTAGGTCGGAATTTACCCATCGCCTTGTTTCTTCCTGCTGTATTCCGTAGGAATACGCAGTCGCCGACTCTAAGTTCTCTATCTCTCACGCGCTGATATCTCACATTTTTGTCATGTGCGTTTTGGCTTGCTGACATCGCGTTTTCGAACGCAATTTGCAATCTGGCAAAAGCGGCGTGAGGAAAGTTCTCCTCCACAGCATAGTTTAGTATCCTGGGCTGCAGAATATCAGACAGTGGCAAAGGAGCGTCGCGTCCATGGAACAAGAAGTACGGTGTGTTGTCTACCGCGGCATGATACGAACAGTTTAGGGCGAGCGTGGCGAAAGGTAGCTGCTCGTCCCATGATGTGAGATCCTTCTCTACTGTTGTGGCCAACGTTGTCTTTATCAACTTGTTGAAGGCTTCCGTCATACCGTTACTGGCTGGGTGGAAGGCCGTGGTGAAATGCAACTTGGACTTTAAAATGCGGCACATTTCTTGGAAATTTTGGGCGGTAAACTCCGTACCTCGATCTGACACGATGTGTTCCGGACAGCCATACCTGCATACATAGTCCATGAATGCTCGCGCCACTGTTTCGCTCTTCTTATCGCGCAATGGGTACGCCTGCACGTGTCTCGAGAAATGGCACACGATCGTCAGAATATATCTATGTCCGGCGTGTGACTGTGTCAGCTCTCCAATGAGATCAATCCCCACCCTCTCTAATGGTCGTGAGACTGGCGGTAATTCTCCTATTTTTGCTTTGAGGCCCCCGTGCGGACTTCGTTTCTGACACGTCGTGCAGTTTTTCACGTGCTCTTGCACGTGTCGTGCCATATTTGGCCAAAAGAATAATTCTCTAGCACGGTGGAGGGTCTTTTTCGCCCCAAAATGTCCGGAAATTCGCGTATCGTGCGACATTATTAACGCGGGCTTTATTAGAGATTCAGGAATCACTGCACGTTTGTAAATGTCTCCACTGTCTTTAACTTCCAGGTAGAAAAGGCAATTTTTGTCCAGCACGAAATCCTTATACTGGCTCGGATCTGTCACCATTTCGCCCTTTCCTTCCAATGCGTTGATGACCTTGGCCCAGTGCTGTGCTTTGCGCTGCTCCATACTTACCTTTTCCGCACAGAAAACTTCGTACGGGTCCAGCGCTTCCGTCACGGTCGGGCGGACGGCTGCCACTCCGCGTGAGAGCGTGTCTGGAATCACATTCTCCTTGCCGGGTCTATACGAAATTTCATATTCGAACTGTGACAGTAGCACTGCCCAGCGGGCGATCCGTGGAACGGTAGCTTTGTATTGGAACAAATATCGCAGCGGCTGATGGTCTGTTAGGATCTGAAACTTCCGACCGTAGAGGTATCGAGCAAAATGGCGGACGTTTTCCACAATAGCTAAAGCTTCTCTTTCGGTGGTAGAGTACCGGGTCTCTGCCGGTGTAAATTTCCGTGAATAGTATGCTATCGGGTGATCCAGGCCGTCCTTTTCTTGCGTCAGTACTCCTCCCAGAGCGACATCACTGGCGTCGGTATGCAGCCTGAACGGTCGCTCGAAATCTGGGTAACCCAACACCGGCGCTTCAGCTAGAGCCGATTTGAGCGCGTCGAATGCGGCCTGATGTTCGTTCGTCCACACAAACTTGGCACACTTCTTAGTCAATGCCGTCAAAAGTGCGACTCGCTCCGAGAAATTTGGTATGTGTCTTCGATAGTAGCCTGCCATTCCCAAAATTCTTCGTACATCTTTCGGTTTTTTCGGTGGTAACAACTCGCGAATGGCCGTGATTTTCCTTTGGTCAACTTGAATTCCGTCCTTCGAGACAACATGACCTAAATATTCGATGGAGGGTTTTGCAAAGCTGCACTTTTTCAGTGACATTTTTAAACCGGACTTCTGAAGGAGAGCGAGAACTTCTTCCAAATGAGCGATGTGATCCTCAAACGTCTTCGAAAATACCACTACGTCGTCTATGAAAACGTAGCTCGTTTTTCCAATCACTGGCTCTAACACTCGATTGACCAAACGCTGGAATGTGGCCGGAGCTGTAGTCAATCCGAATGGCATCCTCTTGAATCGGTACTGAGCCGACTCAGTAGCAAATGCTGTCTTGTCGCGGTCTGCTTCCGCGACAGGAATCTGCCAGTAGCCTGACTTCAAGTCTATTGCTGAGAAGTAGCATGCGCCTCCGAGGGACTCCAAAATTTGCTCGATGCGTGGCATTGGATATTTGTCTGCGAGCGTGACTTCATTAATTCGTCGAAAATCAACACAGAACCTATGCGTGCCGTCCTTCTTTTTGATGAGGAGCACTGGAGATGCCCACGCGCTTGCTGATGGCTCAATTACATCCATTTTTAACATATTCTGCACTTGTTCTTCGATTGCTGCGCGTGTTGCTTGGGGTAGCGGCCACTGTTTCGTAGCAATCGGCGCCGCGTTCCTGGTGTCAATTCGATGTGGGAGCAAGTCACATCGTCCTAAATCTTGCTCATGCTGAGAAATGGCTGGCGCATACTTACCGATGAGCGCTAACAAACTCTCACGCTGCTGCGTGTGCAGATGCTCTAGGCTTGGTACTTCCGCCTCGGGTAGCTCGTCGGTTATACCATACTCACCATCGTCACTGCTCACTGTTGGTAGCACCGCCGCGACCTCAGACTGTCGCATACTTACCCTTTTTCTTTGTCTGATCAAATTGATCGACTCTCCGGCATACTTACCGTCCTTAAATGCATACGAATGACCGTTCACGATCACTATACTACCATATCTACCGGTCATGTCCAGCGTCACCTTACCTATGCGCTGGAGTAAATCGAGCCCTACTAGTATGTCTCCTGGATAATTTCCGACCTGCGCTACAACCGTGTCGTGCACATACGTTTTACCTCCTATGTTAATGTTCAGCGCGATTCTGCCCCGCACATCTATTTCTGCGCCACTTACTGTACTTAACTTTAGCTTGGCCGTCTTTATTCTTACTGTACCTGATCCTGCCGACACAATTTGTTCAGCCGTTTCCGGCCTTATTAGACAGCACACCGATCCGGTGTCCAGGAATGCTTCGCAGTCTTGTTCATTCACTTTTGTTTTTATGATCGGCTTTGTCTCGTGTGCATCGGCAGGCGGGGCTAGTTTTTTATATTAGGCGGGCCTTGTGCGTATCGCCACGGTGTGTTGTTATTCCCGTTGAAACTCCGATGGGCTGCGTGGTTCGGGCCTTGTGCCTCGCCTAACTGTCGGTTCGGCTGGGCTGGGTTTTGTGACCGCCACTGTGCCCTACATTGTCTGGCCATATGGCCGGCTTGGCCACAGTTGAAGCAGTTTATGGTTCTTCGCTGTACGTTCTGGGCAAATGTATTTTGTCTCGGAATCACCGCTGGGTTGCGACATTCTCGAGAAAAATGGCCTACTTGGTTGCACGACCAGCACCTAGGTGGTGGCCGGGGTGGGGCGGCTTCTACTGCATCTATCGTGCAGATCGGCCGGCGTGGTTTCTCGTCCTCCAGCATCCTTTCGCATTTCTGTGCCATCTTGACACAATCTGCGAGCCGTTCTGGTTCGTATGTTGCCATTGTCTTCTTCAATGCCGGGTCGAGACCATTGATAAACACGCTCGCCAAGAGCTTGTCGCGAGATGCTGTTTTTTGCAGCTCCACGATAACATGCGCCAAGGCAGCCGAGGCGGTCTCCAGTCGCGAAGCAAACTCTTCGATTGTGCCCCGGTTCATTTTTATTGCAGCCAGTTCCATATGTGCATCCGTCAGCGAAATGCTTTTAAGGAAACGATCCTCAAGGCGTTTGGTCAGCTCCGTCAGATCGCATTCTTCGAGCTCGGGGTTTGAATCCAGGAAATTTTCTGCGGTGTCGGTGCAGAGATATCTGATGACGTCAGCGCTTCGGGCGTCTGATCAGTTTTCTAGGAGTGCCCTTTTTTTCACTGTGTTGAGAAACTTCACCACGTTCGACTTTCCGTCGAATTTTGGCAGTTTGCCAAGCACTGGCCCGCTTGCCGCTGTTTGATCGGTTCCTGCGTCCTGTTTATTTGCAGCAGCACTTCCCGAGTTGCTATCTTCGTTCTTTCCCATTTTGAAGCTTGAACTCAGCGATGATCAGCACGAATTTTTTTTTTATATATTTGTTCCAAATCTATCTATTGCAGTTGCAACGCACACGCACTACACTGAACCTCTAATTTTTACGATAAATACTGGTATCCAAGCATAAACACACACAAAAAAAAATTTTTTCCGGTGTATCCAAGAGAGGAAATATGAGGGCCCCGCTGGCAAAAATTACTGAAATGCGGACTCTCGTGCGTAGGGCATCAAATCATAAGTCAGGAGGGAATCTCCTTACCAAATACCGTTAATTAAACGAGTCCTATACCAGCACAACTTTGCGTAAATATTTACGTTAATCGTTCCCTGTACTTGCAATGTTATTCTTGCATAATCATCTCACTGATCCTAGTTCAGCCCACGACACACAAAAATATTATATATTTTCTTTGGACAACAGAATAACTTTTATGTGGAGTGTTGATCTCTTCCCCAAACACCGATAAGGAGCGACCGACAAAATGCGGACTTGCTACGTATTATTTCTTTCCTAGGGAACACACGAACATTTAAATGGATGTTTCTACAGACGAATCGTTGGTTTACCCCCAATAACGGAGTAGAATGACACAATAATATCTATTTGCAAACTAGATTTGCACGATCAATCCCTAAATTTGCAATCCTGCTCACAACACAATGTTCACCCAATATGTACCTAATTTACAACACAAAGAGCACGGGAATCAAATGTTTCTACCGCAGACATAAAAAAAAATACTATTCCTAAAGAATCTTCGATGCTTCTACTTCTCAGGTGCAGCAATCCCTACCAAATTGAAATGCACTTTCTTTTGGCTTTCTCGCGCTCAAGGGCTGGCTGTAAGGTTTTATGGCTTGGTCCGCTTCTAATCTCACAGAAAATGACACTTCCTGGCTGCGCCGCGATATGCGCAATATCTGTTAGGGGCTACACTCACACGACACACATCGAACAGACAACAATGAAGAAGTAAAAATTTGCAGTTGAAGACATACAAAGAAATGAAATGAAATGGTGTTTACTTACAGTTTTTTGTTGATCTTGGACGCCGTTGCCCGCTTGCAGCTGTTGGACTGGTTGCTTCTTCTGTCTTGCTAACACAATATTCTCTCTCTCTCTCTCAGATTGGGAAGCTTACACCGCTGGCTCCACTGAATGAGTCGGGTTTTTCTTCCGCACTCTCTATGTTCAAGAGTTCGTTAGTTCTGTTTCTTTCTGACAGATTCCTCCGGTATGACTTTACGTTACAGGTAAGAGAGAGGTAGCGCTGATAGCTGCCACCACGAGGCGTGTAGATAGCCTCGACTAAAATTAAAGGATTGGTTACGTTAACTCAGATTGTCAATTTGGTAGCGATGGCTTATGGCCGGCACGTGTTTCTTATGCCCCTTTGAGAGAGATGAGAGAGAGGATATAGATGAGGCCCAGGTTTTTTTTTTATTTATTGATGGGAAGGCAAGTACGGATGGCAAGAGCACACGAGGTAAAAACAACATATAAAATATCGGGGGACAATACGACCATCACCTCACGACCTTCCTTCGATCGATTTCTCACGACAACAGACTGTGTACAAACAGCCAACACACGAGCCAAGGAATGTGTAACCACCGAAAGTATGAGCCAAGGTAAGCGTATAGCAAACGCTTGAAATCATGCGCCCTCAAAACAAGTCAATGGATTTTCGTTGATCGTGCCACGCTCTACTCGAACACAGTCTCGAAATTCAACCATTGAAGATATGGGCTTTTACTATCAACTCAAATTCCTAAGTATCAAAACCGGCTGTTCGTCGTAATCCTCAACTGCACTCTAGAACGTCCGTTCACGACCACGGCTCTCTACACCGTTCTCAACGACCGCTACCCGCGAAGAGTCCTCTGCTCGTCCGACATAACTCTCGCTTGGACAGCGCTCCCCCCTGCCCGAAGGGGGGGGGGGGGTGGTCGCCACACGAGCTGGGTAACAAGGGGTGGCTAGGGTTCTGAGCCGCTCCTCCCCTACACAACCGGGGGTACGGCTGGGGGGGGGGATGTCGGGTCTCATGGCCCCAGCCCTCCCTTTAGCCATGGCTAATTCAACGACTGATCCCACGCTCGGCTCCCCAGCTACACGATCGGGCAGGCACATTGTTTTTATATTAAGGTCTGGATATTTTACTATCCCTGACCGACGCTAATCAGCACCAGCGCTTCTCAGCGCTGTGTAACCGCGGCAGCCCAAGCGCACCAACTTTATCGAATTTAATATGACCAGTGTTCCGTATGAGAACGTCCAGATCGTGCATTTCCCAAACCCAAGCATGACCGCGGGCATTAATTTTTATGACCCGTGTATTCAGAGATCTCGTCTTAACATCAATTATATATTTTCGCTCGGCAACGCCAACGACAAAGATGGGATGAATCTGACTTCATACCCTGACTTTATACAGAAGTTACTCGCGAGGCAGTGTTTTCAATTTACACTTGAATTTAGAAACGGTGGCTGTTTATACGTTGGCAAGGTCAACAGCACTCGAGTTGTTTTGAGGGCGCATGATTTCAAGCGTCTGCTATACGCTTAATTGGCTCGACCCTTTCGGTGGCTTGTACATTCTTTGGCTCGACAAATGTTCTGGATTTAAAATATTGTTACACCGTGGTTGTGGTGGTATCGGAAGAGTCCCTCGGAGGGAAAGTTAGAATTGATGAGTCCTGTTGTTTCCGAAATTGTAAATGTTGCTGTGATCGCGTGTGCTCTCGCCCTCCTGACTTGCTTTCCCATAGTACACGTAATAAATTGTGGCCTCGTATCATTCCTTCTCTCTCTCGTCACTGGCACATGAAACACGTGCCGGCCCTCAGCCATCGCTACCTATAATGAATAGTTCACGTTGTTCTCCATCACATAACAGAATCAAACTCTAATTTTAGTCGAGGCTATATATACCTCGTGGTGGCAGCACTCCGCGCTACCCTTCTTAACGCTTAACGTAACGCTCTTCCGAGCGAGTTCATTCCCAAAAAAACAGAAATGAACTAAGTGAACTCATAAGTATAGAGAGCGGAAGAAAATACCCGCTAGAATATACAGTAATAATGAACTAAGAGAACTCATAAATATAGAGAGCGGAAGAAAATACCCACTAGAATATACAGTAATAATGAACTAAGAGAACTCGTAAATATCGAGAGCGGAAGAAAATACCCGCAAACCGGTAGAACATTCAGTAGGTACGGTGCTGGTTTGAGTCCGGCGGTTAAATAATTACACCAAAATATGAATCAGTTACCAATAACAAATGACATTCGATTGTATATATTTAGATAGCAATTATTCAGCATTGTATTTATTATATTCCTAATGGTAATTAATGATAAGCAAATTTGATTGTGACAGCTGGTTTGAATTTATTAATCATTCCGTACATAGCACAACTCTAGTTCTTCAATTTAATTTCTGTACGAAAAAAAAAATTGTAAATTTTTTGTGCGTAATTTGTGCCATGTTATCACAATGGGCATCTGAGTGAACACATCAAATTGGTTGGTGCGTGTGTCTGTGACGCTCACGAGGACGCTCAATGACCGTATCTGTGATACGAGTTTCACCAGTGCACAAGTACAAGAATATTTTGATGGCGGGTACTGTTGGGATGGATATATGTGTTGGGCATCCACAGCTGGAGGATTTGTTCAAGGAAATATAGGATCCCGTCATTTTTGATGGGCTGTGTACACCAGAAGAATAAAATAATGATCATATCAATTGTAAGTCGTCGTCTACCGCGATGGCGAGTAATGGCGGTAGGAAGTATAGCAGTACAACAAACTGTATAAAAAGTAGCACTAGTACAACAACAACTACACATAGATGTTATCCACGAAGGGATACATAAGGCAACGTGAGAGCTTCTTTCTATTGAATAAATAGATGAATATACGATTGAATTCGACAATTTTTCCAAAATACTTTGGTTACAGTAAAATTGTAAAAATTCGATTTTGCCATGTTCCACGAAATTAGTTTATATACAAAAAAATATAGGCATGAAATAAGTTTTTAATACTTTCTTCACTAATAACAACGGAAACAAGATTTTTTACACGAAAAAAACATTCGATTTTATTTAAGGAAAAATACTCGTAATTTCAATACATACATCTGGTACAATGGGCTTCCGAATTAAGGGTTGTAAATCTCAGTTTAAAAAAATTAACGTTTTTAGGGCGATGTTTGGCTACATTCGCTACGCCGAATTGTTGAATGTGACACTCCTGTAACGTCTACGGAACATGTGGATAGACATGTGAAACTTGCCAGCCGCTGCCGCGTCGAGACGTAAGTTGATGAACTATATTACGGTGGCGATCAGCACAATTGTCCATTGGCAACTTATGATAGCTCCCAACACTTCATCATTATTTACGGATGAGGATATTCTCTATTTGTATCATTTGCCCAGTTGGATGGTGAAGTTCTCAGTGAACAGAAGTGGGAGTGTGGGATGCGTCGCTGTTGCCAAACCACGGGTATACCAAATGGCGACTGATGACGCGTTCCTTTGGCCCCCACGCCCGCCCACTCTCGACACACTGCCTGCACACCTTGTGAGGGGCCGGTGGACGGCTCTTGATAAAATGGGGAAATTGAGATGGAAGCCTAAACTGATGTTTGTATTGAAATCAATATTTCAATTTTACTGTATTTAGTATCACAATAATTATCAGAGTAAATCTAAATCGTACGTACAACGACGAAACAAGTGCAGACACTAGGAACAACAGCCCTGCGTCAGGTCCACACACCGAAGAAACGATAGAGGCAACAGCAGGAAAACCCTCAATACAGCGATGGTGCTCACAGCAGGTCACATGAAGCATCGAGAAGCTTCCTTCCATTCCGTGAGAACACAATTTTGGAGAATCTCAAAATTTCTAAAAGTACTTTAGTCACCGTGAAAAATTTTTGAAAAGTTTTTCGGTAAATATTGCCTCAAATGAAAAATAAAAGAATGAAACATATAGTGAAATTGTTTATTAATCGTTGGTGGTTTGATTTCAAGTCCAAGTATTGATGCCTCATGTCAATTAATGTATATTCATCTGATCAAATGAGTGGTGTACGTCTTTTGAAAACGGTGTTCTCATGATGCACGTGTGAGAAGTTAAACTAATCTCTTTTTAATAGAAAAAAAACAATATTGAATTTCTTAAGGGTTAACCTGTTACCGGTTGATTCTTGAAAGTAATACGATACCATGTAATTTAAGTTAATACTATTCATGCTATTTCGCAAAAAAGCAGGTGATGTGATGACGACCGGCCCAGAACAAGAAGCAGCGCAGAAAAGAGCATTACGCCCCCTGGCGACAACACACAACAGCTGTACGACAAGTTGGACAACACCACTTCGTTGGCATTGGAACCAGCCACAATGGCGACTCGAATTAAAACAAGATCTAAGTACATCTGGACATTTTTGTGTGTCCATTGCCTTATCATTAATCACAGGAGCTTGAGCGTGGAAGGTGAGATTTGAGCATTTTTTGCTACCAGTTCGTTGTGTGTAAATTTGTTGGAAATTTGGGGGGCGTCCCTTATGTTTCGTGTATTGATGGAAGCGTAATTTGAATGATGAGTTTTCTGAGTAAGTTGCTATGGTATATTGGAAACAATAATGCAGGGTGGATCATTCCCAGAGTTTACAATATGTAATCATGTGTTGAAGTATTAATTTGTAAATCTTAACTATCTGCGCCAATTTAATTGGGTGGCTGGCGATGACATTTCAGTGAGCTGGCAGGCCAGTTTGCTTGAATTCAGCGATTGCGAATGAGTGTCTACTGGCGCTTTTATGACGTCTTAAATGATAAAAGCATTATAAGCAGATTAATTTTAAAACTGTCCTTGTCCTCCATTGGGTGACAAGTGACTGATTTAAACATGTACGTTGTAATAGCTGATTAGATATTTAGTGGTCAGGAACTAATATCTGGGAGAGATGAAATGACCATTGAAAAATGACCAATAATAATGGATCTCTTATAGATAAGCCCCGCTACTAATGCAACACATAAGTTCACCCAATTTTACCTTTCGAAATAATTAACCTATCTCTTTTAAATTACTCTCAAACGAAAGATTAAAACATTCTTTCGTTTGAGAGTAATTTGAAGTCGATAGGTGCATTATTTCGAATGTTACAAGTGGGTGAACTTATGTGTTGCACTAGTGGCGGGGCGCACTGACTCCAAACCCGCAGATTTGGACGCCGCCCACCCCTCTCCCTCCACCTTCGTAGCACCACAGTGAAATTGCCATTCGCGCCAATTATTTAACTATGTAGTAATTCTGAGGTTTATTAACCTATCTGTAAGTTATACAATTATTATTAATCACTGCATTATAAACACCATAAGTACTTAGTAAGTGGATAGAACAGCGGAATACCAAAGTTAACCTGCAGTAAATCATTATTATTAGTTATGACAACGACCGCTGGCGTTTGGCCAATCGACCCTCCATCTCGGCACTCAAGAACAGGCATTTTCAAACTTTTTCAACTTAACCCTAAACTAACTGAACTTGGCCTAACCTTACCCAACCTAACCTAACTTAACCTAACCTCTTAACCTAACTTAACGTAACTTAACCTAACCTAAATTAATATAACCTAACATATCTGTAGCTGCTCGGAGGTGGTGCTGTAGCTGCTCGGAGGTGGAGGGAGAGGGGTGGGCGGCGTCCAAATCTGCGGGTTTGGAGTGTGTGCTGGCGGGGCGCACCTGGAAATAATCCAATAATTACACCTATGCATTACAAGCTCTTATTATAACATCGCTTAAATTTTAGTTTCAAATGAGATGCAGGATTAGTGACACATGCCTACGTTATGCCCTGGTGATACACAAACACTCGCACATGTATGTGTACTACACAAATGAATGGCAGAGAGTCTGAAGTTACTTGTCAGTGTGCACAGCGTCCCAGTCCTGCTCCCGTCATGTTCTGGTACCGGTATGTTATCTGTTGATTTTAGTACCAAGATATTTTGCTCCTCTTTTTCTACATGGAAGTTTTTTCCTTATAAGTATTGTTTTACTTCTCTTTCTTTTAGGATATCCGGCATGACCCAATTTTCAGTCAGGTATCTCTACCTTCCGTTTAGGCGCACCGGGCTGTGGACGACCTAAGATGCACACGAGAATTTTCAGCGTCTCGGACTATCCGCGTGTTGCTTCGGCTGCTGCTCGTGTTGCTTTGGGTCAAAACTTGGCTGGTGTTGCAGTTCTCAGTTCGGCTTAGCGAGGGTATACAAATTAAAACTTAGCTCGTGATGATGTTAGACTTTATTTAATTTTAGTTAAAGAAGATGGTAAATGAAGATGATAGCGATTTGCCAATGAAATGTGGGATGAAGTGCCATTTTGGGACCATTTCCGTTACCACTCGTCTGACTAATGGTCATTTAAAATTATTATAGCCTAAATCAACCTATCTACGGTAGCACACACCACAACAACACTCCGTCATGGTCTTCTGCATATCATTAAATTCCTATAATCGCCCTGAGAGGGCTATAAAAATAAATATTTTCATCTTGCTGAGCTAGTCTACAATTCGGCTTATGAGTTGGATCCCGTTCTCCGGCTTCTGATAACGTCTCAGATTCTCATAGGAGACAGAAATTTATTAAGTGTGGTAAATCATTCATATTTGATCAAAAAAAATATCAAATATCATATCATGTAATCGATTATGGGAAAATTTATGTTTTATTCGAATTGGTGTCTGACGAAATGTTTTTTTTTCATCTGATGTTTTGTTCTTGGTAACTAAACTATTTAAAAAACCAAGTCTTCACGTTACTTCTTCACTTGCTGTTCAATGCGGAACATTCAATACAAAGAGCAGTGTGCATAGAATATATCAACATGGAATAGAACAATTGGGGAATAGTTGAACAGAAGTTCTTCTCAGACCTGAAAGGTTGCGGTGTTGTACAAAGGCTTGCGATAGGTTGGGAGTTTCATCAAAGGCGCACAATATCATTAGTGTTCCCTTGAGGGACTACAATGATGGTGTTGGGTATTGTGTACAAACTTGGTACAATGAGTGTATGAGAGCATGGGTTGGCTACATTTGAGGTGATAACGAACAGTTGTGGCACAAGTAGATCGTGATTGACCAGGCGTGCTCGAGTCCAGGGCCTCGTTGGATGGTCAAGTTGTTAGCACGAAAATGAGAACTGCACACAAACAAATGGGATAGTCCCCGCTAGTTACTGCGTCTGCAGGAGTTGTGTTTACGGCAATTGTTTTTTGGTCGTAACTGACAACTATTGCCATCATCATCAGCCAACATATCACATTGCATGCGGCCAAACGATGCAATTTTGTACATTCAGGCAGGAGCTGCACAGGAAAATAGCGGCGTGCTGGTCGCAATTCCGACCGCAGCTGTGTTCAGGGTGGCTGCATAGTCGCAACTCAACCGACCATTTTAGTACCTCCTCTACCTGTAATATAGATCACTGCTTTCCACTTTAATCAGCTCTAAGTTTAAGAGCCAATGTAACTTATGCAAGCCGTCATTGACTCTCAAAATTATTTCAAATAATACCACTCAATTTTTACCTTAATGCTAACTAGTGTGCGCTGGGTTATTTCCATATTAAATTAACGCATGCGTTGTTGTAAAATATGGTACTATACTGAAAAGATTCTGTTTTGCATAACAGTTCGTCACTATTCAAAGTAAATAATTTTTTTATTTCGATAAATTTCCACAATTTGGATTTGAACGAACATGTAATCAAACAAAATATAGAAAGTTAGTTTCTTCGGTGACAAATTAATTTTTTCTTGTGAATCAAAATTAAATAAATGACTTGTTTGCACCTACTAATAATTGCATATTATTTAATTTAATGATTATCTAATTTTTACTTCAAAGGTCATGAAAAATCATTTCAATAATTGATTGTCTTGCATAACTAAAATATTATAACCAACTTTGGTAGTTCAATACAAGCATTTAATAACGATGAAGATCAAAACGCCACCACGTATTTCAATTTCGAACGAAATTCATCTTCAAATAACGTCTATTATTCTAAGTTTGTAGTTAGCTAACGTAAATTGTAATAAAAAATGAATATTCGATTATTAAAACCCAACCAATGGTTGATAAATGAAATAAATCACATGATTTATATTTTCATTTCATAAAAAGTAATTTTAATGATGTAAAGCGTTAATTCTTTCGTCGCATACCTAAATTATTTGAAAAGCGAGTTTCATTCACAAAATGTGTCCCCACGGAGTGGAAGGAAGCTTCCCCGCTGCCTCATGTGACCTGCTGTGAGCACCATCACTGTATTGAGGGTTTTGCTGCTGTTGCCTCTATCGTTACTTCGGTGTGTGACCTGACGCAGGGCTGTTGTTCCTGTTGTCTGCACTTGTTTCGTCGTTGTACGTTCCGATTTTACCATTACCCTGATGATTATTGTGATTTCAAAAACAGTAATAGTGAAATATTGATTTTGAACCAAACACCAGTCTAGGCTTCCATCGCAACTTTCCCACTTTATCAAGAGCCGTCGAACCATTTCGCTCGCTGTCGACATCACAGAACGCTGCGCTTCCTAACCTAACCTGCCCACCCGAACTTAGCCAGGCCGTTACCGGTCCCCTCAGCTCCAACCTCTAACTTACTCTGTATGGACTTAAGGACAATTTAAGTACATTATTTTATGCGTACTAAGTTTTTACCCGCCGTCTGATTTAATTATGATTTCTAATAATCACCATTAAGACAGTAATAGGAACTGGGTTAAATAAAACCTATAGCAAAAATAATATAATTAACATTGACGGCAATGATGGGAGACAGAATAACTCTAAGTAGGTTTTGTAACCCGGAAGGATTTTACGATTATCGATTTACTGCAGTCTGAAAGTTAAATTCGCGGTGGTAATGATGGTATGAAGACATGGTGATAGCATGAGAAGTGGTATCATAGTTACCAGCGGTCACATTCATATAACGCTGGAGCTAATTATACGAATACTATTTACAACGTTCATCACATTACACAATGACAGCAATGGCACAATAGCGAGTGTAATTCGACGGGAAGAGATTTACAAAATTCATGGGACGTGCAGGTGATGACCAAATGACGAACATAGAAATTTGATGATGTACGTACATTAATTTTCCTATTAATGAAAAATACCTTTTCTTTGTGTCAACGTTGCAATGTTTCTGAACAATATCAATTTTTGACTTGAAAATATTTTAGTTTGTTCTGGCAAAACATTTGAAGAATTAAAATTTTTCACGTGCAGAGGATGATATTGTACTTAACCTACGAAACACTAGTGTAAAATGGACACATGCCAAGTCCCGCTTCTATTGGATTGTAAAGGCAAGTTGAAAATCAATGTAAATTAAAATTGAAGTCTATATGTGCAAATCAGTTGTAGTCTAATAATATATTGTAATACACAGCAGTATAATACCCCACCTCACCCCTACCTCACCCACCACACCCCACCTAACCCGTAGCTTGCCCACCACACCTCACCGAACCCCCAGCTCGCCCACCACACCCCACCTAACCCCCAGCTCGCCCACCACAAGCGTCACGAACTGTAGGCATCACCGAAGAGTCGCAATTCCTGACTACTAACAACCAGGGTTCGCTTCACATATATTACATTTAATCTGATGAGGTTATTACCGTCAGTTGTATCTGAAGACAGGATATGACAGCTGAGAAAATTACAAATTATTATACTGAAATTTGGTTACTCATCATTTAGGCGATAAAAAATTTGAATTTGTAAAAATTTTTACTCCTTATATTGAAAATGAATTTTTTTCCCAAATACATATTTTTAATAATTGAGGAAGTTTAATTGAGGAAGTCTATCGCACTCCAGTTTAACAAAAATTAGGCGTTAAAAAAAATATTTTTGAAGGTATTTATTGATTATCATTTTCACATTTATTTCGTTACTACAAGGCATGAAGACTTCGTCCCTCCATTCCCACACCATCAAGGCGTCCCGAGAACTTACCTACCAAACTGTACTACCATTAACCCAACACCCCCAGGTAGCACGAAATTATTAGGCCAATATTGGGTTGATAATTATTTATTGACCTGATATTGGAATCTTGGATTACAATAATAGGCTAATAACAAGACAATATCGAAAAAAGATATATTTATTTATGATATCAACTTGTTATTGGGACAATGTAGTAAATAGTTTTATTTCTAATATTAAACTAACAGTGTATATATATGTACGAAATTCATATAAGTGGAAACTATCTCATAATAATTAATAATCTCGCGATTTAACAAAATTTGTTGAAATATAAATTATTATTGTTTAAATATTGGGTTGACATTGTACGCCAATAATACGGAGTAATTTGTTCAAAATGTACCAATAGAGTTAATGAATAGTTATTTCAGTCATTAATGAGTGCAGATATATTTGACAGATATCAAGAAATGTGAATACGTTACAATAATATGTCTATTCAGAATTACTATAATCACAGGTTCACAGTCCTTGATTTTTCAGTCGTCCACTGAGTTTCGAAGGTCTAATTTTTTCAAAAAATATGCTAAAATCGTTTGTCATATGTTACTATAGCAATAAATGTCTATATATTGAGTTAAAATGATATAAAGTCATTTATATAGATGATATAAATGACTTAATTTCGTAACGAAGGTATTGAGTAGGCCTATTCCTACCATACAACCCATTTTGCATGCATCATTCTTTGAGTAAAGCGCTTTCTTGCAATTTTTTAATCACGCATATATATGCTGCATAGATGAACGTATATATGCTGCTTAGTACAGGTTGCCCGACCACTGGTACGAACGTGCAACACAAAATTTGGACTACGATGCCAAAAAGGTTTGTAATCATCCATGGATATTAGATAAATTTTGAATGCAGTTTAATTCATAGTCTTGTAGGTGTGTAGGTATGTACATAGGATAACATATTTATCAGAATTATATACATTTATCGTCTATGAACCCTTCTGAATTTTGATGCGATATTAAAAATTAATTATTGAGCCAAAGTGTTGTTTGAAGGAAACACCTCAATATCAAGTCAATAGTTACACAGTAATGAGCTGATACTGGGTTAAAAATAAATTATTATTGGGACAATATATTCTACCAATATCCACTCGATGTCAGAAAATTAGTATTGGGCCTGTAGTACCCTACCTTAGTTACTCCTCAAACTCAGTTCTAGTCCATTTGTGTTCAGTAATACCAGTATATGTGTATGTAAAATTATACAAGAGACGAGTTAGAACGCGAAATGTAAAAAGTAAACAACCGATACCACATACGAGAGAACGCAGTTGTGGAACTAAGGTCGCTCCTTCACTTGCCGCGAGCGCAACGCAGTTGCGAAATCAGGAAAAACTCCAGTCCTTCCAGGCAATTGTGCTCAAGGACAACTCATTACCAAGTCCATAGTGACGCTAAAATTAGATAATATTGGGTTAGTGAAATTATCATAATCGGGACCATATCTTTTACAAATATCAACCTATCAGGAATTGAGTATTAAGCCAATGTATTGTAGGGAACACTTCTTTATCAAGTCAATATTGATACAATAACTAGTTGATATTGGGTTGATGATAATATCGTTATTGGGCCAAAATATTTTTCTAAAATCAACCGAATTTTCCAAAATGAGGTAATGTCCCAATGTTCATTTTGGATATCCAGTCAATATTGAGACTGTATATTGGCTCAATATTAGGTCAATATATTTTGCTACCCGGGCAGAATGTACTCGCCCGCCGGCACGTAATTCGCCATACCTGCCTACGACTCAGTACAGGTTTGTGATCCAATCTTCTATGGAGTCTGGCATGACTCTCAAAAATATATATATCGCATTTATCGAACATAAGTAAAGTAGCTTCGATGCTTCACACTTTATTCGGACAAATCTAACCTCATATTTTATCATGAATGGTTGTCATAGATCAGGAAACTTGACTTTTTGCTTACATGTTTTTTTCTTTTATTATTTAACGAATAAAATTTTGGGCGCTTCGATATTCCGAACGTCATATCGAACTCTATATTTATTAAAACTAGTTTCTACAACTTGTTTCTACAACTTGTTTCTAAAATGTCATATCAAACACTATGTTTATCAATATTTGTTTCTACAACATCAAAATTATTGATAGGTGACCAAATCGTTTTTTTAAAACGCATATTGAGTTATTGCTTCATTCACACATGTTGATTTCTGAGTACAGCAGCGCGCAGCAACGATAACTTGACAACACAGGCATGACAACAACGATAACTTGACAACACAGGCAGGACAACAACGCAAATGTTGTTCACCAAACAACACAACACAGGCAGGACAACAACACAAATGTTGTACACCAAGCAACACAACACATGCAGGACAACAACACAAATGTAGTACACAAAACAACACAACACAACACAGGCAAGACAACAACACGAAATTTGTAGAACAAACAACACCACACAGGCAGGACAACAACACAAATGTTGTCCACAAACAAAACAACACAGGCAGAACAACAACACAAATGTTGTACACAAAACAACACAACACAGGCAGGACTGCAACCCAAATGTTTTACACCAAACAACACAACACAGGCAGGACAACAACACAAATGTTGTACACAAAACAAAACAACATAGAACGACACTTGCTATTGTGCCGTTGTGTAATGTGATGAACGTTATATAAAGTATTGATATAATTATCTCCAGCATTATACGCATGTGATCGCTGGTAACTATGATACCACTTCTCATGCTATCACCATGTCTTCACGCGATCATTATCTCTAGTTTCATCATTCACCATCACTGTCGGCTGGCATCACTCGCGTAGCCCTTAGGAGCTTCAATAATTAAATCTCAGCGTTTTTTAGACTAAACTTAGCATTTGGCATCGTTAGAGGTCTGTTTTAAACAACATGTATCATTCAATATATTTTAGCAATATTCAAAAATTGCAATGAAGCATCTTTAAATAAACTTTGAAACATTACAAATGATCAATAAATGGATTTCATCATTCATAAACCAATAATAAATAAAGAAAAAGGAAAAAGTTTATTTCCAATAAAGTCCACACATGAAAAGTTGAAGCATTGGTTTTTAAAATACATTAACATTTGCATCCTTAACTGATGATAACACATTGGTATCCTATTACCCGTTTTAAATGTTGGAACCAAAGCCAATTAGTACTCCTCGTATGGAACTTTTGTTTTAGGATGTCATATATTAAGAAATTTTTAAAAGCCAATACGTTGGCATGTATCTCATGTGGCAACTTGGAAAATAAACGTTTTTTTCTTTCTTTTTTCTTTTCTTCTTTTGATTGCCATGCCAACAGCAGCAACAATATCAATACCAACAACAAAAGCAGCATTACCAGCAGAACCAGAAACAATACCGACAACAACAGCAACAACACCAACAACACCAACACCAAAAACACCAACAACAACACAACTACACAAGAACACAACAACAACACCAATAACACCAACAACAACACCAAAAACAACACCAACAACAGCACCAACAACAACAACACCAACACCAACAACAACACAACAACACCATAAACAACAACAACAGCACAACAACAACACAACAACAACAACATCACCACCAACAACAACACAATAACAACACCACCACCACCAACCACAACAACAACAACAACACAACAACAACAACACCAATAACAACAACACCAACAACAACATCAACAACACTAACACTAACAACAACACAACAACAACACCACCAACAACAAAAACAGCACAACAATAACACCAACAACAACAGAAACATCAACAATACCAAAAACTACACCAAAAACAACAACAACACCCACAACAACAGCAACAACAACAACAGCACAACAACAACGGCACAACAACAACAGCACAACGCTAACAGCACAACAACAACAGCACAACAACAACAGCACAACAAAAACAGCACAACAACAACAGCACAACAACAACAGCACAACAACAACAACGACAACAGCAAAACAACAACGACAGCACAACAAAAACGACACAACAACAACAGCACAACAACAACAACAACAACAACAGCACAACAGCAACAACAAAAACAGCAAAACAACAACAACAATAATAGCAGCAGCAAAACAACAACAACACCAACAACAACAGCAACAACAACAACAGCACAACAAAAACAGCACAACAACAACAACAGCACAACAACAGCAACAGCACAACAACAACACCAGCAAAACAACAACAAAAACACCAACAACAACAACAACAGCACAACAACACTCCGCCAGACACAGTTGCACGCAACAAAAGCACAAGTCAACGCGCAGTCTTTACGTACAATCCACATTTGCTGCACCAAATGAGGCAATTGACGATCATTGTGATAATAAATCAGTAACCCGAACAAATATTTTTATGAACCTAGAAAACGTATTTTTCTATTGGGTGGACACAAGTAACCGAGGAAATTCGCTGATCATTTCTCAGCCATTCACTGTTGTGTCGTTTGGTGTACAACATTTGTGTTGTTGTCCTGCCTGTGTTGTGTTGTTTGGTGTACAACATTTGTGTTGTTGTCCTGCCTGTGTTGTGTTGTTTGGTGTACAGTATTTGTGTTGTTGTCCTGCCTGTGTTGTGTTGTTTGGTGTACAACATTTGTGTTGTTGTCCTGCCTGTGTTGTGTTGTTTGGTGTACAACATCTGTGTAGTTGTCCTGCCTGTGTTGTGTTGTTTGGTGTACAACATTTGTGTTGTCCTGCCGGTGTTGTGTTGTATGGTGTACGACATTTGTGTAGTTGTCCTGCCTGTGTTGTATTGTTTGGTGTACAACATTTGTGTTGTTGTCCTGCCTGTGTTGTGTTGTTTGGTGTACAACATTTGTGTTATTGTCTTGCCTGTGTTGTGTTGTTTGGTGTACAACATTTGTGTAGTTGTCCTGCCTGTGTTGTGTTGTTTGGTGTACAACATTTGTGTAGTTGTCCTGCCTGTGTTGTGTTGTTTGGTGTACAACATTTGTGTTGTTGTCCTGCCTGTGTTGTGTTGTTTGGTGTACAACATTTGTGTAGTTGTCCTGCCTGTGTTGTGTTGTTTGGTGTACAACATTTGTGTTGTTGTCGTGCCTGTGTTGTGTTGTTTGGTGTACAACATTTGTGTAGTTGTCCTGCCTGTGTTGTGTTGTTTGGTGTACAACATTTGTGTAGTTGTCCTGCCTGTGTTGTGTTGTTTGGTGTACAACATTTGTGTAGTTGTCCTGCCTGTGTTGTGTTGTTTGGTGTACAACATTTGTGTAGTTGTCCTGCCTGTGTTGTGTTGTTTGGTGTACAACATTTGTGTTGTTGTCTTGCCTGTGTTGTGTTGTTTGGTGTACAACATTTGTGTAGTTGTCCTGCCTGTGTTGTGTTGTTTGGTGTACAACATTTGTGTAGTTGTCCTGCCTGTGTTGTGTTGTTTGGTGTACAACATTTGTGTAGTTGTCCTGCCTGTGTTGTGTTGTTTGGTGTACAACATTTGTGTAGTTGTCCTGCCTGTGTTGTGTTGTCTGGTGTACGACATTTGTGTTGTTGTACTACCTTTTTTGTGTTGTTTGGTGTACAACATTTGTGTTGTTGTCCTGCCTGTGTTGTGTTGTCTGGTGTACGACATTCGTGTTGTTGTCCTACCTGTGATGTCATGTTATCGTTGTTGTCCTGCCTGTGTTTTCAAGTTATCGTTGTTGTCCTGCCTGTGTTGTCAAGTTATCGTTGTTGTGCTCGCCATAGCCGTGGGGCTAGAGGTTTCTGCCGCCGTGCGGCAGACCCGGGATCGAATCTCGGCGCTGGTGGTGGCGATTTTCTCTGTTGGGTATAGGAGAAAAATTCCAAGCACAATTCCCCACTCTACCCAGGTGTCTGAAATGGGTACCGGTCTTGACCGGGGGAAAGCGTCATGGCGTCCTGGCGTTAGATATAAGGCATTTGAAAAACCAATGTACAAGGTGATATGTATCAGACTTGGTTGGAAATAAAGCATCTGTAGATGCCTTCATTATTATTATTATTATTATTATTATTATTATTATTGTCCTGCCTACGTTGTCAAGTTACCGTTGTTGTCCTGCCTACGTTGTCAAGTTACCGTTGTTGTCCTGCCTACGTTGTCAAGTTATCGTTGTTGTTCCGCCTCCGTTTTCAAGTTATCGTTCTTGTCCTGCCTACGTTGTCAAGTTATCGTTGTTGTCCTGCCTACGTTGTCAAGTTATCGTTGTTGTCCTGCCTACGTTGTCAAGTTATCGTTGTTGTCCTGCCTACGTTGTCAAGTTACCGTTGTTGTCCTGCCTGTGTTGTCAAGTTATCGTTGTTGTCCTGCCTGTGCTGTCAAGTTATCATTGTTGTCCTGCCTGTGTTGTCAAGTTATCGTTGTTGTCCTGCCTACGTTGTCAAGTTAACGTTGTTTCGCGCTGCTGCACACGGAAATCAACATGTGTGATTGAAGCAATAACTCGTTATCCATTATAAAAAAATGAGTGATTTATCAACAATTTTGAAGTTGTAGAAACCAGTTTTATAAATATAGTGTTTGGTATGACATTTTAGAAACAAAATGGAAAAACAAGTTCTAGAAACAAGTTGTAGAAACAAGTTGTAGAAACAAGTTGTAGAAACAAGTTGTAGAAACAAGTTGTAGAAACAGGTTTTAGAAACAAGTTGTAGAAACAAGTTTTAGAAACAAGTAGAAACAAGTTTTAAAAACAAATTGTAGAAACAAGTTGTACAAACAAGTTGTAGAAACAAGTTGTAGGAACAAGTTGTAGAAACAAGTTGTAGAAACAAGTTGTAGAAACCAGTTGTAGAAATAAGTTGTAGAAACAAGTTGTAGAAACAAGTTGTGGAAACAAGTTGTAGAAACAAGTTTTAGAAACAAGTTGTAGAAACAAGTTTTAGAAACAAGTTTTAGAAACAAGTTTTAGAAACAAGTTGTAGAAACAAGTTTTAAAAACAAGTTGTAGAAACAAGTTGTAGAAACAAGTTGTAGAAACAAGTTGTAGAAACAAGTTGTAGAAACAAGTTGTAGAAACAAGTTGTAGAAACAAGTCGTAGAAACAAGTTGTGGAAACAAGTTGTAGAAACAAGTTGTAGAAACAAGTTGTAGAAACAAGTTTTAGAATCAAGTTTTAGAAACAAGTTTTAGAAAGAAGTTTTAAAAACAAGTTGTAGAAACAAGTTGTAGAAACAAGTTGTAGAAACAGGTTTTAGAAACAAGTTGTAGAAACAAGTTTTAGAAACAAGTAGAAACAAGTTTTAAAAACAAATTGTAGAAACAAGTTGTACAAACAAGTTGTAGAAACAAGTTGTAGGAATAAGTTGAAGAAACAAGTTGTAGAAACAAGTTGTAGAAACCAGTTGTAGAAATAAGTTGTAGAAACAAGTTGTAGAAACAAGTTGTGGAAACAAGTTGTAGAAACAAGTTGTAGAAACAAGTTGTAGAAACAAGTTTTAGAAACAAGTTTTAGAAACAAGTTGTAGAAAGAAGTTTTAAAAACAAGTTGTAGAAACAAGTTGTAGAAACAAGTTGTAGAAACAAGTTGTAGAAACAAGTTGTAGAAACAAGTTGTAGAAACAAGTTGTAGAAACAAGTCGTAGAAACAAGTTGTGGAAACAAGTTGTAGAAACAAGTTGTAGAAACAAGTTGTAGAAACAAGTTGTAGAAACAAGTTTTAGAATCAAGTTTTAGAAACAAGTTGTAGAAAGAAGTTTTAAAAACAAGTTGTAGAAACAAGTTGTAGAAACAAGTTGTAGAAACAGGTTTTATAAACAAGTTGTAGAAACAAGTTTTAGAAACAAGTAGAAACAAGTTTTAAAAACAAATTGTAGAAACAAGTTGTACAAACAAGTTGTAGAAACAAGTTGTAGGAACAAGTTGTAGAAACAAGTTGTAGAAACAAGTTGTAGAAACCAGTTGTAGAAATAAGTTGTAGAAACAAGTTGTAGAAACAAGTTGTGGAAACAAGTTGTAGAAACAAGTTGTAGAAACAAGTTGTAGAAACAAGTTTTAGAAACAAGTTTTAGAAACAAGTTGTAGAAAGAAGTTTTAAAAACAAGTTGTAGAAACAAGTTGTAGAAACAAGTTGTAGAAACAAGTTGTAGAAACAAGTTGTAGAAACAAGTTGTAGAAACAAGTTGTAGAAACAAGTCGTAGAAACAAGTTGTGGAAACAAGTTGTAGAAACAAGTTGTAGAAACAAGTTTTAGAATCAAGTTTTAGAAACAAGTTGTAGAAAGAAGTTTTAAAAACAAGTTGTAGAAAGAAGTTTTAAAAACAAGTTGTAGAAACAAGTTGTAGAAACAAGTTGTAGAAACAAATTGTAGAAACAAGTTGTAGAAACAATTTTTGAAAATACAGTTTTAGATATGACGTTCGGAATATCAAAGCGCCCAAAATTTTATTCGTTACATAATAAAAGAAAAAAACGTGTAAGCAAAAAATCATGTTTCCTGATCTATGACAACCATTCATGACAAAATATGAGGTAAGTTTTGTCCGACTGAAGTGTGAAGCATCGTAGCTACTTTACTTATGTTCGATAAATGCGATATATATATTTTTGAGAGTCATGCCAGACTCCATAGAAGATTGGATCACAAACCTGTACCGAGTCGTAGGCAGGTTTGGCGAATTACGTACGGGCGTGTACATTCTGGTGTTGGGTTAATGGTAGTACAGTTTGGTAGGTAAGTTCTCGGGACGCCTTGATGGTGTGGCAATGGAGGGACGAAGTCTTCCTCACATTCAGTGACATGTGTGTGGAAATTATGAATTCACATTTTCAAAAATACTTGAGTTGTCGTTGAAAAATCATAATTTTTTCTGGCTGGACTTGCTCATAAACTAGTAAAAAATAAAGAAATCATTTTGGACAAAAAGTTTTATTCATGGAATATCGATTGTAGACTTTTCTGAATTCCAAAATTTTTATTGCTTCAATGAAAAAGTTTGAAAATATCAGTGTTTGAATTAGTAATTTTGACAAGTTTGAAATAATGTGCATACATAAAAGAGCTCAACTTGAAATTGTCCTTAAAGCTGTAGCATTTTCTAAGCCAATTCTGTCTGTAAGTGCTCTGGAATTGCGACTCTCCTGTCACGCCTACAGCACGTGACGCTCGCCATGTGCAGCATGTGCGCGACTGTACATGTGGTGGGGTGGAGTGGGCGAGCTGGGGGTTAGGTGTAAGGTGGGGTGTGGGGGCTGGCTAGGGGTTAGGTGGGGTGTGGTGGGCGAGCTAGGGGTTAGGCGGGATGTGGTGGGTGAGCTGGGGGTTAGGTGGGATGTGATGGGCGAGCTAGGGGTTAGGTGGGGTGGGGTGGGCGAGCTAGGGGTTAGATGGGGTATGTTGGGCGAGCTGGGGGTTAGGTGGGGTGTGGTGGGCGAGCTGGGGGTTAGGTGGGGTGTGGTGGGCGAGCTAGGGGTTAGGTGGAGTGTGGTGGGCAAGCTGGGGGTTAGGTGGGGTGTGGTGGTAGAGCTAGGGGTTAGGTGGGGTGTGGTTGGCGAGCTGGGAATTAGGTAAGGTTTGGTGGGAGAGCTGGGGGTTAGGTGGGGTGTGGTGGGTGAGCTGGGGGTTTGGTGGGGTGTGGTGGGCGAGCTAGGGGTTAGGTGGGGTGTGGTGGGCGAGCTAGGGGTTAGGGGGGTGTGGTGGGCGAGCTGGGGGTTAGGTGGGGTGTGGTTGGCGAGCTAGGGGTTAGGGAGGGTGTGGTGGGCGAGCTGGGGGTTAGGTGAGGTGTGGAGGGTGAGCTTCCATCCCTAGTATAGTCTCGTGAGCCGCTGGTGTCTGTAACTCATTGTAATTAATAACGTATCGTGCGTTTTTCGACTGATGATGGGATGTATCCCGAAAAGAACAAAAAATGTTTAGAAATTTATTCTTCGATTTTAAAAAATTAATAAATTTGCGTTGTCGCCAAGCAAAAAATCAACATGTCTATTCTACTCTGAATGATGCCTGTAGTACCATAAATCAACGTCTACTGGAGCACACACCGGCACAATAACCCACCATGACCCCTTCCCCACCCCACCGCAGGTACACCCCGAGACACACGTACACGGGACAATGCCCGCTACGGTTGCATCTTAGAGATGTTCGAGTCGACACCATCATTTCCAAGGTTCTTATCATCTGACCATCTCTGGCCCAAATTTGTAACTTGATCCTGGAAAAACTATAACATAGTCCTAAATGTTTTGTTTGGATTATTTCCAGTCCCAGATAACTTGTACAATTCTCATACTCATTTAAATTCTATGAATTGCAGTAAATTATTCATATATAATTCAGAAAATCATCGAGGTATTTATCACGTGATCGATCATAACAAAATTGAGTTCTATTTGAAGCCGTGTTGGCGTAAATGATGCTAGGGGAAAGTATGATTTGAACGGTAACTAAACCATTTGAAAAACTAAACTCTTCGTAACTAAAACATTTCGATGTTACTTCCACATTTCTGTTATTGAGTTGCAGGAAGCTCGGTGTTGCCTTATGTACCCCGCTGTGGGCAACATCGATGTGTTGTTGTTGTTACTAGTGTTACTTCTGTATATGATCTAATGCATTGCTATTGTCCCTATTGTCATTACTTGTTGTTACCGTTTCTGGGAACGATTTTACAAGTAATATTATAATTATATTGACACTTCAAGTTATACAAATAGCTACAACAATTGTAATTAACACATTAGTTTAGGCTTTTCCCACAACTTTCCCATTTTATCAAGAGCCATCCAACAATTTCGCTCGCTGTCGACATCACAGAACGCTGCGCTTCCTAACCTATCCTGCCCACCCAAACTTAGCCAGTCCGTTACCGGTCCCCTTAGCTCCAACCTCTAACTTCTTCCTGAATTTTACCTTCCAAAACGAAATTTTCGTGTACTCAACAGAAGCCTACCCAATATCATCCCTAAGCAAACCTCAGCCAACCTCACGATATCTAGCCTGCTCTAAAACAGAAATATACTCAAGAAAATGCTGCACATAACACGGATGTCATCCGAACAAAGATTTTTTGCACGGAAGACCCGCACAGCAGCTCTGCTGGCGGCGCTATCGCGGGTCCCCACATTTCTCATCAGGAAGTTATTATTTTCGTACAATAATTGCCAATTGTTGCTGAATATTGGTGAGCATGACATTCGCGACAGAGTGCAATGTAAATAGAATATATCAGCATGGAATAGAACAATTGGGGAATAGTTGTACAGAAGTTCTCCTCAGGCCTGAAAAGTTGCGGTATTGTACAAAGGCTTGCGATAGGTTGGGAGTTTCATCAAAGGCGCACAATATCATTAGTCTTCCCTTGAGGGACTACAATGATGGTTTTGGGTATTGTGTACAAACTTGGTACAATGAATGTATGAAAGCATGGGTTGGCTACATTTGAGATGGTAACGAAAAGTTGTGGCACAAGTAGATCGCGACTTACCATGCGCGCTCGAGTCCAGAGCCTCGTTGGATGGTCAAGTTGTTGGCACGTAAATGATAACTGCACACAAACAAATGGGATAGTCCCCGCTAGTTACTGCGTCTGCAGGTGTTGTGTTCACGGCAATTGTTTTGTGGTCTTTACCGACAACTATTGCCACCCTCACCAGCGTATACGCCACACTAGGGCAGGTGTCGTGTTCATGCCAGTGTACTATGGTCGTTAACTAACAACTATTGCCACCCTCACCAGCTAATACGCCACCCTACGGCAGGTGTCGTGTTCACGCAAGTGTACTATAGTCGTTAACTAACAACTATTGCCACCCTCACCAGCTAATACGCCACGCTACGGCAGGTGTCGTGTTTACGCAAGTGTACTATACGAGTAGTCGTTAACTAACAACTATTGCCACCCTCACCAGCGAATACGCCACACTACGGCAGGTGTCGTGTTCACGCAAGTGTACTATAGTCGTTAACTAACAACTATTGCCGCCCTCACCAGCTAATATGCCACACTACGGCAGGTGTCGTGTTCACACAAGTGTACTATGGTCGTTAACTAACAACTATTGCCACCCTCACCAGCTAATACGCCACACTACGGCAGGTGTCGTGTTCACGCAAATGTACTATAGTCGTTAACTAACAACTATTGCCGCCCTCACCAGCTAATACGCCACACTACGGCAGGTGTCGTGTTCACGCAAGTGTACTATGGTCGGTAACTAACAACTATTGCCACACTCACCAGCTAATACGCCACACTACGGCAGGTGTCGTGTTCACGCAAATGTACTATAGTCGTTAACTAACAACTATTACCACCTTCACCAGCTAATACGCCACACTACGGCAGGTGTCATGTTCACGCAAGTGTACTATAGTCGTTAACTAACAACTATTTCCACCCTCACCACCTAATACGCCACACTACGGCAGGTGTCGTGTTCACGCAAGTGTAATATAGTCGTTGGATGCTAGTTACTCGACGAATGAGGCAAGAAAAGGTAGCAGGTGCATTGGCCAGTCCGAACGGCATTTCCTTGAATTCGTATAGTCCGGACCCCGTTTTGAAAGCCGTATAAGGACAGGATGCTGGGTGCAGAGGAACTTGCCAGTAGCCGTTGGTAAAGTGCATTTTACTAAAGATAGTTTTCCCTGCCAAGCGAGTAAAGATTGAGGTGATGTCGGCGATGGATTCGGCATCGAAGCGCGTTTGATTATTAAGGTGACGACAATCCAGACCGAATCTATGACTTCCGTCTTCTTTACGAACTGCTAACAAGGGGGAGTAGTGCGGGGAGTTGGACGGCGTGATTATACCTAGTTGTAGCCATTGCTCGATATTTTCCTGTAATTTCAGTTCTAGTGATAGCTGCAAGGGGTAGTCATGTTGGAAGCGGAAGTTGCTGGGGTCTTTTAGCTTTATTTCGTGAACTACGGTCCTGGTTTCTCCCGGTGTGTCGGTGAATAGATGACTGAATTTGGTAAGCAACTCCTTCAGTTGTTTTTGTTCCCCTTCGTCTCGACGGTTATCGAGGGAGCAGTCGGTAACGGTTTCTCCAAACACGAGGGGAGTTTCCGTTTTTTTTTTTTGTCGAGCTCCTCTTCTGCATTGGTAGGTTCGACAGCGAGACAGGCGGCAGTGAACGCTTCTCTAACGGCGTCTCCTTCAAGTTCTTCGAGTGCCAAGTAGTTGGGATTAGCATTGCTGCTTGGAGCCTCGTGTTCCTGATACTTTCGGAGTAAATTGATATGGTATAGTTTACTGTTTCCTTCTATTTCTAATGAATAAATATAGGTTCCTAGCCGCGTGGTGGTTTTATATGGGCCTTTCCGTGCCTTAGTTAATTTGTTTCTTTGGTCCGGAACAAATACTAGTACTTGGTCTCCGGGTTTCAACACTCGAAGTTTGGTTTTTCGGTTTAGATATTTGATCGTCTTGTTCTGACTTTGTTTCAGATTAGTTTGGGCAATGGCACACGTTTCTTTTATGCGATGCCGGAGATCGAGTAGATAGTGGGCCGGAGCCTGGTCGGTGTCTACTGCAGGATTCTCTGTAAAGCATCCCTTCAGGATAGTCAGGGGTCCTCGTACTCGGTGGCCATAGATTAACTCGAAGGGTAAGTACCCGGTAGAGGCTTGCGGAGCGTCGCGAACGCGAATAAAAATGAGGGGAGATACAAGTCCCAGTCCCTGGGTTGTTCGGCAGTCAGTTTCCGGGGCATGGACTTCATTGTTCCATTGAATCGTTCTACGATCCCATTTGATTGTGCATGATATAGGGGCGTGCGGTGGTGCTATATGCTAATCTGTTTTAGGAACTCTTCAAAGTAGGCGGCTGTAAATTGTGTTCCATTATCCGTGGTTAGGGTCTGCGGGTAGCCGGTGCGGGTGTAGATCTCGTTTAATGCTTATTACAGTGTTTATATGCCGTAGGGCTTTTGCATCCGCATAGCAGGTAGCTTGGTCGACCACAGTTAGAATGTATCGATTTCCTCTAGCAGAGGACGGTTGAATCGGACCTACGATGTCCACGCTTAGCGCGGCAAATGGAGTTCCGGTTAGGGATGGAGTAGCAATAGGTGATTTGGTAGGCCGGGCTGGCGCATGTTTTTGGCATTTGTGGCAATAATGGCAGTACCGGCTTACCTCTTGGTTTAGCTGGGACCAGTAGAAATCTCGTTCGAGTCGTGCCTGGGTTTTCTTTCGGGAATAGTGACCTGCCAGGGGGTTTTCGTGACCCAACTCGAGTACTTGTTTCCGTAGACTCGCTGGCGCCACAAGCTGAAAAGTGGTTTGACCGTTCTGTAATGTTTACGATACAGAATCTCATCCCTTATTTCGTACGTGATGACTCGGCCGTCTTTCCTCATCTCCTCTGTTTTTTTTTCTCGCCTTTTTGAACAGTCCTTGTAGGGTGTCACAATTACGCTGTAACGTTTCCAGCTCTTTTTATCTGGTTTGAGTCGTTCCTGGACTGCGCGTTCAGCTTCGGCTTCCTTTCTGGTGGTCGCTCGAGTTGTCACGTGGTAGGTGGCTGCGTCCGGAGGAGGTAGGATCAGATCGAGGTTCGGTTCCTTAAAATAAAGGGTGCCTGGTATGCGTCCTAAAATAACATCATGCGAAGGATTTTCCATGACGACGACGGTGATGTCGCCTCGGTAGTAGGGACATTCGAGCCGTACTTTGGTCAATGGGGCTTGAAACGTTTGGCTATTGGCCATGTTCACGGTGATTTTTGTTCCGGTAAGCGCGTCTCGTGGCACGAGGGTCTTGCTTATAAACACTGCATTAGCCCCTCCGTCTAATAACACTGTGACGGGTTGTTCGTAGATTCGGCCTTGCCAGGTCTTTAATTTCCCTAGTGCGAGCTCTTTTTCCAAACCTACGTGATTGCAGTTGATTGGCGGCAAGCTGGAGGATCTTTCTGGTTCCTCGTCGAAGCTGGCAGTATTCGCGTGTACTTCATGCGTTGGAGGCTTCGCCCTCTCTCCGGCCGTTGTTTCCTGGATGACGCCAGTTTGGAGGATACCTTTGGTATCGAGAATTATGCACGGCACAATTAGCGCTTGAATGAGTGGCGTTTTCCCCATGGTTTGAACAATAGAAAGTTCGTCGTGCCTCTTGCGGGCCAGTTGAATTTATGCGGTCATGGTTGGTTCGTTGGGAAGTTGCCGCGACGCGTGCTGGTTCGTTACGCGCGGTAACTGCGGTTGCCGGAACTGCGTTGATTTGCGCATGGTTAGGGGACCAAAAGTTCGCGTGGTTCGGATATTTGCGGTAGATTTGTTCGTAGGTAGCTTGTTGTTTCTTGTCCGGTCATTGCTGTTACGGTTGCCGCATAGCTGTTGCAGGGAGGTGTGTGATCGAGCTTGTAAGAAGCTATCCCCCTGTTCGCTCAGTGTCGCCAGAGTACTACTGCCGCGGTCTTTAAGCTGGGTGACCACGAACGGCGGTAGGTCAGAGAATATTCGGTCTAACAGGACAAAATCCCTTAGTTGTTCGTAACCTGGCTCGACTTGGCTTCCCGTAATCCAAGCATCAAAGGCTTGTTCGATCCTGCGGACATAACGACTCATATTATCGCCTTCTTCTGGTTTTACTTCAAGTAATTTCGCTTAGTGTAGCCGTAGTGACCTTATGGGATTTCAATAGTAGGGTCCTGATTTCATTAAGTTAAAGCGGTATCGATCGACGGCGGGTATCGTCTGGATGAGCCTTCGTTCTTTGGCCGTTATTAAGGTTTCGAGGGCAATGACGGCCTCGTATTCGGTGAGCTCTTGGGCTGTACTGTGGTTCTCAAACCGTTGTAGAAATTTCTGCATACCTTCCTTTTCTGGCTCGAATGGCGTTATTTCAAGAATCTTAATTCGTCTCGCCTCTGGGGCTCTGGGCTGGTTGAGCTGTTGAATGCGAATCTCATGCTCGCGCTCGTGTTCTCGCTCTCGCTCTCGTTCTCGTTCTCGTTCCTCTCGTTCTCGTTCCTCTCGTTCTCGATCTCGTTCTCGTTCCTTTCGTTCTCGTTCGTCTTGCTCTAGCCTTTGCAATCACCCGAAGAAAATCTCTTAGTATTCCGGCTGTCTCGGGGTTACTCCCAGAGCTTCTGCATATCGTTGCGCTTTTTGTACGCAATCCATCTTAACCGAGTTGTTTGATGTTGGAGTGTTAGGCGTAGTTCCTTTGGCACTGCTTCAACAGCGAATTTCTGTGGAGGCAGGAGATGCGGGTTTTATTTTATCGACTTTGAAGAATGGTTGATTCGAGGCGTACTTCCTCTGCCGCAGCTTTGAGCTGAGCTTGATAATAGATGCAGCTTTCCAGAGTTCAGGACGCTGAGTTCGGGCGCCAAATTGTTAGATGATTTCAGTAGCCGAGTCCTTATTTGGATGGCGTTTTATCAAAGTCCCTATCTTAGGGTTTTTCTGAGGGTTGTTATGCTTTCTTCGGGGAGGAGAAGATTCGTTTCTAAGTTTTTTATTTTAATTTTTACGGTAAACAAGGTTAGTCGCAAAGTCATTCAATATTGTGTAAGACTGTTCCGGAGTTTCCAGGGAGCTGACCGAAGTTCTTTTCTTCGCTCTCTCGAATTTCGGATCAGCCGGATTCAAGGGGGTTTGGCGAGTATCTAGGATACTCGGATTAAATTCCGGCGAACATTATTTACAAAGCCGGGAGCGTAATACTATAATATCCTTCTTGCCATACTGGCGCGGGGCCTAACAAATATGTTATGTTAGAATATGTTGTGTGATGTTGAACGAATTTTCTCACGGGTCAACCTGGCCTAACGATGACATTGATTAAGTTAGGTTAGGGTAGGATAGGATAGGATTGGATAGGCTAGGATAGGATAGGTTAGGATAGGATAGGTTAGGATAGGATAGGTTAGGTTAGGATAGGATAGGTTAAGATATATTAGGTTAGGATAGCTTAAGTTTGAACAGTGGTTCCCTTCCTGTGGGTCGCGACCCCAAACGGGGTAGTGACACCAATGCCATGGGGTCGCTAACCGATTTTGACCCAAACGTGAATATTATATAAAACACGGTAAAATGAAGACAGTTAAATGAATGTAATTATAAAATAAAACTAAGACAGTTATATAAATTCACACAATGAAACTAAATGTTACAGTTCCTCAAGTCACTCAACACATCGTCTGAGACAGTATTGAACATGTTTCGTTTCTGTTTTGTTTTGGTTACGCCACCGCTGTCGCTCCTAACATCAGTGTTGTTGTCGCACTTTCAGTGACACGTTGTTAGCTTACTCGAGTGATTCTTAACCATTTAAAAATGAGTGTCTGAAAGAGAAAATACAACGATGATTTCTTGAAGAGGGTATTCACTTACATAATTAATGCAGGTGTGGAAAGACCACACGTAGTGTTCTCTATGTTTGGAAGTTCTTGCCCATGAGTCTATGAAACCAGCTAAACTTTACCACAGCTCGAAACTAAGCACCCTGCTTTGAAAGATAAAAGTCTCGATTTTTTAAAGCAAAAGTTGATGGCGTTAAAAGTCGCCTGCTTGATAGCAGCGGATTATTTAAAAGGAAAAATTTAGCAGCCATTGAAGCTTCATACACGGTTGCATTTAGAATAGAGCAGGCTAAATAACCACACACAATAGCTGAGAATCTTATTTTTCCGCGCCCCAAAGATATTGTGCGTCTCATGATCGGTGCTGAAGCAGTAAATAAATTATCGTCTTTATCCGTGCCAAAAAATACAGTAAAACGAAGGATAACAGATATGTCCGAGGATATTTTATGCGAAATTATTCAAGAATTAAAAGAAACTCCTACTGGGCTGTTCAGCATACAGCTTGATGAAACTACTGATGTGACAAACTTTGCATAACTTGTTGTGTATGTTCGTTATTATAAAAATAAAAAATAAAAGATTTATTGTTTTGTAAGCCTCTGAAAACGTCAACTACTGCTCCTGTTTTTTTTTATTTAATTGATGATTTATTCAAAGAACATTCAATCGAATGGGAGTTTGCACCGACGGGGCACCTGCAATTCTCGGTTGTAAGTCTGGCTTCCAATCGTTATTTAAAAATGTGAGTCCAGAAGTAATTGGTTACTGACTGCATGATTCATCGATAAGTATTAGCTACCAAGATGTTGCCTGATCCATTCAAAAAAGTGCATAACCGAGTGATTAAAGCCGTAAATGTCGTCAAATCAAGGCCACTTGCAACACGCCTTTTCAGAGTTTTCTTTGAAGTTTTGGGTTAACCCATGAAGCACTATTGTTTCACACAGAGGAAGGTGGCTCTCGAAAGGAAAAGCGTTGAAGATATTTTTTGAATTCAGAGGAGAGCTGCAAAGATTTCTTGATTCTCAAAATGCAAGCGAATCATCTTCTAGTCACAGAAATGCCCTTTGGGATCGTGATAGATCTATTTATGAATCATTAAGCAAGGGCAATCAATTTATTTATTTTAGGATTTGGTTCAGTGTTAACTGATCGCAGAGATTTAGGTAAAATGTAATGTGTCATGAGGTTTTGCTTCTACGCAAAAAATAGAAATAGAAACATATATATGCATTTGTGTATATATATATATATGAGCGAACATGTACATTTGCACACAGATACATAGACATTCATATTTGTGTGCGCACACGTACACACACATGCACACACTTACAAAAACGTATTTATATATATATATACGTATTGAAAATGAATATAAGAAAAATAAGAATACTAATAAACATAAAAAACAATCTTGCTCTTGCTCATCTAAAATGACAGTCAAGCTTTGTGTAATCGTGAGCAATAACCTGAGGAAAAATAAAGAATAGGATAAAAGACTTCGAAAAACGTATAAATGAAATGGTTTGTAATTTCGGAAAAGAAATTTTAAGAAAACTCAAGTTAGCGTCAAGGAACAACAACAAAAAAAACCATTTCATATCCTCTCGGTATTCTCTGCAACATCATGCGAACATGGGTACATGGGATAGAATGGAGATACAATGTATGCCGGATAACACTCATGATTAGCAGATATCTACAAAATTTCGGTAGAAATTCGTAGAAAAACAAATATATACTCAACGTCAAAATTCATATCTTGTTCAACATACGGACAGAAAGAAATTTTACTACGATTCATATGCTCAAATTGCATTTCATTTCACTAATTATATTTTTTATTTTTCCGATTCAGAAAAATACCCCTGGGGAAGTGATAGATCTCATTTTTAATTGTTTCGCTAGTGCAATAAAATTAATTAACCGGATGGTTTTCATGTAAACAAATGAAATAGAAACATGTATATCTATTTATGTAGATATACATGTACCTATATACGTACACACGCATATTAATATATATATATATACTTATTGAAAATGAATATACAAATATGTACATAAAATAAAAAGATAAAAAACAACCTTCCACCTACCACATCGAAAACGACAGTCGAGCTCACTGTAATCCTAGGAAATCATTCGGAAAAAATAACTAAAAGGAAAGAAGACTTCGAAAAACGTACTAATGAAAACCTTTTTAATTTCCTCATATAAATTTTCAAGAAAACTCAGGTTACAGTCAAGGAACAATACAACAGCAAAGAATACTTCTCGGGGTTCACATCTTATCGGTATTCTCTTCAGCATTATACGAACATGTGTACATGGGATAAAATGGAATAACATAGTGGCCGGATATCACATCTGAGTGGCGAACATTTACAAAATTTGGCACGTATAGGTAGATTAAACAATGGTCCACAATGACCGTTTTAATTACGGAAATTTAGAGTTTTTAATTTGGAAGTTCAGTGGTAGTGCGAGCTGAAACGCACTGAAAAATAAAAAAATAAATAAATGCTTTAATTACCCCCTCCCCCAGCTCAGCTGAAATCGATTGCAACATCTTCGAGAATGATTTTGAAATAGTGCCCAATCAGAAATTATCTTGGGAATCTTCGGTGATTATGATGGGAAGGCCCACGATGTTACGTCATATTATTGTGGGACAAAACCACTTATTATGGTGGGCTTATGTCTCGTTTATTGAGGGATACTTCCCACAATATGGCCCATGATATATAACTGTATATACAGGGACAATCCCACGCAAGGCCGATTATTCTGGGCAGCTCCCATGCATTATCTTGGCCATTTCCCTCAATAAACCTGATAAACAACAGGGATTTTGGTGGGATGTTCCCGTACTAATTTTTGTTCGATTATTGTAGGGTAAACCCACTTGCTATATTCGGTCACTGTTATGATTGGTAATTTCTTTTCTTTTCCCTGTTCGTCCAGTCTATTTTGAGTTGCTCACTAAATAATGAAATTTGGCGCCATTTCAAACCATACAAGGAAAATGAAAATTTGTATACTACTTTATTGGTATATTATTACTCTATACTTCCTGCGCATCTTCAGTTGCGTCGGCCATCACGCTGGCACCTGGAAATAAAATACATTATATACAACAACGTAACTAATATGATACAGAAGCGTACGCATAATATCAACCACTACGAACCATGTTTGCCGAATTTTAATTATCTAGAACCATCCTATAAAAAAGCTAAGTGAAAAACGACAAGTAGGTGCGATGTATTACTTTTATTCTAAGAGTGTGTAACGCGCAAAAATTATGACCATGCGGCAGATGAACACATACCTAATGTAACCTATAGATCACACTAATTGTTACACTTTCGTACGCTGTGGATAATTTAATAGCTGATATAGCAACATCGCATGGTCTCAGTATGAAAAACAATACTCTACTAACTGCGATATTTTAGATCACAATTGAGCCAGATATTGTACGACGACCTGATGAAGAAAGAGAGGTTCATTAAGTAACTAAAATCCTAAAATAACAGTAATAATAATATACAATAGGCCTTTACCCCACAGGAGAGTGGCCGACCTCAGAGCTCATTCATTCTCCCCCACATATCTCTCACACACACTTATTTCCACATATCAACCCTCTGAGGTGAAGGGGGCCTCTCCGGTTTCCCGTGCTGCTTGGGTCAGAGCAACACGGATCTCCCTGTGACTTCTGCAGCCGAAGTCGTAACATGGTGGACCGCGGTGGACCCCTTCTCCCGTTCTCCAGCAGCTCAGAGCTGAGCTCAAGTGCGGGGGGAAAATCCAGCCAGAGCTGCGTCAAAAACATTCATCCTTCTACACTCCTCTCCACCTTGCTCTATTAAGGGCACACTCTTGCATCCTCCACTTTTCAACTCCTCTAGTACTAAAACAACTTTTCACACAGTTCACACATCCGGTTGGCAGTCTCCCCCTACTTCTGCATCCCATAGCCTCAAGCCATAATCTTCTTCACCAGCCTACCAACCCCAATCTTATCGTATGCCCAACCACCTTAACGTGCTTATCCACTCGCTCTTCGAGTAGTCAAATCACTCCTGCTCTCCACCTGACCTCATTTCTCACCTTATAAAACAAGCTTACACCCACCATCCCACCTTTGTTCTCCCTTAAAATAATATACGTCCACTTCAATATCACTTACAAGCTCAATTAAGTGGGGGTTCTGAGTTTTTCTATGTCTCGTAGATTGAATTCATTACATAAGTTATCCCGTAAGCTAACTTGAAGAAATACCGAGAAAAACTGCTTAAAACTAGATAGTTTTCGTGATAAAAAGTATGGGAAATAATTACCAGGTTTAATACGACGCTTTGCCCTTCCGCCGTCCCAGTCACGGGTTCCTCGCAACACTGTTTTGCATGCTGCCAACGCCTCTTCTGTCGTCACTTTATGAAAACTTGTTATGCGATCTGAAATAAAAAAAATCAGCTATAGCTATTTGGAAATATATATAGTGATACTTTCACTAAACATGGCCATGTCCCAAGCTTCAAATCTCAAATGAACCGACTTGGAAGAGGTGGAGGTGCCATCCCATGGTGATGCAAAGTGGAACGAATAAACCCTCCTCACTGAAGAGGAACCCTATCCCTCCGTTATTTAGAGCCTTGCAATATGATCAGCCCTTCCGTCAAAAAAACCAACGTACGAAATGCAGACCGTACTAAATCGCACACGAACAGTTATCACTGGATGCGCACACGACAAGCCAACAGGATTTGCAAAGAGTAACATATACGCTCAATCCTTAACCATCTCAAGCACGTAGCCATCACATCAGAGGTAGTGAACACTGCGCACAAATAAGACACCACTCTTGAACGCATACTTGCAGAAAATTTCGCCGGAAATCCGCACGACACCACAATACCGCTATCACACACACGACACCGTACACGTATTCGAGGGCACAGAGATGTGAACTAGCCCGGTCCCCGAAGTCCTTTGGCGGTTGAGGCAGGCAATTGGTTGCTCAAAGGGAGCTGGTTAGGTGGTGGGGGAGCCTTCGTATCATTATCGAGGTGGGGTCATTAAACGGCTACAAACCATGCTCCAGTAATTATTTAATCGAATTATACACAATTGCTAGTGCAAGTTGTTAATACTAAATTTTGAAACGGGCTCAATAATTGACATGTTACGTAAATTTTAACAAGAACTTCTAATAAGATCTACCTTAGTCGAAGGTTTGAATGCATGTAGCAAAGGCGTGACTCTACGATTGGTCACGTAAAACTAAGTTACATTAATCTTGCACTTGAACACAACAGAGTGATAGAACTAAAACAAATTATCGTTTAGAAATGGGAAAATATTACTTACCAACAATTGGTTTGCATACAACGTGCGTCTTGAAGGAATGCTTTGTGTGCGCCCTCTTCTCTCCAAGCCCAGAAAAGGAAAATTGAACAGCCAAGTCCCGTGTCATCATTCTCTTCATGATAAGTCTGGCAGTATCACTTGGCTTAGCACCGATCACACTGTTTAGGATTGGTTTCTGTGTGGAATAATTAAAAACATTGAAAACATTCCGCACAGATGAGATTCGAACGCATTGCGCACTGCTTATATCGCCGAATTAGGGAGTTTGCTATATAAACTGTAGTTTGCCACAGCTGGGTTAGTACACCGCTCGTGATTTTGAGTTAATTTCACGTCACTCTTCTATAATGTATTAAAAATAGCGTTCTTACATGAAAGCTGCTAGGAAACGGTGAAGTACATTGCGCTAAAGTTTCAAGTTGAGGGGAAGCTCATACCTTAATACATGTGGTAGCAACTTCAACGTTATCATAGAAAGGAATTTACTGAACATAAATGTTCCAGCAAATAAGTATGATACACACTACACAAGTGTCTGATAATATTTTATGTCAATATCTTAGAAATGAAATTAAGATTGTTTTGCTTTTAGCTTGCATGAACTTTTTTGTTTTCCACAAATACACGAAAAAGAAAATTGAAAACCTTCTGATGAAAATATACAAAATGATATGGGCTGTTCGCAGGGGTTTATAAAAAGAAACAGTGCCCATGCAAAGACAATGTTCGCTATGTTGTCCTCGCATCATGAGTTAGCTAGTTAGTTATATTAGTGTTTGAGCCAACCAATCCACAACAAAGGTGATCCAAAGAAGAATAATGATGATGAGATTATTTAGCCTGGACCCGTAAATGAGATATCTATGTATGCACGAGGTGTGAACCTTCACAGGACATCCTTGTGAAGTAACACAAGTGTGTTGCCACTTAGGACACTAAGCGCATACACACAGCAAGCCAGAAAAAAAGTTTGAAGAAAAAAGTTCAAGTAGAGAGTAGAGGGTGTTAAGTAAAAGAATAGCAGTGAGCCGAAAAATTTGGTTCTTAACTCATCAATAACCTAATCTGTTTCAGCAAGAAAAGAAAAGCCTATCCAACCATCGCACTAAGAATATGGCATTCAATCTGAACGGAGCTAAGTCAAAATTGTAAAGCATTTATCACATGTTTATATCATATTTTGTTTGATTGATGTTCGAGGACCCAATAAGCATGCCACAGTACACACGTATGTGTTCACAGCAGGTTCACATCAAGAAGACATCTTGATGTGAAGATCTGCATTAACAGCAGGTTCACATCTACAAAACAAAGAAAATTCATTGATCACATCTACCATTTTCTTCCGTTTCCAAATGTGAAAAAATCCATTATCAACCTGGATGTATTAACTATGAGCAATTTCCAAAGAATAAGAGTTACATCCCCCACAACGACAGGTGCAGAAATCATCCGTAAGTAACATGTATACAAACCCTAGGTTACAGAAATAATGCATCTTTAAACAAAAAAAAGGAAAACTGATGTCACAACTGATTCTGCATTGCTCATCTTAAATTTCCCCCTCATACAATTTCTTGTGGTCCTGGTTGCAAATTTGGCTCAAGCAATACTGAGCCATCTCATTTGAGGTTTTTTAGAGTGGCTGAGCGTTTGATTGAAACTAAACGCTTCAGAGACGAGTACATATTTTTCGAAGTGTATTTTGGCATATTATGACCGATAGGGCCAGGACAACAGCTATCCCAAGTAAAAATTGTTTCTCATTGCCCTGTAACGTATGAAGCAATGCTAGCCATAAACTATCATTACTTCTTGAGCTTTTCATTTTACATACCAAAGACTCGTGCTCAAGAAGTTCACAGAGTCCATCCATTGACGATGCTGGAGGAGGAAATTGGGAGCCCGTACCACTGTTCTCCTGAATGGCCTCCATCATGAAGTCCACCTTCTTGTGCATTGTAGACATTTGTCCATTTAAAGCTTCCACTCTGTCCTCCAGTGCTTGAATTTTCAGTTGTGTAGCAGAGGCACAGCTGTAAATGTTTTCTTTTCATATTAAGAGTCAAAATTATGTTGGCAGCATAAACAGATTTATGCCTACTACAAAAAAAGCTACTAAACACTACGGGATTTTTTTGTGAGAAGCAGATTGCCGAAAGTTTATACCCCTAAAAATATACATCAAGGCTAGCCATAAATATATATTAGATAATTGATACAAGAACATCAAATTGGAGCAATATCTAGGTCATAAATAACAAAAAGTAAAAGTCAAAAGCTCAGATATAACAAGAGCTGTAATACATTTTCACCAGTCTCTTTCATCCTGCTATTTTTGAAAGCTATAATGTCATAGAATACATTGTGAATGTGAATGTTCCTTACCAAGCGCTCTTTGTAGCGATGATGTTAGGCGTAAAGCATGGAACCTCTTCAGTTCGGGCAGTGATAGATGATCCTGAACTGGTTGCCTCAATTGCTTCAGTTTCAACATTCGATTCTTCATTGGTGGAGTACAGCTTCCGGACACACCTTTCAAAGGAACCTGAAAGAAATTTTTCAGTTGTTAATTTTTTGAAACAATTTTTTAAACTTCTGGCATTTTGTACTAGAATGTGTTCTCAAAGTTTTTATTTTTTTATATAACCACATCCGGGTTCACACACAAACTGAATGCAGTGCACAGCCAATTTAAGCTATATCAGACTAAAACTCAAGGACAAACATATGTATATTGGTCTAATTATTATATCATACACTATTACAAGTAATATTTTGAAAAATATTGTATGCTTTTTACACAAAATTTTACTTCAATATCTGCTAATTAGCTAAGTGTTCAGGTAAAAATAAAAAAACCACATTAGCTAAATCTGGTTTTAAGTAGGTACTCTAACTATGCCAACTCTACTGTAAAAAAATGATGTTTAAGAATGTTAACTTTTTTCACCAATTGGCAGTTAAAGAAGATGGGCAAGCATGTTAAATTAATATTGATGCATATAATAAGTGATCAAATATAATTCAATATCAGGAGAAAACATTAAATAACCAAAGATTGAAGCCACATACTGATTCAAATAGAACATGAAGATGTTTTATATATGAGGAATGATAACCAGTCACACACAGATCACAAAATTACAATATTAAATTTAAGTAACAGCTATAGCTATTGGGAACACTTAATATAGCATTTACTGATAAGTACGAAACCATGAAATGAGTGCACTCTGTAATGCATAACTGTTGATGTTGTTTTGCAAACTTCAAATATAATCTTAGATCAAGAAGTAAGTGCAAAAAAATTCATGGAGACAATTTTTTTCCAAGGGCTATTCAAGGATGTGTTAACCCTACATTCTTTATTCTAATTAAAGAATGCTACTTACTTGAATGACAGAGAGGTGAAAGCTTGTAGATTTTCCATTCTTCACAGACTTTGTAATTGGAAGATGCAAGTAATCTTGCGTTTTTTGTTGGGTATCTGCATTTCTTGCGTTTCTTATCCCAGCTGACTATCCACGCGGAGGGAATTACATCATTGGATTTTCCATATCCAATAAATCTGACTCCTACATATTTCTTGAGTTCATCGAGTTTTAAATGTTGTATCATGATCACACAAATTTTCTAGTCACTCCTAATATTGGAAAAAATAAAATAGTATTGTACATCACTTTCTTATATATTTAAAAAAAAAAGAGCACAAGCTAATTTTTAAATGAAGTAATTGAGTGCCACAGTACGATGCTCTTTTTCCAGGGGCAATACCATCACTTTTGCAAAAACATCAGAAATGTTGATCACTTGTTTCCTTAGGGTTGAAAACTTTACTTTATTTACTCCCAGCTCCGTGGAATCAATTAGAGAAAAGGAAAAAATTTTTTGGAGCAAATGAAAACTTCACAAAGGTATGTTCCATCATTGTGGTGGATAGAATTAATTTGAGCTACCTCTCCACTTTTGAGTTGAACATAACAGTCACATTTGCTGGAGTGAAGAGGCTTTAAGATACTGTTTTTGAAATTGAGTTTTTTCAAACAATTTCCTCCATAGCCATGTGTGCACTGTGATTCATAACAAGAAAATGTAACTTTAAAGAGAGGCAATGATGCGTCAGGATGACTATTAGAGTTCATATAATGAATGTGTTGTCCAATCTGTTGTAAAGGCTTGTAACCTGAACGCACAGCCCCTTTCACATGGGAACCTAGGTATGATTCAAAGCTGAATGCAGATATTTTATCCAGAACTCCAAAATTTGCATAATCTTGTGGAATGTGCTGGAGACTGTGCACATTGTATGACATGAGTTGCCAAATGTTGTTTTGCAATTTTCATTGAAGTCATTAAGCAAATGTTGGATGAAGGTAAGATTAATGGCTTGATTTTCAGTGTTTAGTAGTCACTCTCAGTGCAATTGAAAATTTAAGAAAAGTGGAATATTAGTTAGAAACAACAATGTTTTTCCACGAAAGCAAAACCAAGCCAACATATAATGTAAATAAGCGATATTGGCTAGCTTTCCGTTTGAGAATTGTAGATATTCCCCCTTCAAGTTTTCGAGGGAATTCAGAAGGGATATAAACTTGAAATGAGAGTAATCTTTCATCAAATAGATTCCTAGATGTGGAGTCAAGATGACAACTTTTTTCCTTCAATTTAAGATTCAACAATCTATTGAGGAATCTTTTCATTACCCCAAGGTAGCACAGATGCATAATATCCAAAACAAATGATGATACCATAGGAATTTTTTGAATTTCTAATTCATTGGCATCTTGTGATTTATGATGAGAGCTGTCCTTTCTTCTTGTAAAAGTATCATCTGTTCTCACAAGGCTGTTGGTAGTCAAAAAAACAACTGTACTGCTATGGTACTCTCCAACAACTCTACACCTTTCGCAGCTACTATAGCCTGAATGAAGCACTGTATTTTTGAGAGCAGCCCTGACTGGGGCATCACATACAAAAGCTCCAATTTTTAAAACAATTTTACTTCCATTCACAAGAATACCTTCACTGTTTGAGGAGCACACCTGTGCTTGGCATTTCTTTTGATTGATAGGAATTTGAGCAATAAATTCCCACACAGAACATTTTTTCCTTTTTCTCAACCTTAACCAATATTGGGGTAAGAAGAATATTTTGATGAAGAAAGTGCATTGTACAAATTAACCCCATCAGCATTGACAATCAATCTAATTTCAGGTTCATCATAAGAATCAAGTTCAATGTAATGTTTAATATTCAGAAGCCAGTCACTGCAGTGAAGATATTCACCTTTTTCCATCGTCTTAATATTGAGCGAATTTTTATCAAGAAGTGTTGCAGTGGATTTAGGTACATTAAAAGCTCCTGATAAATCACTTAATAGCCTATCAATGCACACATGTTTATTGCTCTTTTTTCTGTTAAGCCATGTTGCCATAATACATGCAAGTTTTTCACTGCAATCACTGCTACAATTACGATTGAATTTGTTCAATGCACACTGTTGTCCTTCTGGCCTCTATTCCTCAACAGGAAACAACTTATCCGCACCATCATTGCAACTATCACTATTTGAAATTATTTCATCAACACTATCACGATCTAAATCAGTGCTACAGGGATGATTTTCATGGCGCCCTGGACTGTTTCCGCAGGCAGTAGGATCAGCTGCGCATGAAGTTGACGGATCATCTAATTCACTTGCTCCTACATTTACAAATTTCCACGTATTTTTTATTCGTCGTTGCTTGTGTCGCTTGCTCAACAGTTTAAAAGGCTTGTATTTACGTGTGAAATTCATTCTCCAATAATCGATGGCAAAAGAAACAAACCAGGCGAGTCAAGAAACACTTCGCGGGTCGCAAGGTGGTGGATTACGTCAGGTTTGGCAACTGCTTCCTGCAGAACCGTTGCATAAAGCATACAAACATGCTCTGCTGATAACCCATGCTAAAAGTATCTATATACGTACGCATAAAATTATTAGTTATGTGTTCAGAAATTACAATCCACAAATTATGAGAACATTTATGCGCATAAAAATATTGAAAAACTAGCTTATTTATAATGTAAAACATCAAAACACGCGTGATCCCTTGCTTTATTTTTCATTTTCAACTTCAGATCACGCCCATGGCAGCAGCCAATGGTTGCTCAGCCTGTTCTGCGCTCATTGGCTAGCGCTGAAGATAATGGCTGGTGATGAATTTTCTGATGGTACTTAAAATGGAAATGAAAATTTATCAAGTAGGCCTGATCAACGAGAAATATTTTCGCATTAATCTAAGAGAAGGGGAAAAAAGTTATTACCGAGGATGTTTTCAGTGTCATGTACACAAAATATATCGAATAAGCGCAATTTTTTACGATTTAGCGCTTCTTGAGAGTAAAATAATATGTCACGAGAATATACCTGCATTATTTTCCTGCTGAGAATACATATACATTTAAAGTACAGGGTAGGATAATTTTTTTATGACGTTTATGGATAATTCAATAACAGGTTGTAATAGACAATTTTTAGAAACCTGCTAATCAATCTTTTATATCGGTTTGATCTTTCAAATTTAGGAGTAAATTTGCTATTTGTTAAGTGATCAAATTTCACTGAACTTTTGTACATATTACCACCATGTAGGTGCTGAACACAGGCATAAATTATCAAGCCAAATATGTGCAGGGTATACCCACGAAAATCAAACATGTGCAGGGTATGCAAACATGTGCAGGGTATACCCACGTAAAACATAGATGATTATTGCGGAGCCCACTACCTACCTAATTATGGGAGATACACCTACGAAAATCTTCGACCATTATGGTACGCATTGCCGCTCAGAAATATACCGGTAATACCCACTAAATTCTTCCATGATTATGGGGGTATTTCATCACATAATTCATTATGCTTGGAAGGCCCAATATAGTCTGAGATAATCTGACATGAGGCCCACAATAATTTCTGATTGGGTGAGACAGCGTTAGCCAAAATTTAATTTATTAAAAACATAGCACAACCCTCACATCTAGAAACCTGTATATTGGTGTACACACAAAATGCATTCCAGAGTCTGTTTGTCATACGGATGTTAAATATAAATACAGAAAAGAGATAATAAAAAATAAGGAAGATGAAACACTCCTAATTATGGAAAAAAAGACCATCATTTCGCTGCATTGAACTGAATGCTTTGGTGCTCATTATAGTCGACAGAAATAAATAAGATCAATGTTAGAATGGCTTAGCAACCGTAAAATGAAATAATTTCTAATTTTCTAACCGAAATTTCAGGAAAATCAAAATTTCAGGTAAATGGGAAATTCACACCGAAATGCTGCAGGCCCTATGACAGAGATGCAAAATGACGTGACACATTTACTTTAAATTCTTTTACAGTTTTAGAGTTTTTGATATGCTGGGGAAGCTTGTTCCACAAAAAAGCTCCAGAAACTGAGAGAGGTTTTTCCCACCTTAGATGATTTCAAAATCACATGGTTTGAGTATTGTATTTCTACTAGTGAATTCAAGTTCCTTAAATTATCATACTCTTTATATTCATAAATGTTCAATTTGGTTTCCATAAATTTTCTATCTCCATTGAAGACAGTACCGAAGGAGTTCGCAACAATGCTGAACGTTTCATTGGAAATTGGTAGACGTCTCACAATGCTGAATAGAAATAATGGAAATAAAATAATTGGAAACCGGTTTGAATGTAGTTGAAAATCCAATAAGCTATTGCGAATCAAAGAAAATTGTATTCCATTTTATCGGCATTTATTTTCAATCAAAAGTAATTTTCTATAACTTGAGTGAACAGATCTAAGCTGCTGTCTAGGACCATTCACAGTAAAGCAAATGAGAAATGAGGAGTTAATTGAAAGAGTCGCACTCTCTGCGCCACTCTTCAAAATGTCAAATCTAGAAATGATTAAAAAAATTGCATGGTACGATTTTTAAAGTGAAGACAGTACACCGCTTTTCCGTTTTCTTAATGAGTGAAGGAACAATGTTAAGATTAAAAGGAATATGGAGAGTATAAAAAGTAAGAAAATAAGTCATCAACTCTGAAACGATTACAGAAATTAGAATATTATATATGAATGAAAGTAATCTGTACCTGCGATTCACATCATTAAAACAACAGTGGTAACGCAGATTAAACTCACACCAATTTAAGCAAGCCACCCTACCAAATCATGCTGGAGCATAAAACAGACAACGAGACTTTAATAGTAAACTAGACATGACATGGTAGAATTTTCTGACAAGGAGCTGACATTCAGGTCGGACTATGTATGAGTTGAGACGCACATTTATGAATTGAGTGAATTCTAGTCAGCCATACTGATTAGAATTTTTGCTTATAGGCTGCACGAGTATAGTTTGATATTTGATTTATACATACATCCTTTGTACAAACGCCGTTATTGATGGCTCAATGTCCAAAAGTCTGAAAAATATTTAACAAAGATATTGTAGGAAAATGAAGATTCGTAACTTTTGACTTGAATGCGGACTACATTTCTTGAATTCATTATACATAACATTATATCCTGTTTTAATGATTTCGAGGCTATAAAGCAAAGTGAAGAGTCTCACCATGATCATTGGCCCAGATGGCTGATTGCACAGCGGCAGCGACAAGACAGGGGCTGAGAAGACACGCCAGCACACATGCTAGAGCGAAGGCCATATACGTATATGACTCGACTGCAGGGACCATAACTCAGGGCCCAGCAGCAGGCTTCAAGTTTTCATCGATAAGGGTAGAATCTTCACTCAATGCCAAATTTTACCCTAGGTAACTATTTTTCACCATAAAACTCGGAATAAAATAAAAATTTTACAAATACTGCAGACTAAATTTGAAACTGTTTACAGAACTATTAAAATTATCTTAATAATCGAATCTTGCGATTAAAATGCTTCCAACTAATAACTAAAATTTCATGTATCAAGAAAAAATAATTTATAATTTGTAACTAAAAATTAGTTGAATAAGCCAACCACGAAAACTATTCTCTTTGACAGATTAAAATGAAGAAACCACGCTAATCTAAAAATTTAGGAATAAAATCTGAATAGGAAATCAACATCAAGTTGATTACTGAGAGCATTATTACTAAGTATGCATCGTATGGCCTCCATTCTTTCAAATAAGTTCGTGAAATCACTTTAGTATTTCAGATGTTACCAGTTTTCGTATGAGCTTCACTGGGATGCCTCGCGAAGACATAAGTAATTACATTACGAAGAACATTCATGGACTCAAAATGAAATTCACAGACCTAAAATTTTTTGTCTTAAATCTCAAACGGTTGTAAATTTTGTTTATATCCAGGGAGCGTGTCAATAGCTGGATGTTATTTATAATATAGAAATTCAACCGATGAGTGATATGAATGATAGCATCACCTTGCTGATAAATTCAGATATCCCAGTTAAAATGATGGCATCCAGTGACAAAAGAATGCACGTTCTATCATGCTGGCGTATCCATAAGACGTTAAGCAACCTCCTCCTATCATTGCCCAACTTCTTCATGTACGAAAATGCACACCAGCCTGTTGTTGATCCTCTCCAAGATGTCTCATTGAGTACATATTATCAGCAATGTCCTCAGCAGAATAATGTTGTTAAGACCAGTCACGTTTATTCAGACAGAATTTTTTCACGTATGCAAACAAAATTAATATCTTCCATAACAATATCTAATGCCACAAATTAATGTGAATATCAAAATTCTACTGAAACTAACATTAATTTTACTATCCAATGATGAAAATGACATATATAAAAGACAGAAAACAAAGAGCAGTTAATTTCCAATAAGTTGATACATGGAATGTTTAACGTTGATTTTTGAAATACCTTAACATTAAGGCAGCCCACCCACTGATGCGATGCGTGCGACGCCTTGCGAAATCGCACGGTTCATTTGCAGCATCGTAGGAATAGCATTGTGTTGACTAGCTCACCGCCCACTGAGGCGATGCGACTCCTGCCTTCATTTCTCCTCATTTGTCTGTCGCACCAAAATGCTGCATGTTGAATTTTTCGTGCGACGAGGCGATGGTCACTAGCTTCTGTGCAGGTTGTCATAACGTCATTTTGGTTTCATATGGATGAATATAAAAATAATTAAAAGGGAATTATTTATGAGAATGCAAGAAAATTTTCTCAGTGATGCATGTTTGGGCGACAGCGTGAGGTAGAGACAATGTATAAAATTGTTTTTTTCATATATTAGCGATAATTGGTGTGAAACATATACCATAGCACCAAAAAAACATTCCTAAAAGTTTCGAAACCCACAAATAACTAAAATAGACATTAAATAGTCATTCTAAATGTCAATTGAAATGAGTAAGATTTTTCTATGCAATGGCTGCGGGGGAACATGAAACACATCAATATGGCGCTGCTTGGCATCCATACCGCTTGCAGCTAGCACTGACCAACGACTTCGAAGCTTGAGCTTGTCTGGCAGTTGGATATAACGTACGAGCTTAATTTTTCTATGATGGCCTCCCAACCAAAAATGGAAAAAGTGAAAAATTGGAACGATCGGCGCTGTATGATCAATGTGATGTACTGTACCATGACAAAAACTGCCACGATACGCTACGGAATCATAAACCCATTGCCTAGATTGTTTACGTTGCCGTCGTTTGTACCACAAGTAGATCAACATCGCGGTCACTAAAATTTGTATACATAAAATTTCCCGCAGTGCAGCTCAGCAGTTGAGTACTACAAAGCTGGGCCCGAGTTGTCGCCAGATGCAAGACGTTTATTGGGTTCTCGAGCAATACTAGTTGTTTCAGTGGGCGGTACTGATGCAACGCGTCGCATGAGACGTATAAGGCTCTGTTTTCGTGCGATGTCTCTTCTATCGCTGCCACATCGCCTCAGTGGGCGAGCAGCCTAAGATCCTTAGTCGAGATCTACACATCGGCATCGTAATTCCCATTTCATTTGTCGTTATAAATGATTGAGAGAATAGCCCGAAAAAATACATTCACTTCGTTGCGTTCACCTGATTTTGATAATACATATAAATGCAAGTAACAAAGAAACCAATCCTAGCAAAGCGTTGTTGAAAACACTCATGGCAGTGCACACATATATTGAAATACGAGCTTAGCAAATAATGATATGGGGGATTAATGTTGAAAGAAAAGTGGGCAGATTTTAATTACTTTGTGTTTACATTGGGAACAATTTTTTCTTTCTCACGTATCCACTAGCATGCTAAATTACGAGATGATCAGATTCATGATATTTCCTACGTCAATAATACAGGCACAAAAGAGTTCACCGAAGTCTAAAACATAAGAAGGATAGTTGCACAATGTTAACCATAACACTTGCAACATAGCTGAGACAATACGAGAAGCTAACTACCTAAACTGTGTCATAATATACTCACTAGCGTAAGAAACAACAAAATACCACACGAGACTAAGAAAAACATTTTAGAACAGGAATGAGAAAATGAAACACTGCTGTTTTAGAAGGCGATTACCTATGGTGAATCTCGTCTGAGTTTAAATTGTTTTTATATGAATGGCCCTGAGTGGATACACATACTGTAAATGGGCACCGTGAAGCCCATGTCAATGGTTTCACTAAAGACTAAGAAAAAAATATAAAAATGTATCTAATAGCTATTTAGTTGAATTTTTATAATGTTTATTCATGAATGCAATACAAGAACTATAAATATGAAATAGTCCGTGGGATGAAAACACTTGTGACAGTTTCTACGTACATTGATGTATGTGTTTCGGCTTTCTTAACTTCATGGAATAACGTTGAAAGTTTTTGTGTATAGATCGTAAATTCAATTGTTTTTCATAAAAGAATTAATGAAAGCTTGAGTTGGTGACTACCGGTAGATCAGTCATAACATGAAAATCCTCTTAGACACAAAAAGCGCGTCACACAGCTGTGAACGTGATAATCTACATCACAAGTTTGATGTTCTGTAATAAATTAGGAACAAGAAGTTTTTTGAGGAGGATGACGACCGATTTTTTGCTGTGTTTCAGGTTTTTAAACCCTATCTTCCACCAATTTCGTACAACTGTCTATGAACTGTGCAGGAAATCGTTCTCATTCATTTGGTGTTAAAGGCCTCTAGTTGAGCCCAATTTCTTGCCAAGCCGTTTAACTAACACCTAATAAATTTCATTCGTTCGAGTGGAAGATATTTCTAATGCAAACGCGAAAAAATCAGGAAATCAGTCATGATGTAGGTTCAAATACTTAGTTCCATAACGAGAGCACTTTAACAACGACCATTTCTCCTCAGTTGAGTTTTATATTGCTAACAGTAACTTCCTCTTCCGTCAAATAAAAATGAAATGAAGTTGTTCGAAATTAGCCACTATCATGTGTAATGAACTGCTCTGTAATTTCAAAAATTAATTTGTTTTATGTTACTTAAACGCCTTGCCTTGCAAATATAATCCATGCATTGACGAAGCCAAGTAAGATGTTTTAATGTTCAACATAATTAACTCTACTTGCAGGCTCCGTGGAAATTCCAAGGATAATGTCATCAGTAAGCTAAGTGGACCAGGCAAAAAATTTGGCCAACATTAACAATTTTAAACATTACATATTATAACGTAACATATTTTAACCTAACATATTCTAATCTATCTTGACCTACCCTATGCTAACCAAATCTATCCTAACCTAACCTGTATTATCCTAACCTAACTTTATCCAATGCCATCGTTAGGTAGGTGAACCCACGAAAAAATTCAGTCAACATCACCTAACTAATTCTAACATAGCATATTCTAACCTAACCCATACAAACATAACATATACTAACATATCTAATCCTAACCGATGATATCCTGATAATATGTCAAACATAAAAAAACGTGAACCCGTGAAAATTTCATAAGCATTACCTAACCTATGGTAACCTAACCTATCCTAACTTTACATATTCCAACCTATCCAATCCTAACCTATCTCATCCTAACTTATCTTATCCTTACCTATCTTATCCTAACCTATCATATCCTAAACTTTCTTATCCTAACCTATCTTATCCTTACCTGTCTTATTCTAACATATCAATGCATTATGGGCGATCTTTCAATGTAAGACTTAAGAATTCAGTATCTATGATACTGCAAACTCGGATGAAGAGCGTTACACACCAACTTAGTTTTAAGCGTAAAAATTCTACGGACAATGGCATGGTTTCGCTAGGTTGACCCGAGAAGAACATTCGGTCAACATTACCTTGCGAATTCCAACATAACCTACCTTAACCTAACATATCCTAACCTACCCTTACCGATCATATCCTGATAATATATCGAACATAAAAAACCGTGGATCCGTGAAAAAATTTCATTAACATTGCCTGAAAAATTCTAACATAACATATTCTAACCCAGTGGTTCCCAACATTTCAAATACAGCAACCCATTTTAGAACAAGCAATCAAGAAGCGACCCCAATCCTTTAAAATATCGTATATACATTTATTTTTCCTATAAGAAACTGTCATATATTGCGATTTATTCGTGAAGTAACTGTACATTCCGTAAATATATGATTATTTAAAAATTTATTCATAAAAAATTTCAAAGCTCCTACAAGACATGAATTAATTGTAAATCAATTCCAAATTATTCGAACAAACAAATTTCACACCGTTATGTAAAGTATGTTTATGATCTGACCTTAATGAGAGGGCCGGACGGCTAGCATTGTAGTTTTTTAGCTAACAGTTCTATCATGGGCTCCGTTGTCGATATGGCACACCTCAAGTCGTCTAGCATATCTAATTTATTTCGGTACTTGTTTTTAAGAATGAGAAGTTAGGAGAGTGCTGTTTCACATGAGTAAGTTGTTTAGGCAAATCAGGGGGATTTAAGACCCCAACAGGGCATTGATCTAGTATACTTAATAAACTCTGACCAGTTTGATTTAATCTCATCGTATGATCCCACATAGGAGAGTGGGCATTGTAATCACTTATCATAACAAATTCACTGTTCAATTGTGAAAGGTAATGCATAAATTCTGAGGCCATTACATTGCAATTAGGATTGTACACATTAATCACATCTATACAACCCAAACTTGTACACAACTCAATTGCTTGCAACTCAAGTTTACCCTGTTGGCATAGATTCAGAGGTTTTATCTTAAAAGGTATATCACCTCGTACCAAGATACCCAAGCCCCCTCTGTTCCCATTTTGTCGATGATGCCAAATGCCCTGATACCCCACAAATTTAGGCTCACGAGAATAAATCCAAGTTTCACATAGACATACAGCATCTGGTTTTTTGGTGTACAAATACAGCTTAAGCTCAGACAACCTATCACGTAGCCCATTACAGTTGAATTGATATAAAAGTAACTTTTTTTTCTGTTGCAGAATTTCTTAGCAATTTCTGATCCACGATCTTGAACGGCCTATTTACCATTTTTCTTCTTTGCTCTGCTTAAGGGCTGCCTGTTTGTGAATGAATTCTTGGTTCCTGGACACTTGGTTTTAGGATCTTGATTCTTCATTGAAACTCCTGGAGGAGGGTTGGTTTCTTTTGATTTTTCAACTTGTTTACAAATTTTCGGAGTATCAGTTCCTCTCTTTGATGTTTGCGCTAGGTTTTCTTCCAATGTTGGCTCAGCAGCAATGGTCTCTCTCAAATGGTATTCATTTAGGATGGTTTCCCCAGTTTTGGGGCCGAAGTGGTTTCTGATCATACCAAGAATTAGTAGATCTTTTTCTCTTTTGTTCTCCAAGGACAAGTTTACTGAAAAAATTTCCAAAAGAAATTTTCCTAATTTGAAGAAGATTTTCTCTAGCACACTGTCAACAAGTATTTCACACTTTTCCATGATCTCTGCTTCCTGGAGTACTGTATCTTGATTTTCTGAGCGCTCCAAGGATCCTTGAGTCTGATGAACTTCAACTTCAACATCAACGGTGTTTGGTCTTAATTCGTCTGAAATGTCTGCTACTGATGTCCTCATTTCTGGTAGTTGATGTTGTGATTGAGACTGTATTGTGCTCTGCTGTGATATTTCAAAGTCTCCCTGTCCAGTCTTCTGCAGTAATGCACTTCTTGCTTCATTGAATGAGAAGCCCTCTTTCATGAGTTGTTGTAGCTTTGAAGCATCTTGCACGTACCTGCATTCACGTGAGCTAGCCACATGCGGGCCCTGGCAGTTAGCACACTTTGGGGAACCAGCCTCACATTTCTCTTTTAGATGATTGCCACCACATACCAGACATCGCTGAGTTGCTGAGCATCCACTTGCAAGGTGCCCTAGTCTCTGGCAACGGTAGCACCTTAGTGGAGGTGGCACAAAAGGTCTCACCTGGAATGACACGAGGTCAATTTTTAGGGACCGTGGCAGGTATGGCCCTGCAACTGCAACCTTGATTGAGAGCGATGGCTCTTTCTTACCACTACTGAATTGGTTTAACCTATAGAGACGCAGAACAGTGTAGCCCTCACATTTCACCGATGGAAGCAGCTCTTTAGGGTCTACCTCTGTATCAATTGGCCCAATGACCCCAAAGCTTACCTCTCCTACATCCATAGAAGGCTGATAGCACTGAACAGCAAACTTCCCAATGTGATCCACTGATATAAGGTCTCCAATACCAGCAGCATCCACACTAAGAAACTCCACTGCAACAATGTTCCTCCGCTTGTTCACTCTAACATCCTTAACTGTGGAATAGTCAAGAATATCCTTCAGCCCTCTTGTTAGGTTCAGAGGATCCAGGGTTATTTTTTTTTCAGCTGCTCCAAATTATGTTCCATTTGATGCTTGCGGTTGTGAAATAAGCACAGTTGTGCCAGCTCCCTGAGACACAAGAGTCTTGTTAGTAGGGAAAGATTTCTGGAAGTTTTGCCTCACCTTTTTTGTTACGTCTTCCGCAGTATCACTTACATCTGATTCCACTCTGCCTCTTGGTCTCTTGGAGCGCCTGTTAGGCTCAAACCATGAGCCAGCTACGGCCGATTCGTTGGCGTCCATTTGTTCTGTGGAACTATCTTCGCTTGACGGTGGTTCTCGATCATTGATCTCTAGCATTGCCGGCGTTATCACCGGCTCTTCTTCTGCAGTAGATAGATTGCTTCTATTTTTCACAGAAGCTATATTTTTTTAAATAAGTCTCCTCCTATGGAGGAAACTTACACTTGGAATAGTTTTAATATCAGTCGCAGCCTTACGTCAGTACAGCCGTCTGATAGCGATTCCAGTACTGTATTAATTATTCGACTCCACGCAATGAACAACAGCTCAAATGCAAGTCCAACAATCACGAAAGTTTCAATAATTTTTGCATGTGGATTCACTCATTTAAAAATATTTCATTATTAAAACCTGGGAATTTACAAAGGTAGGCTTATATTTTTTATATGTTCGTTTTCGATCACCTCACATAAAATTATTTCATTAGAAAATAGGTCAATAAGGTTTAAAGTTGTTACAAACACGAACGTGATAAACAATTGTACTCTCGTACTCTAACTCTTTTAAAAACTGACAAGCCGCATCCGGAACGGTACAGAAAGTTTTGTGGAAACTACAAAAATTTCTTGAGCACGCAGTCAAAAGACTTAAGTTTACCACTCGTAACTTTTGAAAGAACGCACCGATTGACTTTAATTAAATTACTCTCAAACGAAAGAGCAAAGCATTACGCTGAAAGAAAATGCTTTGACCGACAGGCCGCAGCCGAGACGGTTCAGAAACGGTTTTGTTGAAACTACAGAAATTTCTTTAGCGCGCAGTCAAAAAACTTCACCATTTCACTTGTAATATAATGTATAAAGTGTTAAAATTAAAACGCTTGAAATTAAATTCAAAGCATTTGAAGCCTTAGTTGAAGAATTTCACCTTCATATTACAATGTATAAAATTAAAATGTATGAATATTGAAAAGTTGCATACGAAAATCCAATTGAAAGCTTCTGTTTTTTAGATCTAAGCTTCGAATTAAAGTTTTCAATTTCCCAATAAAAGAACTAAAGCTCAAATTACACCATGTGAAGATTACGTAAACTAATTTCATTTGACCACGGGTAATACATAACATAATTTTATCTGACTTGTCCTTGATTAAACTTATTCATGGACAAACATTGACGATAGATTCAAATAATGAAGTATAGTCTGAAAAACAACAGTAGTTTTACCGTGGTATTTCTACGGTAAAAATGACAGTCAGAAATCGACGGTAAATCACGGTCATCATCGTCGGCGTGCCGTTTTAGCGTCTAAAATTACCGTTGATCACTGGTAATATTATTTACCGTCGGAATACTTCGATAAAAGATGAAAACCGATCATAATTACCGTTACGCCGGCGATAAAATTCTGACTGGGACTGATGGATGTTCGAAAAATTGTTTGAGTGTCAGCAGTAGTGGTAGCAGCGCAGGCTTTCTAGTGCTTCAAAAACTCGGACTATACCGCCCCTAAGGTCACATGGATTAAATACAGATTTTCACAACACTTCAAAGACAGTATTATATAATCTTTGTTTCGGTGATTAGCGAAAATTATCAGTAGCTTAATATGTACAATTATAATTGCGTATAAGGCACATAATAACTGCATACTTAATAGGTGGGATCCATTTTGCTGGTCGCGCTTAAAATTTACACCGGTTTGCGCCGTGATTTCTAAAAAACATGATCTGTGAGTTGAGACTCTTCACTGTTTCGAAGTGAATATTGTTGTAAGTCTAACAAGTTCGATCCACGTTCCAACTTCGTGAAATTGCCTCTCATTTGTTGTTAATGAGATATTTTCTGTTCTGCGTCATGATATCTTCACTCGAATAACCATACCAGGTTTCACAATATTTTGATGAAAAATAATATCTAGCTAAATTCCCCTAAATTTCGCCGATTTCACGAGAGTTTGCCCCATTCCTCCAGACGACCACCGTTTCCCACAGATTTAGGGGAAATCCCCCATCAGTGGCAGCCCTGCGTCAAACTCAAACTCAAATCCAGTCCGTCTCTAAGTGGTGACATGGCGAACCTGGAAATTATGATTTAGAAATAGAAAAATCGTGAGGAGGCACTGTAATACTGTTGTTGAATGATAATTAACGATACTTAAGTTTTCAGCTGCTGGATTTTAATATAAATAGCTTAATAAATTATCGACTGATTTCGATTTTTCAGACAAATTGCATTTAAAAAATTAGCGCCAATAAATGATATGTAAAACTAACAGTAAAAGTAGGCAATTTTATGAGAGTAAGCTAAATTAAATTGCGATCGGTGTCATTTTGAAGGTATTGATCAAAATGCACCAGATCATTACCGCATAGCATAAATTTTGAAAGATATCCTTACGCGGAAGAAGAGATGATCAAATTAGGGTTGAGCAAGGCACCCACAATCTTGGATATAATGAATAGCATCGCGTAATGATATCGGTAAAACTCCGGATCGAGATCAGGTGCACTTGTCAAAAAGTGTCCTTTAGGTACGATGTCTTAAATGAACTTTATGACTTAGAAACACAAACTCATGATAAAATAGACGAGGACTGTGAGATTGCTTAGGTTTCTACAAAAACTTTTATTAAAATCCTGAACATTCGAGCGGTGTTCATCTCATCATCAGTAGTATAAAATGGGTTGAGTAAATTATGAATTACAGTTGTCGACCGAGTGTATTTTTGTAACATGACAAATAACAAGAATATTTCCAACGCCTTTGTTAAACATGGAAATTTTAGTCAAGCAATTGGAGTTCGGTTAAACTATTCTAACCATTGAGCGACGATCTGAGTTTATGAATAAAAGAGCTTTCTAATATTTCATGTTCGCAGTGGAGATGATGCTCCTTCTTTGAAGTTTAGTGGGAGTGATGATTTGAAATGTAATTTTTAAATTACTATTCAATGGTGAAGCAAAAAGTTTTCGGGTGTGAAGATTTTCCCTTGTGCTCCATGACCCTTGAGTGCAGGTTTTTATGGATTCACGTTAGGTGGCATCACACTGCCCATACTCGTACCAAGCGACAACATTGCATCGCAGCGACTGGAATTCGATGTTTTGCATTGAAAGAATTGTCTATTGTACAATTAGCGCCATAATTAATTGAGTGTTTATCTGAGTTATTTGTTCGAATAATGACACTGTATTGTGATTGTTTCATATGTTCTAATTGTGGTATTTATTGATTGCATAAATTTATTGTTCATAAATTTTCTGATAAATGTTAATAAAAGTTTATTGATTCAATTTAAATGGTAGCGCACATTTGTGTTATATTAAGTGCAGAATTTGGGACTTTGCACAACAATTACAAGCTAAAAGCGTTAAAAACCTTTTATTGCCAAAATATTTGCGTAAGAAATCCTGTTTATATGGTAAACTTAGCCACGTAAAGCTCAATTTGTAGGCCAACTTCTAAATTGCTTAATATTACAGACATGAGATGTTGCACTTCAAATTTTAAACTCCTTTTGGGACCAGTCTTCTGTACACGCAGTTGAGAAATCTGTATCATCTTTCGAAAGAATATTTAAAAAAAATATCAAGTATCATTTATATTAATTGCAAGAGCGAATCTAAATCACATGATTTGAACTCAAATGAAACAGAAAATATTTTATTTCAGTTTTGATGAGTATGATATTACCATTCCCAATAAGACCTATGGAACGTGCATAAAATCGACAAAACAATCCTGTAAGCAATCCAAATATTTAAAATTATGAAAATTCGGACATTAGTTCGAGCGATACCTAACCTCCCAAAGGGGCTCCGTCAATCTCTTCTCACAAATAGTGATCGAATAAAAACACATTATTTTTAATACACGTACTGCTCAGGAAGGCTAGAAATCTCCATCGTATTAAGTCCGTGATACATAATTGAAAATCGAGGACGTCGCGCCGATGTGTTATGGCCGAGCAAGGGATAATGTAAAAGACGTATCGCCGGTAAATCATCTCCGCATCATAGGCGAAATGTCCACTTAGGGACGAAATTTTTGGCCCAGGGACATCAGCGGCCAACTGCGATGATCGACCATTCTACGTCTTTGCTCGTCTCCGGCATGTCTAATTTCGCCGGCGATATGTACATGATACGCGGCTGGCCATCCTTGAATTCTGCTTCAAAAAAAAAACTCTCGGCCACGCACAGCCGAGATTTATCGCCTCTGAACGACCCTCAAATTTATATATAGGGTCGTTCAGAGGCGATAAATCTCGGCTGTGCGTGGCCGAGAGTTTTTTTTAAAGCAGAATTCGAGGATAGCCAGCTGCGTATATATATTTATAGATACAATTATATACTTATTTAGGTATTTATATTATATATATATATATAAATTTCTGAGTCGTTCAGTAGCGATAATCTTGGATGTGCACTGCCGCGAGTTTTTTAATCGCAAAATTGAAGGATTGCCAGGCTCAAATCATACATATATTAATAGGGAAAATGTATCAATGTATTAGTACAGTTTATGGGCGATTGCTCGTAACGGCGAATACCCTAAACTGAAATGCGGTAAACCGGAGACTCACTGTATGTATATCTATAAAACTACAAATATATAACATATTTGACGGCTGCTCTCCAGGATGACAATGTCGCTGAGCGTAGCCGAGCTTTTAAAAGTAAATCCTTTATTCAAAGAATTTCGAAGAAAGAATTAAAATGAAAGTTAGTGGAAGGACACTGGGAATCCGTTTCACCAAAGCGCGTCTACAAACCTTGTGCACAGGCACAAAATTGGAAAAAAATTATGAAAGATAAAAATTGGAGAAAAAAGTAAAAGGTGATGTAAAAAGACACCAGCGAACCGGAAAAAGATATTCCGTTACAAGAAAAAAAACAGTTTATCCCAATTAAGACACAGGCCATTGGATTTCAAAACACTTCAACATGAAGATACTTAGTTGATAGACATATGTGTGTGGGTGTCACAATACCTGTGTTGCTTGTCGAAAAAAAGTAATTGACAGAAAATCATGAAAATGTATTCCCCCTGATGAATTATTTCGAGGTTTTTGATTCATTACCACTAAATATGCGTGTACCTACATATGTATATCTCTATCGATTCATGAATAATGCAACCGACGCATTGATAAAAAAAAAATTTGAAATTTTTTGAAATATGAAGGCAGCCTTTAGCGATATCGGAGAGATGAATTGAGAGTAAAAATTGTGGATGTACAGTCTAAAGGATCGACACAGTAGAAATTCGAAAGCGTCTTATGTTTGGGTTTCAACTAGTATACCAAGAGACTAGCTCGGAAAAAGTTCAACCATTCAACCAATTCATGATATTTCTTACGCGAGCATAATAGGCTATGAATTTGCCAACAAAAAATAAAAAAAACACTCGAGTCAGGACCAAGGAAATGATAGTCACATAATACTAATCGAAAACATTTTACAAACCGAATGGAAAATTTCGTGAATGCCTACCAAAATCATGAAGTCAAAAAGCTGTCGGAATGAAAGAATTAAAATATCTTAATATCAAGATCCTTAGTTGATATTCGCACATGGGTATCGTAATACCCATGTCAATTATTGTCGAAACACAAAATGATTGAGAGAAAGGCACGGTCTACGTGCCTTCATCTACGTTCCCTTCGTTGCGGTAATCTGATTTTGATAATGCATATAAATACAAGTGATAAGGAAACATAATCATAATGATGTATTGTTGAAAACTATCTAAGAAGTGCGCACTTACAGTGTCATTTTAGCATGCGAACATAGGACCTAGTCACATGAGAGATTAATGTTGAAAGTAAAATGGACATACTTGAGTTGTTTTGCGTCTAAGTCAATGAGGTCAACATTCGGGACAATTTTTCATTCTAGCGTATCTACTACTGTGCCAAAATAACGAGCTCGAAGTGAATAAAGTATTTTACGAAAACACAAAGTTATAATTTCCTACGGTAATAATCCTGGTGCAAAAAAGTTTACCTGTCAAAAACATAAGGATCGTTGTACAATGCCAACCATAGCATTTGTCGCATAGCTTGGAGAACACAAAAAGTCAAACTACCTAAAATACTGTTGTTATAATGTACTCTAGAGCGCAAGAAACGATTAAGTGACACACAAGTTTACCAAAAACAATTTAGGACAGGGATATATATTTATGTATACATAGAAAACAGAAAGCTTTAGGTATTGAAATAATATTTAATAACGAGTTCACAAAATTTGAAACTAAAATAAGTACGAATTTCCTCATCACCGTATTTTGGTTTAAAATTCCTGAACAAGTCAGTGATCTGCTCTAAACGCAACCTTATCAGAGACTTTAGGAAACTTCCCGATAAAATTTATCATCTTTACTAAGAAAACATTCCAGAGTCCCGCTCCATCATCGATTCAAAGGAAAAAAATCATTACGTCTGAAATAAAAGATCTAAGTAAAATGAATTGCGGAGACTAAAAATATATCATGCGAGTAAAAACAAAGTATGGCACGGAAACAAAAACAAAACACAGAAGCAAAAAAAAAATCCCGTAAAATATGAGTATGAAATGAAATTGAGCTGGTAATGACGTGGTTTCTACCTATTCAATACTTGCAAAGGGTACGAACTGTCCATATTGTTCAAATCAGGGTTTCGCTTAAAAATATGCACGGACTTGAAAATTCTGAGGTCATACGGTGTTGAAGCAGAGTCTAAAATTTCGAAATCGGTAGGAGATGTTGGGACATTACATTTCCGGCATGATTTTGCATTGCAGAATGCGATGGGTGTGCTGGTTGATTCCCAGTACGCAAGCTTCTACCTCTATGCTTTGCCACTCTGATAGAGAAATTTCGTAACGTAATACCAACGAACAAAGATGTGCACTGCACACACAAGAGTACATCAATGCGGCTAGCATTTGAGGCCTGTGCTTCTCTGTTTTGTTTTTCATTTCCCCGTGCCATACAATGTATTTTTACTCTCCTGATATATTTTTGGTGCCTACAATTCACTGTACTTTGATCTTTTCTTTCTGACGTAATTATTGTTTTCCTTTGAACTGATGATGGAGCGGGACTCCGAAATGTGTTCATAGTAACGATGATAAATTTTATCAGAATTTTCTTCCTTCTTACGTTTCTAAATAAGTACATAGCGTCAGATATATTAAACGTTTCGAAGCCCAGCTCCCTTATATCATATAATATATTTCGAGAAATCTTTTAAAATATGATTTTAATACTTAGTCCTTCCTTCGTTTCTAAATTCCCAAAGATCATTCGCTTCAAAAAAAGTAACTTCCCTGGCTTCTTGAAAATGTTCAATTATAACAACTAATGAATGGCCTGCCTAACCTCGTGCTTACGAATCAGCCTGGGCGCGCTAGTTCTCATAGATACAATAGTTCTAAGGAAAATTTTATCACTCCAACTCAGAGCACGGCTAATGTCTTCCTGTCTAATTCTACTGACACTGACAGTGGCTCCACACCGGCTGGTGAACGATTCTCCACTGCTGGAGGAGAAGTAAGGAGTCTCTTGCCTCTTCCTCCACTCCAGTTAGCCGATCCTGTATAAAAAGCATGGTTAATTGCCAAGCATGGGATTACGATAAAACAAATGAATATTCTCTCATTGCGAAATACCTTAACTCCAGTTTACTTATATTTCTGGCATTCTACGAACAGTTTTTTTTTTTGACTGGAACTTTTATACAAACCAGTTATGCAAAATGCAAGGAAAACTTTGGAGTGTGGCCAAAATATCCCCTCCGAAAAGCAGTGTGGTGCGCAGCTTCATTTTCAATAACTATTTCATAAATTGAATTTCAATGAGGATAAATGCTCGTCACAGAAAGAGGTTTATCAAGTTTACTCTTCATTTTAGGTCATGTATCAGCAGCTTAACTCATTCTAACACATTTCCTGCGAAGTGACCAACCGGTGGTCACTTACGTGATTTTCATAGTGCTGCTGACCCACATGCAGTCACTAACTCATTTATTATTAATATTTAATGAAAGCTAAATATAGGCTCGATACAGTTAATGTTCGCTATTTCCAAAGTTGATTACCACAATTGACTTGAAATTTGAATTGAATATTGAACTTCAGTTTACCCCATCGCAGTTAACGTGTTAATAAGGATATACTGGCTAGACGAAAACTCTGAAAGAGAAAAATACCGAATTACTTGTGTGTTAAAAATTAAAAATACATCTTTAATATATTACCAACCTTTCGTTTTAATTATATTCTGACGTACACATTAGAGACACATGTAAAATTATGCTTTCACTACTATGATGATAAAATATATATGAAGCGTTGAAGAAAAAGGTTATAGCAATAAAAAATTCTCTAGTGTGTATCAAGAAATCAAGAAGAGGAGAGTCCCAATACATTACGCACCCAAAATATCACAAAAAAATAGAAAAATATGAAATAAATTAGCACTAAACATTAACAGGAATAGATTTCCTTCCAATGCGAGGCCTCATATGAGCAGAACAAAACGAATTTTACATATCAGTCTGAACGAAACAACGTTATCTGAGCGTTATTCTCACCAGCTTACGTCAGGAAAGAATTCATCCATTTTCATAATTGGGGCGGTTGAGTATCTCTCTCAGGGTCCTCAGATGAATCCGCTTCTTCTGAAAGTAAAACGCGGATATGAGAGACTTCCAGATAGGTCTAGGTCAATGTAAGGACGTATCACATATTTTTTTCTGGAAAGAAAATTTTTTATTCCGACTTAGTTTTTGTACAATAATAGTCTTATTAAAATTTCTTACAGAAGATTAACAATTTCACCCCTATAGGTACTAGTGTGGATAACTGCTTAATAAGTAACCTCTAAATTAGAGATGTTGAATGTTATTTAGGTTTCTTGCTGGACATATTCAAGGTTTTTGTGTTTAAGTAGTCTACACGTCGAGCAAGGTTGAGTTAAGCTTTGCTAGGGTGAGTTATGACAAGCCATTTAATGTTCTATTGAACAAGAAGAAAAAATTACTGAGGACGGTGAAAACATGTTAATGGCACTGTTAGATTTTGCGTGGGCTGCAGATTTTTAATGTTGGATTTAATCCTAAAATATCGATTGCAAGAGAACTAATGGGAGATTTTCATTAGAAATTGAACTGGCACCTATAAATGGAAGTTGTTATATTATCCAGTTCATATTCAATTATGTTCACACTTAAGTATTATTATATTCACATATTTGTATTAGATACACATACAATTTATGTCCTCTGCTATAATTATAGAAATATATTCTGAAAAAGATACTACTCCAACAAATTCCTATGAAGATGTGCGGAAGAAAACGGTTATAGCAATAAAAAAATCCTCTAATGTGTATGAAGAAAGGGAATGTTCTAAAACATTATAAAATGAAGTGCATTATTAGTATATAGTTCAATAAAGGGTATTACTGTTATTGATGCCACAGTACTTTAAAGCTCAACTCGCTCTTTCCTTATCATTGATATAAGAATCGTAAAAATATGATTTTTGGTAAAGAAACATTTTCAGGGGGACACATATATGTATCGAGTATAATTTGTGCGCCATTCCACTTATTACGAGTGGTGGTGACGACAAGTTGACTAGTTCTCAACAAAAATCTCTTACCTCGTCTGCACACAATTACAGTCCCTCCTTTTCACTTTGATATTCTAATTAACAATAATGCCGCGTAAGATCAGCCTACTTCTAATTGTATAAACATTTATACGCATTTTCAAGTTTGTAGCGTAGACTTTTGCATTTTCTGTTCAATTACCTCAATTCTCAACAGCTTTTCAACTTTAATTTAAAAAAGATCAAGTTCAATTTAAAAAAACTCGAGTTCAATTTAAAAAACTCAAGTTCAATTTAAAAAAAATCAAGTTTAATTTAAAATATGTTGAGTTCAGTTTAAAAAAGCTCCAGTTTAATTTAAAAAAGCTCAAGTTTAATTTTGAAAAGTTCAAGGTCAATTTAAAAAAAGCTCAAGTTTAATTTAAAAAAGATCAAGTTTGATTTAAAAAAGATCAAGTTTACTTTAAAAAGTTGACTTTTAGATGAATCCATTACTGCCATAACACCCAGGCTATGTCTACGCTCCTACGATCATATATAGAAGCATTTTGCTGGAATACTTGTGTTAGAAGATTCAAAGATGGGAGATAACGCATAAATGCACTTAGGTATGTTATAAAGGGGTAAAAATTAATTTATTACTTGAGAGATTGGCCTCTAATTTGGTATACATTTTATGTGTAATACTAGGTTATATAACATGATATAATAAGCCATTATTGTAGAGCATTATTATTTAAATATAATTTTGAAGCTGTATAATGTTCAACTTTTCAACCAGTGCAGTGTGATAAATGTCACACAGTTACTTATAACATAAAGTTTATCTTGAGTTTTTTGGTCAATAGATATACACTGTATGTACTGATGATCTGTTTGTCAAATGTTTACCAAATGATTCATTAGTAAAACTTGAAGAATGTCAAATTAAGTACAAAATCACAACAGCTTGGTTTGTCTGATATTCGATTTATTCTATTTTCAGTGTCAGTATTTTTAAATATAAGCATGCATTCTCAGCAATAAACTTTACTTAGATTATTATTATAGGTATGTAATTTTAGAAACATAAGGTTAAAAAAATTGAAATTCTTCTTTTTTTATATAGGTCTATAGCCTGCTTGAGACTTTTAAAATTAAACTTGATCTTTTCTAAATTGAACTACATTTTTTTTAAATTGAACTTGAGCCTTTTTAATTGACCTTGAACTTTTAAAATTAAACTTGAGCTTTTTTAAATTGAACTTGAGCTTTTTTAAATTGAACTTGAGCTTTTTTAAATTGAACTTGAACTTTTTTAAATTGAACATGAGCTTTTTTTAAATTGGAGTTAAAAAGCTGTAGTAGTCATATGTTTACTCAAATATTTATCAACTGCCTCGATAAGCACCTAAAAGCGTTAAAACTCATGTAATTGAAAACAATGATATATTGGAAATATGTATATTTTAAAATAACCAAAACTCAAAACAATTATTCACACACGCGTAAAATACTTACTTGATGTGACTTAAGTTTGAAGGTGTAAGAACGCCCCTCTCCCTTGCAGCAGCTTTTTTCGGGCAACGAGCAAGTGTAGCATTACCTTCACTGAGCCACCGCACTTTTATCACGGCCTTCAGTAAATATTTAATTCGATAGTTAGAAGAACTTGCTTATTTATTTTTTTACAGAAAAAACAGTTTTTAATAAGTAAATTTTTTGAATAAGTAAATAAAAAAATATAATGAGAAAGCAATCGATCTTGAGTACTTATACATAAATATCTCTAAAAAAATACCCTACACATAACAGAATTTGAAAAATTAAACTAAGCTTGAACTCTCCTACCGATAAGGAAGTTCTAACGATGAGAGTAACTGTCGATCGACACAAAATCGTTCAAAAACTTTCATCCAGTACAAATTCTAAGTTTGCAAATGCATATAACGTTCAAACACCTGCATTACAATCACTTCACATCGGGCAACTTCACAAACTGAAGCTGGGGATACATTGACACTCGCATTGGAAGCTCACAACCATCGGGCGCGGGCAAGCGCGCGCAGCGAAAGGGCAGCGATCGTTCACATTGGCACAGCGCTAGCAGGCAGCAGAAGCGTCAAAGTCGGCAGGCAGAGTGTGTTGCTCACACTGCTCAGTTGCAATCCAGACGCTACGTTGGGAGGTACTGCGCTCCGCGCTCTAGTACTTCTCGCCAGGAGCTGCTGATGCTTAGTAGAATAGCGCTAATAATTATTTATTTCGTATGTCATTGATTGCACGTTCTTCAATGTTCTTGTTTTTGCTGATTTTTGTTGCGCATATGCAGCATAAAATATGAAGGCTTCGGCAAGAATTATGCTAGAAAAACCATATGTAGAAACACTCGATGCATATATGCTACACTCTATGCATAATTGTGGAAGCGCATATTACATGCTAAGCAGAAATATGCATCCATATAAATGCTTCACTTGAATAGCTCCAAATTTATATTTTTTGTGAGGAAAATTATACAGAAACAATGATACAGGATACAGTGTACTTCTTCATACACGGAAAAAATAATTTCTTTCATAATTTTCTATTAATAATTGAGTATATACAATTCTCAACTAATTTTTATAACTTATCTAAACATAAATATTTTGAAACAAAAATAATTCTAATCTGAACGAGTCAAGGACGATGATAACGAACGAAAAAAAAGTAATCTAATCCAAGGCTGGTTCTGAACTATATATTTTTTCACGAATGCAAGGAACATTTCTCAATCCTTCTTTTATACGAGGAATATATTTTAGCATCAAATTCGAGGGTTGCTCTTGATAATTGCGTGGTAGTTGAGATTTTTAAAAACAAATCTTCTACGATTATCTGCCAGCCAAGTTTTACACTGCGAAAACTTCCACTCGACATCGCAAGAAACAAGTGGAGCAAAAGTGAAGCAAGTTAGTTCGAATATTCCTTTATGGATTCATCCATTGCGTCAGAGATCTCACGAGTCAAAATTGAGTTGATTGTTTTTATCTTTTCAAAACCTTTGTTTATCACCAAAATGCAATTTAACTCTTCATAATACCTTGTATCATATCTGTTCTTCAATGTTTCCTCTACGATATCCATTAATTTTATTGCTCTCGAAGTAAGAAGTCCCTGTATTGTTATGCGAGAGCAATAATAATTATTCATATCCTTCGATAACAATAATTTGATAAAGTGTGCACTAAGCCCAACAAAGTTCTGCGTGATAATATTTAGAAACTAAAACCTTGTACCACGCAAAACTTCTCTAACGTGTTCTGAGTGAAAAAAAGTTTTATATATCACCTGTTTCTCGCAATAAATGCGATAGAGAAATTCTTCCTGGGCTTGAAAATCTTCAAATTCCTTGAAATATTCTAAATATGATGCTCCTTGTTCACCTTCGGCATGATTGTAGATCACTTTTAGCCGCACTAATCTCAAATACACTTCATAAGGAACTATATCTAAAAAAAACTTGAGCTAATTCCCGCAAAATTAAAGTAAACTTTTGAAGTAGCTGTAGCAACTTACAATTATTATTGATTTACGAAAAATTTCAATTTACAAAATTGATCCAGTTATTCAAAAAGAATTAGATAAAACTGGATGAAAAAAAGAATATAATTTAAAAGTAGTGGGAAGGTTTTACTAGGTTTCAGTTTACTGCCACTTACAGTTAATCATGCATGTTCGCCATATTTTATGCTGTTCCGAGTAAAATATGCGATATGCTCACACTGCATATATACTTGCGGGCATATTTTATGCTACCTAAAATATACTCAAAAGCATATATATGCAATATGTTCAATGTCACATCCCTACTGATGACATGCTGCAGGCTACGGCTCATCTGTAGATGGAGTGATCGACGGGCAGGCGGCGGCAAAGAATGGCTAGGGAGAATGTCCAAGTGAACCTCACTTTGCCCGCCTGCTAGCCCGGCAACAGTGTATGTGCCCGTCGAAGTGACACTCAGAGTGTTGAAAAGAGTGTCAATGTATCCCCAGCTTAACTAACTGCAAGTACAGCAGCGCCGGGGCGGTGAAACGGACTGCTACTTCAAAACTTCGAGAGTTCGACTGTTCGAGTGCTTCGACCAGCTCATAGGGCAAGTTTTTAGGGTAAATCAACTCAGAGAATTCATGTTTGAATGTTCGTTACAAATTTTTGAATGAATACATTATTCTAGACAAAAAAAATTACACATATCACTTGTTCTTGGAAGGCTGTATGAGTGTAATACAAAATACTTTTTTGTTATTCCATTTTAATTCAAACTAGCAAGGATAGGGTAGTTTGTAGATTAGTCGTCGACTGGCCTTCGACTGATAATCGACTCTTTACAAATCACTCGTTAACTTCTATTCCAGACATGTTTATTTATTAAATGTCTTCTCAGTATGTTTCGTTGATGATTAAGTTTTTGTTTTACATTGAGTAAAAATAATAACCGATTTTTAGTTTTTGTTCTAAGTGTTGAGGTATGTGGGGAATTTGTAAGCATTTTGCTATTCAAAATGCGAGAGTGTAGAAGTATATCTCTAATTTTCTCATCTCTTCTTTCTCTCATTCAAACGAATATTCATTTGTGTGATGTCTCTAGAACGTAATAATTAGAATAACATTAATATTTTATGTATTATTTCCATCTTACAAACACTCATATGTCTTGAGAAGAGACTTCAGCTTACGCACGACTGCCTCGGGAATAAAAACAGTTCTATAAAAATTAAAAGATCAACGTTACTTGAATTGCGAACAACGGAAACTTAGACTTGTATTGCTTTATTATTCTTATTATTATTAGTATTATTATAATTATTATTATTATTGTTATTATTATTTTTATCAGTATCATTATCATATAAGAAAGTTTTAGCCTCCCTTAACCACGACAAAGTTGTTCTAAGAGAGGAAGGAGGAAGGCGCCATTCAGTATGGAGTTGAGGGAACGCGGAATCTATGCACAAGGTGCACAGAAACAGGAAGCTAAGAAAGAAGTTCATGAAACGAGATAAAATTGAAGAAGAAAGTAGTAAGTGCTGAAAAACAGGACAGCAGTGAACCGAAAAATGATGGTCCGTAACAAAACAAAAACCTATTCTATTTTAACAAAAAGGAAGAATACCTAACCTTTAGCTCGGGCGCTCACAAAGTCTCCCTGGGAGCGCTAATACCCATAGATACAACAGTTGTATCCCCCTGAGGGGAACTTGTATTGCTTTACTTTTTCAAACAATAATCAATTTGATTACTCGTTAGAATAAAAGTGTTTCTTATTACCACATGTAATTCTTTGCAAAGTAATTAGCAAAGTTTTATGCGGTATTTCGTTTAGGAAACTACAGCGTGTACTGTCAGGAAACTTGTTATTAGAAACTATCATAATGAAATGCGCTTTCTCTTAGCATTGTTTGAAATCTTTGTGCTTCTTGAAATAATTAGCATTGTCAACATCACGATATCTTCACCATAAAAAAGAAAACGACTAGGAATAAAATTTAGAAATACGATTAATCTTAGGTAAAATTCTTAGGTATATGATTCACGATTTATAAATTCCATTTTATGTTACTTCTTATTTTATAAATTTCCGAATGGTGATTAAATTCGTTAGAATGTATTATGAACTAAAAAGTAATTACACCGATTTCACTCGTGAATATCATTTCTCAATGTAAAATCTTACATAGATATGAATAAATATTCATGTCCTCTCAGTAAGTAGCACTTCTCTTCTGAGAGAGATAGACTGCTGGGACTGTGGTAATGTGTTTGACTTGTGTCTGATTTTGATGAATGAAATAAAAATATGCGTATAACAATGGCATGGTAAAAAATACACAATTGAACACAGATAAACGCAGCAATGCATTTATTCTGCAGTACAGTAAAGTCTTCACTTTCAATGTTGTGAATATTTCTGGAAAAGCATGAAATTTATTAAAATATGTGAAATATAATTTCTAGCTTGATGCATTGTACGCCACAATGTCAGAGCATACGTTTCATTGCGATAGATCAATGATATTTGTATGGCTGTAAACAACGGATGGCCGTCCTCAAATACTACGACCTTAACCAACTTAGAAGTTTGCGCCCTCAAATTACAACTGGCCGGCTCAGCATATTACGTCCGAGATCGACCGTTCGTGGTTAAGAGCGCGGAGATAGAGTTATAAGGGCGAACCGGCCGACTCGCATTTAATTCATACATGATCGACTGTCTCGTCTTTAATTCACCGGCGACACGTCCTTGATTTTCAATTGGGTACAAAGTACTGCCGTTGGTAAATGTTCGGTTCACATTATGTAATGTTGATAGTTTCCTTAATAGATATGTTCGGCAAGTCGTTTTCCCCGTTTTCATTAGAGTATCGTGTATTTCAGTTGCAAATGAAATGGAATATGTTTTTTGATAACATTACGGGTTAATTCATTTAGCAATATCATTAAAAAGTTTGACAATTCGGAATTAAAAGTGCCACTCGTATTTTAAGATTGGGCTAAAAAAGCACGCGACGCTCATATACTTAGGGTACCCCATCCTTAATAGGCCATTCCTACTTCGAGCTGGTCTAAGTAAATTTCTTAATTCATGACTGTGTATATTTTTTCTTCATTGCGAATTAAGAAAATTTTCTATTATGACTTCTGTCATTTTTCGTTTTAAAATGCTCAAGTTCTCAAAAAGCCGGGTCTCTTCGACTGTGAGGCTACCAAGCATATTTTTGCTGACAGTACTTGTAACGGCAACCACATTAGACAGGATCAGCGTTCAAAGTAATAAAACATCAGCGTCTCAGATTTGGTACGGAAAGTGCTGCAGGAAAATCAACCAGCCTCACACTAACGTTACTTCAGATCTGTGGTTCCCGAGCGTCAGAGAAGAATCAACTAGTATTGAAGATGATGTAACATCAAGATATAACTAAAGTCTCATAAAGTTACATTTTCTTGGGGCTTCGAAAGCTGCAAAAAGTATTCATCTCTCATTCAAACTTTCGTAAAATTACCTCACCATATTGATCCCATACAGCATGCGATCATCAAAAATCGTAAGTTGCAACAAAAATCAGAAACAGGTGAACAGACAAACAAATAAACAAACGGAAAATTCCTCAAAAATGAAAAAAACAACTCTGAAAACAGCTGTAGCTATGTTTTATTTTTCCCAGCCTCGTGCGACTCCATATGACGATAGTGATTTTCTCATATATTCAAGGGGAATCATTCAAGGGATGAAAGGGATGGAACCACATATTGATGGAATCTCATGGCATGAAAAAAATGAATCACGAGGGATGGAAACAGAAGCTCACCGGAAAACCTTATGCCTTGCCACCAAAGTGCAATATTGGAGATTGTACATCAGCATTTAACCATCATCCTATACATGCGGAAACTCTAAAGCAATGGCAAAATTTTACATTACAGACTTATAGCGAACTGAAAAGCATTTTCATTCATAAACTGAAAATGTCGCTCAATGATTTTGTTGGTTCAGTTCAGCTCTAAACACTAGCAAAGTTTTTCATTTGTAATGCGTCTTATATATTTTCACGTTCTGTTTTGTTCTAGGCAAGCGCTGAATCATCAATTGCTGTTCATCTCCATCTCTGTTTGGTTCCAAATGACTGATGAAGAATAAAGCATGGCTAGGTGCGCTAGAATGACAGCTGTAAGGTAGGTTTTGTCCTTTATAACATCAAAAATTCCTGCGTATGTGTATGTATGTGTAGGGTTTTCTACCGATAAGAAGTGGCACAATTTGATTTCAAGGGAATATTCCACGGACGGTGGCTACCATTTTCGCCATTTTTAAGCTTTAATTGGCTGTTTTTCACCACTGCCTAAGTATGCCGCAAAGTATGTGTTGCGTGAATTCAGATATCCGAAAAAATCCTCGTAGGAGTGATAATCGCTGTAGTATTGAGTTACGGTCAAATGCGCTTACATTTCAATAATTGTCGTTGAATTTTTTACTGTGACTTATTAGTCAAAACTTGAGTTTTTACCATTTTGTCTTTCTTCTAAATTTAAAAAAGGACAATTTTCCTTGAGGAATATGTATTGTTAAGAAATAGTCATGTTTAGCTAGCTCTTTTCTTCTCCTGGGGAGGTAAAATGCAAAATGTTGCTGTGTATCGCATGAGTTTGACCAACAGTGTAATTGATGTGTCTGTGCTGAGAAGCAATTTGTCACAAGACCGAAACACCTATGTGTGTCAGTTTGTCACAAACTGACAAATAAAAGTGTGTCAACAATATACATTATCAGTCTATGTATTATGACTCCCTTTTGTGCATCATGGGTTAATACGACATACTTGAGTGTCTCAACCATGACACACTTAACGTAATTAACTTTATTTCACATAAATATTTCAGTTCTCAAACTGGCCACTGAGTGCACTAATATGCGGACAACGTCTAAGAATTAGAAGGAAATTAGTGATGGTCTTAGGGTTTTGGGGAGAATTGGACTCCATCCACAAAATCTAAACACAGTTCGGTTTTCTACAATAAAAATTTTGAGCCTTTGGAACGTGAATATGTAATTTAACTCTCTCAACCACTTCAAAATGTGGTTAAAATAAATACTCTAATGTGTATCAAAATATTTCGAATATCTATTGACAGACACACATGTGGGACAAAAATTTTTCTCTGTGTGAGGGAAAAACCCTCGTGGCGACCACATCGTAAATTAGGTTTGTTGGGATCTCCTCATTGAGGAATCGAATGAGATCGATCATAATTTTTTTAATAATTAAGTATTATAAAGTGTTCAACTTTTGTCTCATTACCTCACTAAAATTCAACCAATGTAAGATACAGTTTTCGTTCAATCTTAATTTAACACTTCGACCTCAGCGTATGCCACCGATATACTCGTTTGAGATTTCATAATGGTTCTGACCAGCCAGTAGTCGCAAACTCAATCTTCTTTTCCAAATTTTCAATTTTAACTCAGTTTTTTTACATAATTCATTTAGGCTTAATGAAGGCACAATCCAGTAATTAACGTTTACTATTTTCAAAATTGTTTACTGCAATGGACTTTAAATTTTAGTAAAACTTGACATTCATTTTAACCGTATTCAATGTCAAATGTTTAAACCTTATACGAGGTTTACGTATTCAAAATTTCAATTCATAGAATGCTCAGTGGATTAAATCATTATTTTTAGAACCATTGGTTTGCGATAATTGCCTACAGCTTTCTTTAAATACTTTAGCAAAAGATTTAGAATAAACTATAATTCAACTTTTATTAATAAAAATTCATGTAAAAAAACTCCCTGAAATTAAAAGAGATCAAATTAAATGTTTTTAGATTTCACTCCTCCATCGTCTCTATTATCAGTCTTATTGGCGAAACTAAAATTCGAAAAACAACGTGATATCTTTCGTTAAGCAGTAAATTTTTAGATGCGCTTGATATTACTTCTAAAATACAAACACGACTCACGTTTACGGCTGCTGGCAGTATCCGTAAAAGAAAACTGTGCCGCTTTGATCCACAAGTGACTCGTTAGTCATGGTGAAATGGGTTTCCGTCTTGATCCATTGTTGACTGTCTGACGAATAAAACCCATTAGGAGAAAAAATCATTCAGTCGGCTGTCATGAAAACCAACGAGGTGCGTACAAAAAAATTAATAAAATGTGTTTAAAAAAAATACTGAAAATTTCACTAAAGAGTGATAATAATTATTAGAGTACTCTCGATAAGCTGTAATACATTTTGCATCCAGTCTCTTATGATCGCGATGTTATTTTTTGAGGCCTCGACAGCTACCTCGTTTGAAACTGTTTTCAATATTGGTAAGACAGCTTAAAAATGCCGTTAAAATGAATCCTTTGAATTAAGTTTTGATCCTTACGGGAAAAAATTAAGTTGTCCAAGGTTAGTCAGGGCTGTAGGGGCTGCCTGCAGCAGCTTGGCTTCGCCAGGAACCCACGAAAGCGCTGTGATACGTGGCTGGGCGAATTGTCGCGAAGAAGCGGCTGTGTAGTGGCAGTCTTTTTGCTCTAGGAAGACTTTTTTCTTTATTCTTTCAAGAACACTCACTCTAAAGGCAGCGTTGATTGCTTGTCTTCGAGATAAAACAATTTATGACCTACGTTCTTGACATCGAAAATGGACATTCAGTGTTGTTTTTTCTTCGAATTTGCTTATCCTTGCCTAGTTTTATAGACTCTGAGGCGCACTATTTAGCACTTGAGCGTTCATCGTGTGAATGTGCTCAAATGTCGAAGCTTCATTACCGGTAATGACATCGCCTAGAAGCACTACACATGGAATAAATTTACATGATGATATTTTCCGTATTAGGTCAAAGCTAAGTGATGAATTCAATTGAAATTTTCAGGGAATGTTAACACTTCTAACATGCGTATGCTATGAAAAAGCCGTGCGAACACGCACAATGTAAACTACCTGACGTCACATTGACCTGGATCACGGTAGCCGCGGTGCCAAATTGATGATGAAGTACTTTAACTTGTGTTTATTACGAGTCGTAAATGTAACTCCACCGGTCTGAATGACTTGAAATGTATACGTAGTTTTTTTGAGCCTCTTGAACCGTCGTCAAAGAAACAGAAGGTAACATCCAGATAAGCATTTTTTATGCACTGTAATGCCTCCTTGCATGTAAAGCTAACTACGACGTATATGCAAAAACTGACACACTGTGAGCTTTGCATGAGTAACAAAGGCTTGCAAATTTCCCAGATTCAAGCCCATTGGAAGGCCTGCAGATCACTCTGAAACAACAACTTCGCGTAAATAGTTGTCAATTTACGGAAAAATTATGATATGTGGAAAGCTCTATTTGACACCTCACAGATAATTACTGCAGATGATTTCTTTTCCACCTTTTCAACTCTGCGAAATTGGCCGAGTTCATCATGTGTTAAAATATGAAGGAAATCACTCAATATTTTAACTGCAGCAGTATCAATTGTTAAAATTCTTCATCAATGTAATGAAGTCACGTTTCAATGTGACAAACAACGTCTTCACGCTGAAAATGGACGCCAGAATTTTATAGTCACATTGATAAAAATTCGAATATCTTATTTGACGCACAACAGATGATAACCTAGAACAACTAAAGTCCATTGATCTACGACTTATTCAAGTAATTTCTATGAAAAGAATGCATAATTGAAGGGTGGAAAGGTTTAGTGGTCTATTTGCATTTTTTCCCTCGAAAAATATGATCTAGACTAGTGGACTGAAGTCGAGTACGATAGTTTCACAGCGAAAGTCATTGATGGATGCATTAGTAGGCTACTCTAGTCTGGGCGATTTCATCGGTTCTAAGCGAGTTGCATTCAACGTCATTTTTACTCGACTAGACACCAGTGAAGCTCTCCCTAAAACTTTTTGAAAGCTGCTCTGCTATTGGTGGTTCAAGTACTCTAAGCTCCTCCCATTTTCCATCGCGTCATCTTCGGTTGTTGTTCTAAATTTATTATTTCACCAGAATTTCTCATTTTCAGCTATAATAATTTTCTTTGCCTTTGCAAAATACGCTTGTTAGAGTTACTAAAATTATTCGCTTGTGATGGAGAATTTTAATTCAAACAAACATTTATTCGTGTTTAATGGCTAACGATATTCTTCAAGCTGTGTGATTCAGTGCTTCTAATTTTCCATTTCAACGCTCATTTCTAGATCCGATACTATTGGTTGAGGTAAATTTGGTGGGTATGTATTCTCTCCAGGGCTCGTTGTAATAATATTTCATTTTATTAACCAATTCTTTATCACACTATCAAATGATTTATACCAGCTCATGCTGCAGTGTGTGTTGCATTTAGAAATCAGAAACGATATTTTTACAAAAGATACTTGTGCTTGCTCTGATATTATACTCAATAAAGGTAATTGTGCGGATTGCGTTCATGTTATCTGTAAATTAATAACTCTGCGGACTGTTAGGATTGTGAATCAAAAATCAATTTACTAATTGAACACTAAACGAGTTATTTTTCGTACCATTTTACGTAGCATAACACTAACTTATCCGTAGTTCACTACTCGTACTGCTCTTTCAGTATAATTCGTAACATTTGACATGTGTTCGGGAACACAGATCTTTGTTCAAATTGCTGTGTGAAGAACTGGGGTTTAAAATAAGTACACGAGTAAAAGTTTCAGTTCAATGACTCCATTTAATAGTTACATTTATCATGCTCGCGAGAGTTTCTCTTGCCTTGTCCTACGATGTCACAGAACTTTAAATTGTTTTAAGTCCTAGCTCATGCCAGTTAAAAACTAGTAGCGGAATCATTTCTCGTAACTTCCATTGCGCTGAAATACCAAGGCGAATTTTCAGGTTTGTATTTCATTTTCTTATGATTTCCGCTTCAACCGAACGCCCTAATGCGTATATATTTCTAATCTAGTATTTGAGTCACGTAAATTTTACCAAAGTTGAATTTTGTTTCAGTGCAGTGTCCTTTCCTTGTTGTGTCTATATTAAACTACGGTAATGATAAGGGTGACAGCATGATTAACATGCTGTCCGCTATCCTTGTGATATAATAAGTGTCGAAAAGTTTATCCTAGAGGAATTTTGACATCTGGCATTTAGCCTCGATATTCATCTACAGTATCTTCTTCGTTTGTAAGTGGAATTATTCGTGGCCTTTAGAATCATTTGTGGCCTATAGCACATCCCAGCACGCATTAGTAACATAAAGCGTAGGAGTAATATACGAATCATCTAATCTAATTGTCGTGCATAGGCGAATAAAACACAGACTCCGAAATGTTTTAATCAACGTTAGTCTGTTCAAGTACTCCATTACTGACTTACGATACACAAACACCAAAATTTAAGAAGAAATAACATCTACCATTAGGATTGAAAAATCACACATCCGTATGTTTGGTCATAACACATTAGAAAAATAGCAGTCGTGTAATATGTCATAGAACTATTTTGTCTTCCTTGAATGTTACAATAGTAACAGCTTAAGAAATATCAATGATCAAAGTTTAATCGAGACAAAATGAATAAACCAAAGTCATAACAAAAATATCAGTTACCAGTCGCTCTGACGTAAAATTATCAATGAAGAGTTAATGTATATTACATTTGGTCTTGTTCGTCAAACAGAACCACTACGCAACAATAGTCAAAGCATGTTCATACCTTAATTACATTAATTCCGAGTCACAGAAATCGACATTTCAGCTAGGTGTCTAACATTTTATCTACGGAATTTTGGGATCACAAGCAGGATTTAATTGCTGTGTATACAGATATCATCAAAAATGCCTTCTACCACAAGTGAGCCCAAACATAACATATCATCGTATAGAGAAATCTCATTACCACTCGCTGCCATGCAGTTTGAGTGGGTGCTGCCAGTGAAATTTGACTGTCAATTTAAGCCAACAAATAGACACTACACACATGCTAAATACAACTACTACGTGCCTAAAGTTATAAATGAACATCATCTTGCAGAGAAGCGTCACAAAAATGCCCACATTACTTCACTATCAATCAATGTACTATGGCATACACAAGACCTCTGAAGCCTATTGGAATAAAAATTGAGCTCACGAAAAATATTTGTTCGACCGACAACCATAAAGAAGAAACTTTACATACAAATTTCAGCATTCTAGGTCTGTGTAGAACTTGTGATATACTTCGGGGACGAACTGTAACAATGAAATCAAGTCATTATATTTATTTCTCCTTACTTATTTTAACTGAGCGAGGCGCGGGATTCAGGTCAGTATTAATGGCATCGACAAGAGATGGGAATTCGATACACTGAATGCTACCATTTCCATCGGTTTGTCTGAAATGAACAATGTTTTCTTTTGAAACTTTGTACCAGTTCAGCTTGAGGAAATTGAAAGATTCCCCAGAAGCATTCATTTTCACAAATTTTCTCTGTTGTGCCAAGCAGTTCACTTGCTTAAATTTACCAGACATTTCTATGACATTAAATTGAGAGTTAGGCTGTGCCTCTTTTTTTAGATCCTTATAAGTGTTTTTGCAGTATATTGGTCCATATTTCTTCTTTCTTTTTTCAATTTTGCCAAAATCTGTATCATTGGGTAGATACGAATGACCAGATTCCATAAATCGATGTTCCCAACTTTTGAAGTTGAACTTCTGGCAAGCCCATATCATGAAGGAGATCATAGTTTTGTTCCTATTCTGACCCCCACAACAATCGCTGAATGTTTTCACAGTTTCGACGCCTGATAAATTTTGAGAGTGTAGGAACGCCAGAATGCTCGAGCAAATTTCGTTTGCACCTCGTTTGCCTTCATTCTCTAACCATACGCACATGTGGCCCTTGTTATCATGTCGGGTATTTATCCCCAAGTTATAAAGCCAGAGCTGACGCTTGTAAAATGCTACTGAGGTTGTTAGATGCGGAAGAGGTTGGGTCATTTGCAAGTCGAATGTGAAAACTAGAACATCCTTTTTGTTTTTTGAAGTGTTGGTCGCGTGCGTGAGAGCAGCTCTTGCCTGTTCGGCCCGCTCATGATGAGCTGTCCTCTGAGTTTCTAGTAGTAATCGCTCACTGTGGTCTTCTGCAGCCCTTATCTTGATATTCAACGAGTCACATGTTTTACATGTGTCAGCTTTAGGCAAATAAATTGACACGTTATACTTTTTGAATGCTCGCAGGAATATTTTTTTGCTGACATACATGCTAAGTGTCACCCTTTCACAGTACATTTCGTACAATTTTGTGGAAGTTAAATCAGGGGGGAAGTACTTTCTGTCACTTTGTGAGTAGTGTGCCTGAAATTTAGGAAGAGAGTCGAGGAACTTCTTCACTTCTTCAACCTTGTACCCAGGTGTTTTGTTGGGAGCACTCTGACGCCCTCTTTTATCTGGTGAGGTACAGCCGTTTTTGCTTTTTGTGTTAAGGCAGTAATTAACTCTTCCACTTGAGATGCCTAATGTTTTCAGGTACACCAACTTGCACACTTTCTTGTCACCCAGGAAGTAACTTATGCAGTGCTTTACTCGGGATTCTTTCACTGAAGTTCGTTTTGGTTGTGATGTTCTAACAGTTTGACAGATGAAATTGCTCTGTACCTGCCAGTTACAACTGGCCCAGAATTTTTCATGGATAGTTTTTCTTTCATCTTCAGATACGGCATTACAATTTTTATACCTACAGACACACATTTGATGCACGAATTTTTTTTCTGCTACATATTTTCCTTTCATTGTGAAATATCCGTTGTCATGCTGTCGTGCAGCTTTCCTGGTACCTTGAGTAAACATTTTGGCAGGGATAGAACAAGTGGGCCTGGGGTTTTCTTCGGCGAGTCCCAATCCTCCAATGGACGAGAACGGTAGGACTGGTAAAGACTTGGTATTTTCAGGACAAATGTCGGCACCTTTAAAACGTTAGGATATATAAGTCCTGTCTATAAATATCGTTCTATACACGGTAACACTAGATAATTTATAAACTCAAACATATGTGTTGATTCGAAAGTGGTGAAGAGGAAAAATTTCAACTGTTCACCATTTGCAGCCAAGACAAGTACTAATCATTCCCAAACATTTGTGTGGTCATTGCTCACATTCAGGTCTGTAAATGTTTATGTCAAATGAGCTGAAAGACTACGAAAAGACTATGTTAACGGTAAAATTAATTTAGCTGGTCGTATATTCTATTCCCTTTTTCTCCTGATTATTAGCATCATGTTTGCACATTCACAATGTGCACTGATGAGATTTCCACCGTAGTGAAATATCTGATATGAATGCATGGTCCATGCTCACAGCAAAAAATGGTAGACCCTCGGTATTGCTCTACTAAAAATGTCTTCATTTTTAGATCAAAACCATTACCAGAAGCCAGACTACCTCTTGTTCATACATCAAACCAGTGTCAATAGTGCCATAAAAGGAGATCAAAACTTTTTCGCACTATTCAAATGAAAACAATGTGCAATTTTTCAAGCTCAGGTGATATATTTGTGCATTTTAACTACAACTACCTAGTTAACTACATGTTGGAAAGGATTTATAGAAGAACCACAAACGATAGACACCTAAACGAGGAATCTATACACAATTGTGTTCCAAAACATGAGCAGGAAGTCCGGGAAAAGATCATGAAAAGAAAAAACGTAAGTAGTAGGTGCTGAAAAAATGGAAAACAGTGAACAAAGATGATTGCTTCATGAAACAAAAAATGTCAAATTAACAAATTGAACGTCCACCTAACGTTCAGCTCGGGGCCTCACATTATCTCCTTGGAGCAATACGTATCATGCAAGCACAAGTTGTATCCTCTTGTCAAGTTTGAAACACCGTTTCTCGAATCTCATGTAAAAACAAAAAAAAAACAAAAAGGATGTTCTAGTTTTCACATTCGACTTGCAAATGACCCAACCTCTTCCGCATCTAACAACCTCAGTAGCATTTTACAAGCGTCAGCTCTGGCTTTATAACTTGGGGATAAATACCCGACATGATAACAAGGGCCACATGTGCGTATGGTTAGGGAATGAAGGCAAACGAGGTGCAAACGAAATTTGCTCGAGCATTCTGGCGTTCCTACACTCTCAAAATTTATCAGGCGTCGAAACTGTGAAAACATTCAGCGATTGTTGTGGGGGTCAGAATAGGAACAAAACTATGATCTCCTTCATGATATGGGCTTGCCAGAAGTTCAACTTCAAAAGTTGGGAACATCGATTTATGGAATCTGGTCATTCGTATCTACCCAATGATACAGATTTTGGCAAAATTGAAAAAAGAAAGAAGAAATATGGACCAATATACTGCAAAAACACTTATAAGGATCTAATAAAGGAGGCACAGCCTAACTCTCAATTTAATGTCATAGAAATGTCTGGTAAATTTAAGCAAGTGAACTGCTTGGCACAACAGAGAAAATTTGTGAAAATGAATGCTTCTGAGGAATCTTTCAATTTCCTCAAGCTGAACTGGTACAAAGTTTCAAAAGAAAACATTGTTCATTTCAGACAAACCGATGGAAATGGTAGCATTCAGTGTATCGAATTCCCATCTCTTGTCGATGCCATTAATACCGACCTGAATCCCGCGCCTCGCTCAGTTAAAATAAGTAAGGAGAAATATAATGACTTGATTTCATTGTTACAGTTCGTCCCCGAAGTATATCACAAGTTCTACACAGACCTAGAATGCTGAAATTTGTATGTAAAGTTTCTTCTTTATGGTTGTCGGTCGAACAAATATTTTTCGTGAGCACAATTCTTATTCCAATAGGCTTCAGAGGTCTTGTGTATGCCATAGTACATTGATTGATAGTGAAGTAATGTGGGCATTTTTGTGACGCTTCTCTGCAAGATGATGTTCATTTATAACTTTAAGCACGTAGTAGTTGTATTTAGCATGTGTGTAGTGTCTATTTGTTGGCTTAAATTGACAGTCAAATTTCACTGGCAGCACCCACTCAAACTGCATGGCAGCGAGTGGTAATAAGATTTCTCTATACGATGATATGTTATGTTTGGGCTCACTTGTGGTAGAAGGCATTTTTGATGATATCTGTATACACAGCAATTAAATCCTGCTTGTGATCCCAAAATTCCGTAGATAAAATGTTAGACACCTAGCTGAAAAGTCGATTTCTGTGACTCGGAATTAATGTAATTACGGTATGAACATGCTTTGACTATTGTTGCGTAGTGGTTCTGTTTGACGAACAAGACCAAATGTAATATACATTAACTCTTCATTGATAATTTTACGTCAGAGCGACTGGTAACTGATATTTTTGTTATGACTTTGGTGTATTCATTTTGTCTCGATTAAACTTTGATCATTGATATTTCTTAAGCTGTTACTATTGTAACATTCAAGGAAGACAAAATAGTTCTATGACATATTACACGACTGCTATTTTTCTAATGTGTTGTGACCAAACATACGGATGTGTGATTTTTCAATCCTAATGGTAGATGTTATTTCTTCTTAAATTTTGGTGTTTGTGTATCGTAAGTCAGTAATGGAGTACTTGAACAGACTCACGTTGATTAAAACATTTCGGAGTCTGTGTTTTATTCGCCTATGCACGACAATTAGATTAGATGATTCGTATATTACTCCTACGCTTTATATTACTAATGCGTGCTGGGATGTGCTATAGGCCACAAATGATTCTAAAGGCCACGAATAATTCCACTTACAAACGAAGAAGATATTGTAGATGAATATCGAGGCTAAATGCCAGATGTCAAAATTCCTCTAGGATAAACTTTTCGACACTTATTATCACAGGGATAGCGGACAGCATGTTAATCATGCTGTCACCCTCATCATTACCGTAGTTTAATATAGACACAACAAGGAAAGGACACTGCACTGAAACAAAATTCAACTTTGGTAAAATTTACGTGACTCAAATACTAGATTAGAAATATATACGCATTAGGGCGTTCGGTTTAAGCGGAAATCATAAGAAAATGAAATACAAACCTGAAAATTCGCCTTGGTATTTCAGCGCAATGGAAGTTACGAGAAATGATTCCGCTACTAGTTTTTAACTGGCATGAGCTAGGACTTAAAACAATTTAAAGTTCTGTGACATCGTAGGACAAGGCAAGAGAAACTCTCGCGAGCATGATAAATGTAACTATTAAATGGAGTCATTGAACTGAAACTTTTACTCGTGTACTTATTTTAAACCCCAGTTCTTCACACAGCAATTTGAACAAAGATCTGTGTTCCCGAACACATGTCAAATGTTACGAATTATACTGAAAGAGCAGTACGAGTAGTGAACTACGGATAAGTTAGTGTTATGCTACGTAAAATGGTACGAAAAATAACTCGTTTAGTGTTCAATTAGTAAATTGATTTTTGATTCACAATCCTAACAGTCCGCAGAGTTATTAATTTACAGATAACATGAACGCAATCCGCACAATTACCTTTATTGAGTATAATATCAGAGCAAGCACAATTATTTTTTGTAAAATTATCGTTTCTGATTTCTAAATGCAACACACACTGCAGCATGAGCTTGCATAAATCATTTGATAGCGTGATAAAGAATTGGTTAATAAAATGAAATATTATTACAACGAGCCCTGGAGAGAATACATACCCATCAAATTTACCTCAACCAATAGTATCGGATCTAGAAATGAGCGTTGAAATGGAAAATAAGAAGCACTGAATTACACAGCTTGAAGAATATCGTTAGCCATTAAACACGAATAAATGTTTGTTTGAATTAAAATTCTCCATCACATGCGAATAATTTTAGTAACTCTAACAAGCGTTTTTTGCAAAGGCAAAGAAAATTATTATAGCTGACAATGAGAAATTCTGGTGAAATAATAAATTTAGAACAACAACCGAAGATGACGCGATGGAAAATGGGAGGAGCTTAGAGTACTTGAACCACCAATAGCAGAGCAGCTTTCAAAAAGTTTTAGGGAGAGCTTCACTGGTGTCTAGTCGAGTAAAAATGACGTTGAATGCAACTCGCTTAGAACCGATGAAATCGCCCAGACTAGAGTAGCCTACTAATGCATCCATCAATGACTTTCGCTGTGACACTATCGTACTCGACTTCAGTCCACTAGTCTAGATCATATTTTTCGAGGGAAAAAATGCAAATAGACCACTAAACCTTTCCACCCTTCAATTATGCATTCTTTTCATAGAAATTACTTGAATAAGTCGTAGATCAATGGACTTTAGTTGTTCTAGGTTATCATCTGTTGTGCGTCAAATAAGATATTCGAATTTTTATCAATGTGACTATAAAATTCTGGCGTCCATTTTCAGCGTGAAGACGTTGTTTGTCACATTGAAACGTGACTTCATTACATTGATGAAGAATTTTAACAATTGCTACTGCTGCAGTTAAAATATTGAGTGATTTCCTTCATATTTTAACACATGATGAACTCGGCCAATTTCGCAGAGTTGAAAAGGTGGAAAAGAAATCATCTGCAGTAATTATCTGTGAGGTGTCAAATAGAGCTTTCCACATATCATAATTTTTCCGTAAATTGACAACTATTTACGCGAAGTTGTTGTTTCAGAGTGATCCGCAGGCCTTCCAATGGGCTTGAATCTGGGAAATTTGCAAGCCTTTGTTACTCATGCAAAGCTCACAGTATGTCAGTTTTTGCATATACGTCGTAGTTAACTTTACATGCAAGGAGGCATTACAGTGCATAAAAAATGCTTATCTGGATGTTACCTTCTGTTTTTTTGACGACGGTTCAAGAGGCTCAAAAAAACTACGTATACATTTCAAGTCATTCAGACCGGTGGAGTTACATTTACGACTCGTAATAAACACTAGTTAAAGTACTTCATCATCAATTTGGCACCGCGGCTACCGTGATCCAGGTCAATGTGACGTCAGGTAGTTTACATTGTGCGTGTTCGCACGGCTTTTTCATAGCATACGCATGTTAGAAGTGTTAACATTCCCTGAAATTTTCAATTGAATTCATCACTTAGCTTTGACCTAATACGGAAAATATCATCATGTAAATTTATTCCATGTGTAGTGCTTCTAGGCGATGTCATTACCGGTAATGAAGCTTCGACATTTGAGCACATTCACGCGATGAACGCTCAAGTGCTAAATAGTGCGCCTCAGAGTCTATAAAACTAGGCAAGGATAAGCAAATTCGAAGAAAAAACAACACTGAATGTCCATTTTCGATGTCAAGAACGTAGGTCATAAATTGTTTTATCTCGAAGACAAGCAATCAACGCTGCCTTTAGAGTGAGTGTTCTTGAAAGAATAAAGAAAAAAGTCTTCCTAGAGCAAAAAGACTGCCACTACACAGCCGCTTCTTCGCGACAATTCGCCCAGCCACGTATCACAGCGCTTTCGTGGGTTCCTGGCGAAGCCAAGCTGCTGCAGGCAGCCCCTACAGCCCTGACTAACCTTGGACAACTTCATTTTTTCCCGCAAGGATCAAAACTTAATTCAAAGGATTCATTTTAACGGCATTTTTAAGCTGTCTTACCAATATTGAAAACAGTTTCAAACGAGGTAGCAGTCGAGGCCTCAAAAAATAACATCGCGATCATAAGAGACTGGATGCAAAATGTATTACAGCTTATCGAGAGTACTCTAATAATTATTATCACTCTTTAGTGAAATTTTCAGTATTTTTTTTAAACACATTTCATTAATTTTTTTGCACGCACCTCGTTGGTTTTCATGACAGCCGACTGAATGATTTTTTCTCATAATGGGTTTTATTCGTCAGACAGTCAACAATGGATCAAGACGGAAACCCATTTCACCATGACTAACGAGTCACTTGTGGATCAAAGCGGCACAGTTTTCTTTTACGGATACTGCCAGCAGCCGTAATCGTGAGTCGTGTTTGTATTTTAGAAGTAATATTTAGCGCATCTAAAAATTTACTGCTTAACGAAAGATATCACGTTGTTTTTCGAATTTAAGTTTCGCCAATAAGACTGATAATAGAGACGATGGAGGAGTGAAATCTAAAAACATTTAATTTGATCTCTTTTAATGTCAGGGAGTTTTTTTACATGAATTTTTGTTAATAAAAGTTGAATAATAGTTTATTCTAAATATTTTGCTAAAGTATTTAAAGAAAGCTGTAGGCAATTATCGCAAATCAATGGTTCTAAAAATAATGATTTAATTCACTGAGCATTCTATGAATTGAAATTTTGAATACTTAATTAAATGCAGTATTTAAATACTTTTAAAGAAGTTAAGTGTGTGTTTTATAGCTTAAATAAATATAATCAGAGCAAAATCCGCAAAAAAAACATGTTAATCGGCCAAAATGATAATATATCTTACAATAATTATCAACAGAACTAAACTTATTACAACGCGTATTGAAAGTATTATAGGTGTATTGACAGACACCCTTTATATATGAAGAAGTAATATATTTTACGATGTATATGATGAGTTTTTGAAATATATTGCAATACTTTCCGAGTATTTAGTATTTCAATACTCGTTTCAAAATGTATTTGTGTAAATATTTAGTATTGGTATACTTTCAATACTCTTTAGGCAAGTATTTAGTACTTAAATACATTTGATATATTTTATGCCCGTCTCTGATCACCTATCAGCCGCTGTGATCGAACCCTTCCGTGTATAAGCTCAGCAGTGATCGTTCACGCTCACTGCTTACTGCGGGCGGAGCTTAATGCCTCTCATGATGATCGGTGACAGTGAAAAAAGCGTGCGTGTATTTTGGCCTTAATGGGCATCCCTGTGCGGGAATGGCAAGAGAACTCATTCATGGCTTTGTTCGAAATGCTTCCGCACTCAAACGAAACATTCTGACACTCGGTGATCGAATTCTGATGATACAACTACAGTGTTTGTATTGAGGCCGGCTGCTCTCAGTTCAATCATCAGCTACATAATTATCGTTGTTGTGAAAACATCTACATAACGTCGTTTAAGATGAATCGTCTCCCACAGTTTCGAAGATAAAGAAACGGCAAACATATCAATCGATAAGGTTTGAAAAAAGCTGCAATTAATATAATTGATTTTAAAATACACATAGTTCAAAAATTATGGAAAAATAAAAAAATTCGGCTGTCTGGAAAGCGTCCAGTGTTTTTTTTAGAAGTGAATACCCTCCAAAAGTTTTAAAGGTAACGGAGTTGACACATACATTAATCGATAAGACTTTAATAGAGCTACAAAAAAATGGAATTGATTTTGAAACAAAATTAATTAAAAAATTCTGAAAAATTTAAAAGAAAATTTTTAGATAAACGGTTGTCCTGAACACTTGCAATTTTTGTCTTTTGAAATGGATTTTCCCTAAAGTTTCGAAGGTTATTGTTGAAAGCCAAATTTGTATTCACGAAGGATCGGAAAACTAATACATGCTCTTTGCCTGAGTACTTTCTTAATAATTGTGCTAGAAAAACTTTTTCTCTCTCCCAACTGCCAACTCATTTAGCACCATTTAGTGCGTTCTATGTATTCTTCACGAAATGTATGATGATCAATTGAGAAGAATATTGATATTCATTGCGCTTCATTTTCAGGTCAACCAGAATAACGAGTAATTGGTTAGTAAAATAACTAATTCATAAGGAAAAAGGCTTTATTTTCACTATATATTTGCTAACAAATGATGTACAAGTGTAAGCTATTTTTTGGCCCTCATTCGAAGTCTCCTTCGACCGAATTCAGTACAAAATAACTTTTCAGAGCCATGTTCTGAAAACGGTGTTTATCTCTTCGTGATTTGTTGAACAAAAAATTGTTACCTCATAAACATGACAACATTTAGTAGACCGAAGGGTTGAGGTTGTTTCATCATTATCAGTTGTTCAGTATCCAGTGGAGGAAAATGATACAATACGTTAGTATGTTGATTAGAATTCCATTCTTGTTCACTGTATGTGTATTGTTCAAGGTTAAATTAAGTAGAGCGTTCTGTGTTGTTGAAAGCCTGCTGTGTGCATAGAATTACAAACTATAGTAAAGTTTGGAGAATAGACCTCCGAAGGAGTGGTCTGCGGACACTTGGTCTCTGTCACTGGTGCGGATGGGCTGATGCTTGGGGTAAGTGTGGCCGGGTTAGGTGATATAATTGTCTTATTGGAGACAAATATATTGTAACCGTGTAAACTCCGTTGGCATTAGTTCGTGCACTGTATCTCCCGTCTCAGGATTTGCTACGCCCACCTCCCGACCGCTCCTATCCGCTCTTGCTCTAGCTCTTGCTCTAGCTATAGTATTGTTCCATTTTCTCCCTTTTGCTCGTGCTTTTGTAATGTGTTAGAGGATGCTAGGTGGCGCTTGAATCCTTGCTCCTTAAATTATTAGAATAAATCATTTATTGTAACTTGTTGAAGCCCAGTTGGGTGTGAAAATAAATTTGTTCGTTCTGGTATTCTTCGATTGCTACCCCGGTTCCAACCAAACGCTACTGGCTTTCCGTAGCACATTACAAATACGTTGATTAAATCGTCAGGTTCCACATTTCTAGGCGGTACAAAAAATACGAAATTTGGACTATATATCAACAATAGTATCAAAACATTTATAATGTATCCAAAACCGACAAATATTTAGAGAAAAATAGCGACATGCATATAAATGCATGAACTAAAGTTTGTAACACATTCCAAGATTTACATATTGTATGAGATCAAAGGAATCCAGATGCCCCCTAAAACATAGATTATTCTTTTTGGGTGCATTGTGATGCCACCTACTGCCAGGTAATCCATATCAGCGACCTCAATCGGCATTAGACATCGTGACAGCAGAATAGGGCGCTTTACGGAACTCACGGACTTCGAACGTTGTCAGGTGATTGGGTGTCCCTGTGTCAGAAGTCTGATGGAAACGACGCTTCGCTTTGTATAAGGAGCGTAAACATTCGACGATTGAACAGTGAAAAACCTGGTATGAAGTGACGAATCACGGTACACAATGTGGCGATCCGATGTTAGGGTGGGGATGTGGCGAATGCCTGGTGAACGTCAAATGTCAGCGTGTGCAGTGACAGCAGTAAAATTCGGAGGCGGTGGTGTTATGGTGTGATCGTATTTTTCATGGAGGGGGCTAGCACCCCTTGTTGTTTTGCACGGCACTATCACAGCACAGGCCTACACTGATGTTTCATGCATCTTCTTGCTTCCCACTGTTGAAGAGCAATTCGTGGATGGCGATTGCATCTTTCAACACGATCGAGCACCAGTTCATACTGCACCGCCTGTGACGGAGTGATTACACGACAATAAAGTCCGTGTAATGGACTGGCCTGTACAGAGTCGTTACTTAAATCCCATCGAACACCTTTGGAATGTTTTGGAAGGCCGACTTCGTGCCAGGCCTCACCGACCTACATCGAGACCTCGCCTCAGTGCAGCACTCCGTGAAGAATGGGCTGACATTCCCAAGAAAACTTCCAGCACCTGATTGAAAGTATGCCTACGAGAGTGGAAGCTGCCATCGAAGCTAAGAGTTTACCAACACCCTGTTCAATTCCCGCATTACCGATGGAGGGTGAGATGAATTGCTAAATCATTTTCAGCTAGGCGTCTGGATTCTTTTGAACACATTGAGTACATAAATACTTCGTTGCATAGCCGTTAATATCAATGATGGCTTCGGGATGTTTAGAGTAGTTCACTACAAACCTTTTACAAGTTTAGTATTCCATTTTATTTCATTCTTCAATACAAATTTCTTTGAGTTCAGGGATGATATTGAGACCTCTCTTCTGAATCTTCAATTTCAATTGCGTCCTCAAGTTTTCGATCTGATTCATGTTCGGGGATTGACTTAGCCATTCTAATTTTTTTTCCTTCTTCATCCTCAACCATTTCATGGTTTCGTTTCCAATATGCTTTGGATCGTTGCTTTGTTGGAAGGTCCACCCACGTTTCGATTGCGACAAACGAGCTGACGGTAGGAGAAGCTCTTTCAATATTTCACGATATTTCCTGCCATTCATGGTTCCTTCAATGACGTGAAGTTTACCTATCCCTGACGAGCTGAAACATCCCCACACCTTGATTGAGCCACCTCCAAACTTAACAGTAAGTATGATACACTTTGGTTCATACTCTTCATTTTGTTGCCTCCAAATATGGTTTATACTGTTTACCCCCAAAAGTCCGATATTGGTTCATCTGACCAAAGTAATGAAATCCAAAAACGCAGCTGGCTTGTTCAAATGGTCGTTGGTATACTTTAGCCTGGTCTTTACGTAACGTTTCTGAAGAAGAGGTGTCCTACGAGGGGTGCAGAATGAAAACCTTCACAGTGTAGTGCCCTGCTGATCGTGTGTTAGCTTGCTTATATCCCAGATGCTTTGAGATCATACCTCAATTTTTCGCGAGTAGTTTGGGGCGTCGGCACTAGTGTTCGGATTAATTTTCGAACACCACCGCCGTTAATCTTCAGCGGATGACCAGTTCGAGACTTGCTGAGAGTCGCATTCTAGCATTTTCACTTGCGTATTATGGTTCACAAAATATGGACTCGAATGAAAAAGATAAAAATAGACCATTTGACTGGAATTTCAGAAATATGGTTTAGAAATGTGTAACCTGGCGATTTAGTCAACGTGTTGTATTATTTTGAGCAAGTTTACTGGTATGCAAAGGCTAGTAGAATGGCGGACTGTTGCTGCATACGGCGAGGGCGTGCGAATCAAAATTCAATCTCGGCCACACTATCAGCGCCTTTTATGAGCTCACCGGCAAGGGGTGTAAGTAGGGCGGCACAGAGACGTGTGGCTGTGTGCTTTGTGTTATGCGTTTGATCAGCCAGGTGTCTTATCGAGAGGGTCAGTTTCAGGTTTCGAGAGGCATACGAGAGTCTCAGAGACAAATGTCCTAGAGGGTGATCGATGACAGACCCTCCAAGAGGGCAAAAGGGCAAGTCCAGGGTTATTTGAGACGCTCGCGCTTTGCTTAGACAGCGATAGGCAACCCTCGCAGGTTGAGACATAAACCGCGCGGGCGAAATAACACAAAAAAATTGGACGTTAGGTTCTTCAAGAAAGGTCTCCAATATGAATTCGAAAAAAAGGCTTAGAAAACAGCATCCTTTGTGACCAATGAGAGCAGCCACGTTTAGAATGAGTCGAAGTTTTAGGAAAACCTCTAAAATTCTAAACAAATGATTGGTTAAGAAAAAGGGCATTCCCTCAAGAAACACCTCGTGTTTTGAACTTTTTGGGACGGCAGTTCAGGGTCAAACCCCGTCGAACGTGAAAGGACGTAAATAGCTAAGTGTTTCACAGAAAAATTGTTCTAGAAAAGATGTATAAATAGAGATAGCACGCGTTATATTCTCGAAGAATATGTCAATTGGGATTTTGATGGTACATCGGTAAAAGTAGTAAAAGCAGTTTCTCTCTATTTTTGAGAAACTTAAAAAGAAGTTCGTACGAGTACCGTGGCTGTCTAAGGCCGCGGCCAGACAAACAGCAGTGAAGCAGGGCCGAGCAGAGCAGTTTCGACTCTCTGGTAGCTGCTAGCTTAGGCGGCCAAACAAACAGCAGTGGCAGTCCTGAGTCCGCAGCAGTTGCAATCTTGGCGCTAAAGGCCCGAATACACGAACGCTCATCACCATCACCGATCCTTATGAGAGTCGCTTAGCCCCACCCAATGCAGCTAAGCCCCACCCACTGCAGGCCAAAATGACCCTAATTTCGTGAGCGGCACCGATCCTTATGACCGTCACCGGCATATCAAGCATGTTAGATATTTTCCCTAATCAGCGTCAATTACATTGAACGGTGACGGTGAAGAGCGCGCGTGTATAAGCTTGGCAGTGACCGTTCACGCTCACTGCTTACTGGTGGGCGGGGTTTAATGCCTCTCATGATGATCGGTGACGGTGAAAAAAGCGTGCGTGTATTTTGGCCTTAAGAAGAACAGTGCTTTGCGACTGAAGTTACCTCAAATTTTACTTGTGGTTGTAGAACTAGCAATATTCCATCGAATTATGTGTATTTGTATATATTTCTATGCATTATGATATTAGCATTACAAGTACAGCCGTACACTGTCGTATTTTACTTTTGATTTCCTTACAATTTTGCTTTATGAAATGAATTAAGGGGGCCCTCCCGAGGCCCCTGCCAGGCCCCTGTCCGTCCGGTGAGCGTTTTTTGTTTTGTTGTTGGAAAAGGACCCTTTGGTGGTGGACTATTCGGTTCTAAAATTTTATGGCGCTATGGTCAACCTAGTAAATGGACCAAAAATCCTGAATTTTTGACCCCATATAGGAAGAAAACAAAACGGGAAATGAAAAATCTAAGACTATCAGTTTCTTAGAAATGTTCCAAGAATTTCAAAACTGTCTTTAGTTTCGTTCTAGTATAAAAACTCACTGACTTCTATTATTTTAAAATATCCAAAAAAATGTACTAAAAACCAATATGTCCAATTTTGTCAAAAAACTAAGGCCTGAATCGAAGAAATGAGTAAAAGAAATTTTGTTTTTTTCAAAAGTTACATATATTAGTCGAATTCAATAAGAATCAGATTACAAATATAAAATTTCATAATTTTTATAACAAATAAATAATTTTTTAATTTTTTTCTTTTTTTGTACATTACAATTCACAGTGTGAATATGAAGTTATGCATGGAGATTATCGAAATAACAATGAAAACAGCATTCAACTACATAAATTGTCCATTATATTACAGTTCAGATACCTATTTATTTAGGCGTTATTACTCACAAACCCTTATTTGTCAACATTCAAAAAGATAGAAGTCAAAAAGTTTCTATGCTAGGAAGAAAAAAAAGACAGTTTTAGAATCCTTTGAACAATTCTAACAAACTGACATTTCTTGATTTCTCAATTTGTACGTTGTTTTTTTTTCTGCTAGTTCAAAACTTGAAAATTCGGTATATTTTAGGTATTGATCATGTATCGTATATATAAAATAAAATCAAATAGAAGATTCAGGAATGTCAGTTTGTTTGCAATGTTACGAGGATTTCAAAACTGTCTTTGTATTTGTTCTAGCATAAAAATTCATTGACTTCTATTCCTTTGAAAACATCCCAAAAATGAACCAAAAAACGAGGTAAAAAAAACTAAGGCCTAAATCAAAAAACTTCTCGAATAAAATATGTTTCTCTTGCAAAAATACATATAGTTGCCAAATTTCAGACCAATCGGATCAAAATTCAATTTTGACAGGAGGGCCCCTTAAATGGCTTTGATACTGTTTTACAATTGTTCCAAAAAATTCCACAAAAAATTAATTGCATGACATGCAAGTTATAATTGCTGATAGAAGAACCATGCAAATAATTCACTGACGAATGACTTTAAACCTCATAGATACTTGAATCAGAATTATTTTGCAGTGTTTTACGAGTAGATACATTATAGAACAAGGAACTTATTCGTTCAAGTGTATCAAGGTATACATTTATGGATATAACAAACCGAATTTCGAAATAAAAAATTAATACAAAATTTAAAAGTGTATAAGGATCTTTTGTATTTGACTTGAGTCACTAAGTTTCAATTTAATTGTTATTTTCCCATCGAACTCGACCATCACAATCGTTTTTTGGAGAAACTAATAGTTTTTAGTAGCATGCTTTTAATGTTGTTTTTTACTAACGTAACAAAATGCCAACTTAAATATTTCTGTATCGGCCATGCCCAGCTCTTCGCGCTGGTCCAGAAAAAAATTTATACATAAAAAGGTATGTTTGAAGTCAATTTTAGTGCCGTGCGCCTAGCACGGAAGACCTAATATAAAAATGTTCGGCAGTGGTACGCCATAAAGTGTAGGTATTGACAAAGAAAATGCTTCGTATAGGTTTAGGTTTTCAATTTATGAGGGCGGAAAATACCTATATACGTATAAATGACTATACAAGTCCACTTAATACTAACTTCCATAACGTCTGCCATGAATGATCATTGTTCATTGACATAGTTATGATCGATATATTATGAGGTGCACCTCCGATCGCAGGAATAGCTAGCACCGAGGAGATCAGAAGTTCGACATCCTCCCATTACGAACTCTTAGGTGCAACTGACTGCTAGCTCCCGGAGTCCCGAGCGGTGTTTTCAGCCTAAAGGCCCGTTTACACCGGGGCAACGACAGGGGTGAGCAAGCGCTTGACGCGCGCTTGCTGCAGCGCTTGACGCCCACAACTGTTCACACTCATTTTTTGATACACGCGCGTGACGTGCGCCATCTAGAACGCTGTGAGGATGGATGCGAGTGAAGAAGAGCTGTGGGCAATTATTGTAGGGTGTGCTGCTGTGAGGAGAAAAAAGGTAGGCATCTCAGCATTTGGGTTAAAAAATGGTTGCAGAGAAGAGACGAGAGGGGTTCATGCACTCACATCTTCAGAGAACTTTCAACTGAAAATAAATTGGATTTACAAAATTATACAAGACTACATTCAAAATTTGCATTGAGTTCAATTGTTATATATTGAAGGATGACTACTTGAAGGTTGGTGAGTCAATCATTTTTCCATTTTGTTAATTAAATCCTTTCTAAACAATTCTATTGTTAAATCAATATGTGGTTTAAAAAATAACAGTCACATTTCCAGTTCATTTCAATGTGGCAAAACAAAAAAAATTATAATGAATAAGAGAAAAATAGTATAAATTTTTGACACACGGTTTCCATGAAAAAGCGAAGATACACGTAATTCCCAGTAATTGTATTGCAAAATGTACCTAACACACATAAGCTTAGGTGAAAAGATTATTTTAAAAACATAAATAGCAAAGAACTCTGTATAGTTAAATTAAGGTTTCTACTAGAGAGTGAGACCAAACAAATATGGTGTTGCTATCCATAGTTCAAGCTGAAGCCTTAGCACATAGACCTCCGCACAGTACCACGGCCAGCAGCCGACTGAGTGCAGCGCCTGTGTTGCATGAGGCAGGGCGGCGGCGAATCGTTAGCTGGGCAATCGCTCGGATGCCCGCCTGAAGCGCACGTAGCTGCTGCACAGAGGGGCGGTGGGGCGCTTGACGCCCGTGTGACGCCCCTAGTGTAAACGGGCCTTAAGACCGTGTTTTATCATCCAAGATAAAATGCCGCTGGCGCTTGATTCAGACAGCGCTGCCCTGCACTGCTCTGTGCTACTTGTCTAACCATCCTAATAGAAATACCTCTAACATAAAACACCGCGCCAGCTCTGCTCTGTTCTGCCCTGCTCCATTGCTATTTGTCTGACGGCGGCCTGAGTATGGAATTCCAATGTGATCTGGAAATAAGCCGGGATGGTGAGCCCTTAAAAAATATTATTCAAAATTGATGTGATGAAAAATGGATAGTGATTTTGAAAAAATGTGGAGAATAGGAATCAATAGAATTTGCGGTAGAGTAATGTATCGATTCTATTAATTTTTAAAGGTTGGAAGGAGTTCAGGATCGAATAGGAAAAGGTTGGCCGATTGGCCGTACAGCTGTCTACTCTCGTGTAATGGATTGGTACCTTGCAAATCGATGGGGATAATGAACTGATGACAGGTTGGAAGAAGAACTGAATGAGTGGGGTGCTTGTGTCGCACACTGTCGACAAGACTCCCGTAGTAGGATGTGTTATGTCATTTGATATTAATGGTAGACATTTAAATTTGAAGAGGGGTCCATTGGTGGGCCAATTATTAGGATATGTTTTTCATTGAGTGTGAAATTATATTGGCATGCCAATTAGGACCAATTATTATGAATTATTACCAATTATTATCAATCATCATTTATATGAATTTAAGTGGTGTGGGATTTCAAAGCAGTTGTGGGCGTGTCAATTGTCCATCAAAGTAGTATCAGGCTCTGATCATACGTCGTATTTTACGGTAATATCATACAATATGTATCAGGATAGTTGTATTGTTGGTAATATAGTTTCGCAATGAAAATTTGGGTATTGAGCTTGGGTATTTTGGGTATTTGCTGAAAGATGGATTTCACAGTAGAAGAAAGCGCACTGAAAATCACGAGCGTAAGTTGGGTTTCTGCAACTTTGTGAGTACCTCCATAATATCATGTTCTTGTGATTTATAATCATTAATATGTTTACCAGGTCTTTTTATATATTTGTTACTTGCATTCTCATGTGTATAAATGTCGTGGAGGTGCTGCCAATTCCTCGAACCCGAGCCTTTAGTCTTCATTGTTAATGCAAATTAACAAGGGACTAGAGTTGTCTCGTGACACTGGCCACCATAACCATTTAACCCGTAATAGAAGTATATTCATGCTTCCTTATTATTCAAAATATCGGTCACAGCACAGTATCCTCTTCGTTGGAGCTAAAACTTAGAATTCAATCTCTGCGGAGATCCGTGCAAGTAATTCTGACGAAGTATCCAAGATAAAACTTGAATCTCATTTCCTGTCAGAATATTGGTCTTGTAAGATAACTAAGTCAGATCTTCTCTCCTACATTGCTGGTCCTGATGGGTAATTTGCCATGGTTAATGTCGTTGATCTTCAGTCTGTTCCTAAATCGTTTTTAGCCTATACTGCTGACATCTAGCCCATATAGAAACTATTTTGTAAAATTAGGCATCAAATATTGAGTTAACTAATTCTTTGGTTAGTCTAACCGGTAACTAGGTTAAATGAATTTGGTTAGACGTTATAGTACACCCTAGAATAGCGTTGAAGGTAAGATGCCTTAGAAGTCGCTGAACTTATTCGGGCTCACAGGTAGCTATACCCAAATTAGACCATTTTACTTGACGAGATCGTCCCACTTTTTCAACTTTTTTTCGTCCGATTCGTTTGAAAATTGGTCAGTATCTGTATTTTGTGAATGTAAACCTTTTTTACTCAAGTCACTTCTTCGATAAAGGCCTTATTTCTTTTTGTTTTGCGAAAAATTAATTTTTTGGTATATTTTTATGGATATTTCAAAACGGGACTCGTCATCGAGTTTTGGTGCTAGAACAAAACTAAAGACAGTTTTAGAATCCTTGGAACATTCCTAACAAACTCAAATAGGCTTGTTTTCAAATTCAATTTTTTTCAATTTTTCTTGATTTTTTACAATTTCTAAGCCCAACAATAATGTTTTGGGTTTAGAGCTATAGATTTTTTCGAAAAATTTGAATTTTAAATAAAGCCTATATGAGTTTGTTAGAAATGTTCCAATGATTCTAAAACTGTCTTTGGTTTTGTTCTAGCATCAAAACTCGATGACGAGTCCCGTTTTGAATGTTGAAAGTTATTTGTTATGGGTATAAGCCATAACAAATTTTTTTGTTGAAGTGTAATATAATGAACAATTTAAGTAATTGAATGCAGTTCTAATTTTTATTTCGATAATTTCCACACATAACTTCATATTCACACTGTGAATTGTGATTTCCAACCCCCCCCAAAAAAAATTTTTCACATAAATGAAATTTTTTATTTTCAGTCTGATTCTCATAAAATTTGACTATGATATGGAACCTTTGGAAAGAAACACAATTTATTCAATTCATTTTTTTATTTAGGCCATAGTTTTTTGAAAAAAATTGACATATTGGTTGTTAGGTGTGGATATTTCACTGGTATTGTTATTTCAAGACGTTCTCCTCATTCAGTTTTGATGCTAGAGCAAAAACAAAGACAATTTTAGAATCCTTGGAACATTTCTAACAAAATAAAATAGCCAAATTTTCCATTTCCCGTTTTGTTGTCATTTTATATGGGGTTGAAATGGACTCGAAAATTAAAGATTTTGTCCCCGTACCCCCACTGGGGGGATCTGTTGTCTGTAGCGCCATAAAATTTTAGGACCGAATAGTCCACCATATAAGGGTCCTTTTCCAACAAAAACATGAAAAATGACCATCGGAGCGACAGGGGCCTGGCAGGGGCCTGGGACGATCTCTTTAAGAAATAATCTAATTCTTTATCACTTGTGGTAAATAAATTGTTTTAATTGCTAAAATTTACTTTTTCATGTTGAAGTTCTAAAATTGTGTTCTTTTTCTCCCCTTAAACCTTACCTTATTGCTTAAAATTTGAGCAAATTGCTTCTTGCAATAGCGAAAATTATATTTGTTCTGTGTGTTTACATATTTTGTCAGTTATTGGTAAATCCTAAAGATGGGATTTTTCCTACGTTCAGTTATGTTTCATACCTGATGAACTCGATTTTATTCATATTTTGTTTAAAATAGAGCTCTTATTAGCCCCATATTTTGCATTCAATTTTTAGACCTCAAATTATTCATTTGATAGAACTGCCATCTGATAGAACTGTTCGAAGTAACTTTTCTCGTTCTTGACGCTTCTATACTTTTTTACTCTGAAATATTTTGATGATTTTTTCCAAACAGTAAGCAGTTGTGTTAGCACAATGCGCTGTGACCCACTTTTCCCCCACTATAAACAGGGTGCGACGCTCTCAGCGCCGCATTTTTTCAGACTCTCCAGCTTCAATTAAACGCCGCCGCTCTCCAGTGTATCAATATCTTTCGGTACGCACTTGGGTATTGATTCACACAAATTGGTGACCAGTAAGCAGATTTTGAAGTCCACGAAAGACAATAAGAAGATCGTCAATACAATCAAGAAGAGAATTCTAAAAAAGTGAAGACGAGAAGTTTGTGAAGACGTGAAAGAAGACGTGAAGACGAGTATTGTTCGAGGAAGACTACAGTGAATAAGTTTCCACGAAGATCTGATGAAGAATTAACCTGAATTTCATATCAGCGTTTCAACACGGCGGGGAATAATAACTGAAGAAATAACCAGAGCAACAAGAAGCCAAGAAGAGGATTTTCAGAGCAGTCAGAGAACATCACAGGAACGAGAAGTCGAGGTGATAATAAGATCACGCTCAACTATCAAGAACCAAAGGAAAGGAGAAGAACCAATGTGACCTACATCTCTACAGGCAATTTTGGATCGCGCGGTAATTTCAAATCGTGCGTCGTGCGACAACGAGAACGGTGAAGAATCTATGTCACCGTCGACAGCGTGGACAGTGAATATTGAACAGTGAACAGTGCTAACGTTAACAGACAGTCTTCGAACAGTCAAGTGCAAGGCAATTTGTGTCAACCAAGTCATGAGAAACACAAAGCGACCTTGGGCAACGTCAGCTGAGAGGCAACGGCACTGCGTCTCAGACACGAGTTGAGTACGACGCTCTTGGCCTCCAGTTTTATTCAATAGTAATTTTTACTGCAGTATTTTTTATGTGAATAGAGCAAGGTTAGACGCTTCGCAGCAACGCGCTCAGTCATTTCCGGATATTTAAGATCAGTATAAATTGATTTTTTGTGCTTGTTGAGAGACTGATTTGATTTTGTCAAAGATTTAAAGTTTTGTGCTGTGTTTTTTCACAGATTATCGTTAGGAAAAGTATTGGAAGGAATTTGGTATTTGACTTTAAGACGTACATTATTTATTTGATTTTCTTACGTGTTATTACTTTTTAAAAGTGTTAAGATTGAGCGGCAAAGTAATTCTTGTACCAATTCATGTCGGATTCTGAGTGAGATAGTGAATAAATTCGTTCCACAACGACAAAGACTAATCGGAGCCGAGTTTCGGTGCCGAGATTTCGGGTTCACAATATGACTGAACCGACGGCAGCTGGTCCTAGCGTCTTGACAACTCAAAGTGTAACGTTCAGTACACCTAGTGTAGCAACAATGACGACCGTTAGTAATTCTGTAGCGACAGGACTGCCTAGAGGCACCACGATTCTGTCCAGTGCGGAACTTCCGTTGTTCAGGGGTGGTAAGCGAATGGAAGACCCAGAATTTTGCGAGACGAAAACCTTCATAACTCACGTTGTATGGTAATTTTAAGGAGGAAATTAAAAGCGAACAACCAACAACTTATGTATTGGAGCTTCAAGACGACATCTTTGTGCAATGACGTAGGTTACCATTTAGAGATCATTTAAGTTAACTTGTTCAGTGAAAGGAACGACTCCTCCTGGAATGAAAAGACGAGAACTAAGTACAAATCAACCAAGCTAACAGAAAGTTACTATGTTTCAGTTATAGGCACGTTGCTTTGTTCATGAACAGGAATCTCCCTCTGCTCACCCAAAAGGTAACGAAGGCTTATACACAGTATAACGAGTCGACACGGCAACGCTGGGCCTCCATTACCGGCAAGGAAAGTTATACCTAGCACCACCGAAGAAGTAGAGATGCGCCGCGTATTCTTATCGGAACAATGTTTAGGTTCAGTGTTACGTTTTACTAGGACACTTTAATATTGAGTATTCGATTAATTCAAGAAAGGTATAACAATATGGTCAGTATAATAGTTTCATTACAAAAGTCTAGTTTACGTACCTATTTGTCGCCATCAAAAGGGACCATAAACAAGAGCCTCTGTGAAGCTTTTAGAAAGAGGAAAATAGAGCAAGATATAGTTCCGCTCTATCATACGAAGTAGAAAGTTAATTTGTTAGGAATCATGCAAAATAAGCATGGCTTAATTTTAATTAGTTAATTCAAGGGTATCGCTTCGATTAAATTTTTATGTTAACTCTGCTTTCAAGCAGCCAATACATGACGTTTAATTTAAACGTTTAATTCTGCGTATCGCAGCCGATAAGGTAATCTGCCACACGGGCAGCCAGAGGGTCACGGTCAACTTCTCTGCTCATAGTTTAGTTTTATTAATTCAAGTTTAATGTGAAAGATTGAAACCGGCATTGAGCCAAACTCACGAACAAACTAAAGCGTGAAACAAACGAGGTACAAACATGCAAAATTATAACTCAATAGAACGAAATCACAGTCACACAAACTAAATAATGAACTTAACGAAAAGGAACTAAATGTGCGAACAAAAGAGCTCTCAAAACCAATCTCCCACAGACTGCGCAAGAACCGCCAATCACACTTCCAATAGTAGGTGCAAACAGTTGACAGCATTCAAGCCACGCTAAATTGTATAGTTTAACTCTGAAGGTCACGATTTAAACGAACAAAATTTTCAATAGTTGCGAATCTTAAAGACACATGACATTGCTTCCCGATATCAATCCAGATGAGGCTAAGATGGAGTTACTTGTTCGATCCGCGCTCAAGCAAGTCGGAGATTTCAACTCAGTAGTAACTAAATTGGTAAATTAGGATCTAAACTATTCGTTTGATGAGGTTGTGAGCATCTTGGACGACATATATATTTCAAAGGGGGATAAATCAATTCAGGCACTAGCGTATGACCTAAATCAGTTGCATTTTATACGGAGTGAGAGTTTGGCAGCCCAACTGGTCTTAGTTTTGGCTAAGATTAGGAAGTTGGCCGAACATCTCTTGACTACTTCGGAAGTTGCATTTCAGAGACATCCCTTTGTTGTCGCGAATGCGAATGCAAACGAGCCAACAAATTTTGCGGGGGATTTATTCGTTTTTAGTTTAGCAACGACAATATTAGCTCCCTTGTTTGACGTAAATTTATCAAAAAAGGTTTTCTCGCGACCGTTCCTAACCTTTGAAGAGTTACTAGCCCGGATAGTTTAAGCAGTACGAAATCAACCAGAGAGTAAACCAATTATTGCACAGGCAAAGCCTGGTGCAAAGAACCCGGCTAGAGAGACCTTTCTAGTAGACGTGCCTAACGAGACGGATAGTGACGTGCAGGAACCACTTGATGAGGTCTTCTACACCTCCCAGCACAGTATCGTCGTTTTCCGGGGCGCAGACCGTTTTCTAGACTCTGGTTGAGGACTACGAGGTACTCGAGACCCAGTGCTTATGTAGGCGACAGAGGTTTAGGATCTCTGGAGTGCAACGAGGCTCGAGTGGAGAACTCGAGACAACCTGCTAGTAATTTTGGAACCAAGACGAGACAAATTCCCTACTGTTCACTATGTAATAGTTCGGGACACGTAAATACTACATGCAGGAAACAAGGCGGTCTTAGCAAACCAAGTTCCCCATGTAGAACCTGCTATACATGTTGAGATATTTTGCTTGTGAGTGTTAAGCAAATATAAACATGAACGGTAATAGCCGTGGCAAGCGCGAGGCGCACTATGCTGAAGCTCCTAAGAACAACACAGATGATTTTTTACAGTAAACGCTGATGAGAGCGATATGGCTAGTGCTGAGATGGAGTATTTGACAATTATGCCCGAGGGTCAGCCAACAACACTCGTTTAATCCTGATGTGGTATTTGCAAAGCCAGATGCGGTAGCTAAATCAATAGAGGTTGTAGATCCTTTGTTTCAGTGCACGGAGAAATTTGCCGTATTGAAAGAACAAGAACTAACGGAAGGAGGAACCTCAGAACAACCATCAGAGGTTTGTTTAGCAGCTACTATAATATAATGACAGCAGGTCAGCTGAGACAGGAAGGAGAGGTGTTGATCTCGTTAAGGAAATCAAAAAAACCCACGATCATACTGGAAAACAATCATAAGTTTTAAAGTGCTCTAATTGACAGTGTTAGGGCTAAGTGTCTAGTTAGTTACCGAAACATCAAGTACCTGCACGAGAAATTAAAACCTAGTAATTTGAGCATCAGAGGAATAAATTAAAAAAGTCAAGTAACAGGAGCAGTAGACCTTTCCATTACCTTGCCTAATAATAAACAATTGAATAATAGTGCGTTAATCATGAAAGACGGTGAATTTAACTATGATGTACTCTTAGGAAGGGACTTTCTAAAAAATGCAGTGCGCGATTTCGAAGAAGGTTGTGTAGTGTCCTACCTTAGTTACCCCGCAAACGGAACTCGATGGCCGAAGCAGCAACACCTGGCCTTACAGTTTTATTGCTTTAGACGGAGTGAAGGTGCCCTTTCATGGTGTGCATGAGATGTACGCACTTACTTAGTAACAGGGAAGTAATAATGAACATAGTGAATAATACAGACTGTTTGCTGTCAGAGGTTGTTGCCCATAGCATGCAAAAAGAAATATTTAAAGAGGCATAGAGAAAAAAGCAGCTTCGAGAAAAAGAAGGAAGGATAGAGATAAAAAAAGCTATTGAGAAGCAGACAGTGACTCTGAAGAAGAAAGAGAGAAGAAAAGAAAAAAGGCCGTTAGTGGTACACTGTGGTGCAGTCGAGATACCAAGTAATTCATTAAAATTAGTTAATGGGTTTGTGCGGAAGGCTAACCCAGGAAGATATCTAATGAGTTAGAGAATATTAGGTAATAGTATCTATGTGGCAGAATCAATGGTTACGATAAACGCGGAGGGATATGTGCCTGTGTTGTTACTAAAAATATCAGATGAGGAGATTTTTCTATCTAACAATAGCATGTTAAGTAATATGGATCAGTAGATAAGCTGGAAGTAGAACATGAGGTATACATGACTACAGTACAAGAAGCTGTACGAGAGGCTAATTTGTTTGAATTCAATGAACTCTCAGATTCAACCAAGGTCGATACGTGTCATGGTGGAAGTTTAAATAATAACTCTAGGGATGACCTTGAGTTGGAGGCCGATCAAGGGATGCAGAACTGTTATTGTTCTCTTGTTGACGAACAGGAAGCTTATGCACAAGATGAGAGTGTGCCTAATGAATCTAGGGGCAAACGACGCCCACTAACAATTAACGACGTACCTTGTGACGATAATGACGCAAAACCTTTGCTGATTGACGTTTAAACAATTTCCGTGACGCAATCACGCTAGAAGGCGAGACTATAGGTGTTACGAATGTAATGAAACACAAAATTGTGCTAAAACCTGATGCGCCAGTCTTAAATATTCCGCCCTACCGTATTCCTTATTAATATCAAGAGGACCTAGTCGAAGCGAACAAGCAGATACTTGCGAAAGGTATTATTGAACCCTCCATGTCAGACCATAATTATCTTGTTATTGTTGTAAAAAAGAAGAGTGGCGAGATACGTCCAGTAATTGATTTGAGTTCCCTCAATAAAATAATAGCTAAAGAATCGTATCCGATTCCACGGATAGATGAAATCCTTTACACTCTCGGGGGCAATAGCGTATTTTCGAGCCTGGATTAGAGGTCAGCATTTCATCAGGTAGAACTGGAAGAGAATAGCCGGAAGTTCACCGCTTTTAGTATAGGCTACGAGAAGTATCAATTCCGTAGAGTTCCTTTTGGCCTTAGTTCAAGTCCGAGCGTTTTCCAGCGTGTAATGTCTTCTGTCCTTTCAAATATTCTCGGTAAGCTATGCTTCGTCTTTTTAGACGATATATTAGTTTTTTCGAAATCTAGGAATCAGCATTTGACCGACTTAAAGAATGTTTCTAAGAAGTTGTGCGACGGCAATCTATCTCTGAAGCCCGAGAAATGCCTGTTTTTTTTTAAATTCGATTGAATACTTCGGCCATGTTGTGTCAGCTGAGGGTATTCGCGGCCAAGAATCAGAGAAGCTTAAAAATTTCTCTGTTCCGAAAAACGTGAAGGAATTGCAGAGATTCTTGGGAGTCGCACATTGTTTCCACAGTTACATACCCCTGTTTGGGTCAATTTCGAATCCTCTTCCCAACTGTTACGAAAGAACATTGATTTTGAATGGATGGCTGAATGCCAATAAAGTTTTGAGAGTATTAATACTGCTTTAACATCTGATACCGTTCTACGGCATTCTGATTTCAGGAAACCATTCCACGTATTCACGGACGCTTCGAATTCTGGAATAGGCGCTGTCCTGATGCGGCATGGGTACGATGTGAATAAAGTTATGCGACCAATCGCGTTCTACAGCAAGAGCCTCTACTCCATGCAAAAGCATTATAGGACAACCAAAAATGAATTTTTTGCTATAGTGAGTGCTCCTAAAGCTTTAAAATATCTAATTCTAGGATATCCAATTTTTGTAAACTGATCACCAATCTTTGGCTCCCTTGTTCACAAAGAAATTGCCTGACGATTCGGCAATGGCGCGTTGGTGCATAAATGTACATTCTTTTGATCCTATAGTGAAGTATTTCCCTGGTAAGCATAATGTCGCTGACGATTGTTTGAGTAGATTACCTGAACAACTGACTGCATCTGACCTAGATAGCGGCTCGGTGCTCGGTGAAGCCAAGGTGAGCGCAGTAGTAACCAGACGGAGTGCGATGCATTTTAACAACGCTCAGACGGCACCAGACAGAGCGGCGCCAACAGAGGCGACCGTACCATGACTAACAGAGTGCATTCCAAAAATGACGGATGTGTCGTGGGGACCTGACGATTTTCGGACTGGGCAAAATCAGGATTCCTTTTATTCCGAAGTGTGGGATGCTTTACTGCATGGCAGTAAGTCAACGATTATCGACTTGCAAAATTATTTAATTTTAAATGACGTGTTTTACTGACGAAGACAGATCGACTCAAGAAATAGTACTATTCTAACTTCTGTTATGCCGACTTCGTTAATACAAAAAGCGATTCTTGGTATACATTCAGTGTATCATACTGATGCATTGCACAGTTTATATAAATTCAAACTCCGGTATTACAATCCACTAGAGAAAATTATCATTCGTAAGTTTGTGTACATGTGTGAAGTCTGCCAAATACTTAAAGCAAACACTTCTGCACGTATCAAAATTCTAAATGCACCCATAGCAAAAGAACCATTCGAATTCGTGTCGATGGACTTTCTAAGTCCCATTCCAGTGATTGATAAACAGAATAGATTTATTTTGGTGATCGCTGATTTGTTTTATCGTTACTGTAAACTGTACGCGACCGCAAACTGGCAGGCAGATAGGGTCATTTCATGTCTAGACATGTTTCGCAACTTTTGGTTACCTAAAAACATTACTCAGCGACCAAACACTCGAATTCAAATCAGTGGCAGTAAAACAATTTGTTAAGATGCACGTAATCGCAATGAAAGAAGTCCTACCCTGGAGCCCACATGGTAACGCTATCGTTGAGCGTAATAAAAAAACGATCACAAATCTCCTTTAAATTGTACTTAAATTCCCTGGTGAACAGAGTGGGATCAGTGTTTAGAAATAGTAAAGAATGCAATTAACCATTCCTTAAATTCGACGTTAGGTGATACACCCAGTTACATTATTTTCGGCAGAGACACTTGTCCAGATTTTCAAGCGGAAAATGTTGAAACAATTTATAGCTATGACATAGATGTCGATTTGGTGAAATTTCGGGCTAAAGAAGCGGCTCGGATTGTCTAAAACGTTAGGACAGTAATTATTAACAATTCGGCTGAACGGACGATGTACTACAACCTGGGACGTAAAGATAAAAATTTTGCTCTGGGAGACCGATCCTTATTAATGAACCATCTGATGACGAATAAATTAGATTTGTCTTGGTTGGGTCCTGGAATAATAACAAAAGTAAACAGAAACTGTGTAGAAATCAATATTAGAAATAAAATTCACAGAAGGAACAAAAATCATGTACTACCATTACGTAAAACGACTTGAAACCTGTTATGATTTACGACTGACTACATTAGAATAATACAATTTTCTATGCGTTTACAAGTTTCTACTTTTTCTACTGTACTCATTGCTGTACTCATTGCTTATGTATGTATTTTAGCTAGTTTTTGCTTGCGTTCCATTTTAACTTCGCTTGTAGATTCTAATTTTCATTAAGGTTTTCTGTAGACTGTTACGCCTCAAGTTACGTGAGGGTTAATAACCATCAGAAAATATCACGTTCTGTTCATGTGTTTCAAGCCATGCCAAGTTTGCAAAACTTTATTTGTGTTCTCGTTTCCAAAATGGTGACGCTAAATTGAATCAGTGTTAGTGTTTAAATGGTAACGGAATTTTCATCTCGTGAAATCAGGACGCTGGCGCCGAGATTTTTAATGCGGGTAAAATTTCTGGTAGCTCAGCAGAGTACATATCTGCTTTGAGCTGGATAGCATTCAGGGTGACACCATTATTGTTTTTGGGGGCCATGCTAATCACGATATTTCCGTTCTAATTTCAGAGCATACGAAACAAGGACGCGGGTGCCATGCCGAGTCAGCAAAGCAAGGGCGTGAGTGTTTTGCCGAGTCAGCAGAACGAGTGCGCGGGGCTTTGAGTACGACTCCGGGCCTTGACGAAGGTGAGCCCGCTCAGCATTCTCGGTCAAGGGCTAAGTAGTGCCAACGATAACAACAGCTAACGCCCACAACACCAAACACTCGTAATGGGAAACAAGGTCACGAGCGTTAGTGTCGATGCGCTAACGAAAGCTCTGGCTCAACACCAGGGTCGAGTGTCCGAGGACTGGGTAAAAGCGAATGCGCACATGGATCTTCTCCCAGATCGGATCTCAGATCTAGCCTTGATGATAATTGTCATCATAATAGCTATCGGCGTGATGTTGCACTATACACGTCGTGAGTTGAACGTACTCACGGAGAGGGTGAGGCCCGAATACTTCGTTTTACGTCGTCAGTATTTGCGCCCCCTGAACAATGAACCATGAGAGTGGGAAAACCGCAGGTGCTTAAAATGCTGTAGTGTTACCAAGGGGAGTGTTGTGATGAATGGGGTAACAGTGTTTGTGAATGGGTCGAGACGGCCACGGTGGTCGAAACCAGCGTTGAAAAGCTTGGCGACCGAAGTATAGTTTTCATTTCCCTATAATAATTTCGTTCCAACTATATTATTTATAAAATTTACATACATAATTACGCAATTATATTTATTTATGTGTTTCACGTGTTAAATTATTTCTTTCGATCTGGTAACCATGTTCATGTAACTATGTTTGTGCAATCATGTTTGGTGTAAACGTACAAGTTGAAATTTCAAAATGTTTTTGTTAAAATTCAAATGTGTCATCTCCAGCGTATGAGTTGAGGTAATATGGTTTGCGATGTTTTGCGCATTTATTATTTAAGTGTGTTATTTATTAATTAATTCATTCTGTTTATATAAGCAAACTTTATTTCCTTGCATATGCGAGCTAGTTCTGATGTAAAAATTGGTACGCGACGCGTTACATTGTCATGCATTTAGCATTGTTTTATTTTTTATGATGTTATTTTGCGAGTGTTTCTTTGTTTTTAACTGCGGTACCATTCCGTTATATTCTTTTGTCGATATTCCTATGCTGGTGTGCTATGTTCAGCGTAAGTTTGATACTTAATGTTTTCTATTTTCATAATACGGTTTTGAATTTCTCGGTTGTGAATAAACTTTTCCTTCGATGGGATGAATTGATGTCCGTGTTATTTTTGCAATACGTGGAATTAAACTTTATTTATTTTGACGTATTCAATGTTTATTGTTGTGTGTCTATTTTTCTTTTTGAAATTACGTAACCTGTGTTGCGCAGTACTATAACATTAATTTTGCGGAAGAATGACATGTATCTATTATTATGCTTGCGCTCTTCCTTATTCCTTTAGCTTGAATGCGTTATTTAACTATTCAGTATTGTAAGCTTTATTTTATTTTTTTGCTTTCGAGTTGCGAATATTATTTTTTCTTTTGGCATTAGCAGACTGTGCTGCTGCGGTGTATGCGTTTTGTTGGTCTAAATATTAAAATTTGATCTTTATTTTGATATTGTATATCACAAGTTTTTTATGATAAATTAATTTTGCGCTAATCTGGTTAAGGGGGGATGTACGTGTCAGGAAAATGCGCTGTGATCCACTTTTCCCCCACTATAAAATAGGGTGCGACGCTCTCAGTGCCGCATTGTGTCAGATTTTCCAGCATCAAGTCATTGAACGCCGCCGCTCACCACTGTATCAATATCCTTCGGTATGCACTTGAGTATTGATGCACACATACAGTGAAAAAAGGGTAATTTGTTTCGTTTCATGGTTCTACGCCTGTATCTGCTTACCTATTTTGGAAAAACTAGTGAAGGTATCAATTGAATATGTGAAGGAAAACTCCCTCAAAAAAACTAAAATTAGGTGAGTCAGTTCTTGAAAATTTTTGTTATTAATACTAGGTCTTAGAGACTCATTCTTTTCCGAGGTTGATTCGCATTTTATCTGCCTACTACTCTTTCTTAAGCTTAGGCGCTATTAACTGGAATAGTAAAAAGTAAGTAAGAGTGACATGGAGCAGATTTGAAATTGTTTAAACTAATCATTTCCGCTGATACTGCTGCCTTCAAGGAAACTAATTCTATTCTCATGAAACTGTCATGTTCGCTCTATCAGCTACACTACAAAAAAAGCTGAACTTCCCTTTTCTCACCAAGGAAAACATGAAACTGACCGACACAACTGAAACTTTCCTAAAAAGTAGTCAAAAGATTTTGATTCTTTCTCACCATTGTGATTCACCGCGTAACAACTGTTATGCCTCAAACACTGGCCAACACACGGCAAGAGGTCGCTGACGAAGAAGTTGATGACGATGATGCCGTCGATCTGCCTGTGATCTGGACCTGTAATAAAACGGAAAATTATTTTTTTTTGACTCATAAATGACATGAGAAGCATTGCTGCACACACATTATGAAATTTTCCAAGGTCTAGTTATCTCCAATTTATGAGGAACATGGAGCTAATACAACTTAGCCAATATTGGTCCTCCATTTTGGACACTATATATTGGACAACTAGCCTAACATCACGATTTCTGAGCAAAAGATCGAAAATGAAAAGGCGTTAAAAAACAGCAAAACGTGATCATCACACTGAGAGCGTATTTTTATCATGAAACTCATGTCATGAGGTTGCGATTAAATTTTAATAAATCATTTCATGGTGGTAGGGGTATTATCTGAGCAACAACATTTTGTTGGCCTGAAAAAGGGGGCTTCCATGGGCTTTATTACAGCCCTATTAAAAATCAGGGCAGTGACTTGGTATGTTTATTGGATTTTGGCTTAACATACGCGTAATATGGTATGTTTACTGGAAGAAATGTCATCACATGTAAAAGTGACCCATAAGTCGCTCATAAAAAGTCCATAACGACCTGTATGGCATTTAAAACATGATGGCCAAGGTTTATTTATGGTATTTTTTCCTACATTCGGATTACGGTATTTATTTTCTTACAGGCCAACTTGCCTTCTTCTGATAATAATATGCTTGAATTCCTAGTATAGTAAAAGATACTAATGATGCATGTATTCGAAGCAGCTATTTCGGTATTTTCGAATTTTCAATAAAAAAATGGTATAAAATATTTTTCAATAAAATGTATTCTCGAGACTGTGAAAAGACTCGTAAAAATTGGACGTTTCGAATTTAAAAAAATGGAAAAAAATTGTACATTCGAATTTGTACCTATTGCTGATGATAAGCGAAGGCTCGAAACGTCCAATTTTTACGAGTCTTTTCACAGTCTCGAGAATACATTTTAATGAAAAATGTTTTATACCATTTTCCTGGTTCTCTCTTTTTATTGATGCTTGTATAGTTGTATAATCAGATCAGACTGTAATGACTTCAATGCTACCCAACCCGGCCTCTAAACATATAAAACGGCATCTATGATTAGTTGAAATGCAACAGCCACCAAGACTATGGTCAGCTGTAAATAGTTGCACGTTAGTCAGCAACTCAGAAAATAGTCATAAACTGAGACGTGACAAGCTGCGTGAGTCATTCAACTTCGGGGGGCTGGGGGAGGGGTTTGCCGACCGGCCACAGCTGTGCAGCATCGCTTGTCAATTATTCTCGAAACACCGAAGTTTACAATAATACCAAACACACATTTTGAAAATCTGGTCGATTTTTAGATGGTGGGTCATTTCAATGTAACTGCTGTCATCATAATTTTTTATGTAAGTATAGTAATTTAACGATATGTAGGTAGTAACATGAAAGCGGCTAGTAGCTACCTAACATTTTCTTCATCATCAGCGTGTTGTTCATTTCGTTAAAAGTTCAACGGTTTCTTGCTATATTACTTGAATATGTGAGTTATTCACTATTGATAAAGAATAAAATCATTTTAGTTACTTCGAAGCATGATGTCATAATTTTTAATCTGGTAAGGAAGTTGGTAACTGTTCTCTAATGTTGCCAGATGTCACAGGAAGCAGTATTCTAGTCAAAACAAATATATGTTGCTTTTATTTGATCTATGTATAAAAAAGCAACATAGGTATGTTTTTGTCATCACATAAAAGGTATTTAAGTCAAAATTTGACGCAACTCATCAGAAAATAAAACAATTTGCTCCGTTGGTCCGTTTCATACAGGATTAAACCTCGTTCAGAGTAGCCTCAAATGAGGCGCGGTTTATACGAGCTGGCCGCACCGTTGCACTATAGTTAGTCACCTCAGTGAATCTTCAGTGCTGCTTCTGTTTGGTTATCGGCTTCATTGTGATACTAATTCCAATTTTCTAAAAATAATATAAAAAATTTACATAGTGCGTTAAAATACAGTTGATAGAATTATATCATACTCAGTCGTGAGTAGGGCCTACTGTTTTTACCTCAATATGCATCATTTTAATCAATTCTGTGACGTTAAGAGTACCTATTTAGCTTGTTTGCAGTGTGGCGGCAGTCACTTTTTAAAATCTTTTCTGTGTGCCCCTGCAGTTATTTTCTAAACACGTTGCAGTTTTCGCTCAGTGACTCCAGTGATTACTATGATCTTTCAGTGACAGTACAACTGACAGCTTGTGAAATACTTTATCCAAATTCTATGTGGGAAGGAATTGGTTAATGACAAATGATTATAATTTTACGTTTATAAACACTTATTAGACCCTGCACTACTTTGTAGTTATAACTTGTCAGAACTGTACGAGTACTGGAATGCTAACTATGTATTGATAGGCCTAGTTTAGCTTAGGTAAGGCCGTAGAGGCAGAGATGCTAACTAGCAGTGTAGTTAGAATTGCTTGGCCTGCAAAATCCTAGTAATAATGTAATGATAATTTGAACCACTTGATTATTAGTGACTTGAACATGACTTTCATTTTGTTGATCAGAACTGTTCTTGGGTAAAATATTATGTTTTGCGTGTAATTAATTTCCATTCATTTGAATTCCATTATTGATGGAAATTAGAAATGAGCTTGCATTATTCGCATACCATTATTTTTCTAATATAGGGCCTGCCATCCACATTCAAAAATGTGGCAGATCTCCCCAGATATTTGGATGGAAAAGTAGATGCAAAAAACTACAACATTCAATCTGCTAGAACTGTGAGCTACCTTCATTTTTAACATGCCCTAAGGAAATAATTCTGAAAGTTTAGAAATCTGGGGAGAAATATGCAAGACTCTCCAGAAATCTGGAGAAAAGTTTCCTCCTTTCTTGAATGTGGCTCACCATTAGACTAAGTGAGCATTCAGTTGTTAACAAGGAATTTTTAAATGCTTGATTATAATTGCAGACCGGACAAACAATATTGACTTTATATGTGTCTAATTAGTATCCATTTTGATTTATTAAAGATCACCATTTAGTGTGGGAGCTGTGAAGCATGCCAATAAGAAAATTCAAGTAAATTTGTGCAGTTGGTACCTAGATAACTAGCAATGTGTTTGCATGAAAATTCTTTAGATTATAGTTTTGATACCCATTTTCTGTAAAATTTAGTATATTTATAGATTATTTGTTTTATTTTATTATTTTTTGACATTGATAAACATCATAACATGAATGTCATTCAATGATGTTCAATTGAATATCTGTTTCTGTACAGTGATATTTGAGAACATTTTCAGTAGCTAGGTAAAAGTGATAATTGAGAAAATCCCATACATTTGGCTAGGGTCAAAGCAAAAAAAACGTAGGTTACAGGAAATGATTTCAGTGACTCGTCCAAAAAGTGCACCTAATGTTAGGCAATGTTTTCCTGTTATTGCTGAAAATATTCTGCCTGGTGCTCCTAACAACAGTGATTCAGACTGCAGCTCCTCTCTTACTGCAAGCTCACCAGGATCTTCCACAAGCATTAACCAGGAGGAACAAAGTGCAGACACAAACATTGCTTTCCAAGAAAATATTTCTGGAAAGTGGAGATATTGCTTTTTTTGCGAAGCTTTTCTAATGGTACTTGCCAAATTGAGTATTTCTCTCATAAAGAAAGTTACTCCACCTATCCAGTGAATTCTAAATCTATTGGAATTTATAAGTTAATGGAACCCCTCATCAGGGCTGAAGTTTCTGTAGATAAATTCCATTGCAAGATGTTTCTTGCTCCTTGTGATCATGGTTTAATTGCTTGACAATTAATTAATTCCAGTGAATCTTGAACTGATAATTAACCCATATCAAAATTGGAATGGTAAAAATATGACTACTAAAGCAAAAAAATATTTAGGAGTTTATTTTGACAATAGGCAGTGGGAAATAGTTCCATCAAAATGGACAACCAAAATTGGAAACTTTAATAAGTGCTACTGGCCACCAGACGGATCAAATATTCAAGGCTTGGGCAAGGAAAACACGACTCCAAGAAAAAATTGGACTGAATTTATCATCAAGAAGACAGCTGTTTCATCAGGTTTGTAACTCAATGCATATATAATACCTTTCAAAATATAATCACTTGTCTCCCAATTTCTGCGAATTAATTGTACTTCTGTGTTCTATGTTTCCATACAGTTACCTACATGAAAGAACAAAATTGGGATGATATTAATGTATCTTTCACTTTCAATAATCAGAAATACATTTTTGTCCGCCTGTCCCCATTTATACCTAATTATAAATTATTATAAAGAATATAAATAAGAAGTTTTCATTGATAGATGAAATTACATAAATAATTCCTTCGGGCGAGGAGGGCTGCTATCCAATTTTTTTTTATTTTTTTCAAAAATGTCTTCAAGTAAGGACTTAAGACTGACTGAGACTTTGATTTGAACTCAAACTTGGACTTGGTCTAAGAATCAAACTTGGAGTGGGAAGGTTATACTCAAACTTGGAATTCTATTTTGACCTAAACTTGGAATTGAACTTTATTTTGACTTAGGATCCAATTTGAACTTTACTCTTTCAACCATTGGGGGTACTCTTTCAACTATTGACTCAAACCATTGGGGCTTGGGCTCATACTTGGACTCACACTCAAACTGTTCTCTAGTTTGGTGCACGAGTTAGCGTTTGGTATGTAGCGTCCCACAACCCGAGGTGTATTTTTTTGTGAGGATAATGTTTAGTTTACTGAGCAGATGACTATGACCGGGCTTACAAGAAGATGACACAAGGCAATTTGGCTTCCACTTCTTCTGAAGCTGAGCCATCACCGAGGAGAGTTACGCAAAGCCAGCTGCAATATTGCGGTGTCCGACGAAGTCCTCGTATACAAAAGAGCAATCTACCTAGAACAACAGTCAACAGCAAACGGAAACTGAGCTTTACTCCCAATGAAGGTCAGTTGAGATATCTATTAGGTAGTTAATAGTACTGTTGCAATTTTTTATTATGAATGAACATCTCTATTTCTAATTTGCATCAGTATTCGGTGATGTCCTTGAACTAAAAATAGAAGTCTTGCACGCAGCCATGTCAGGTTTCAATTTATAACCATGTATATCACCTTTGGCTTTTAATATGTAAAGTCAATAGTGGTGAGTCTTCAGTCAATCACCCAGGGTGAATTACTGCACCAAAAATCGCTTCCAAATACAATTAAATTATCAACGTTATTCACTCTACATTTTCTGTTTGGCAATTTAGCCCAGCCTCTCATGTGTTTTTTAAGCTAGTGCTGTTATTACTAATTTTGCGCAGAAGCACAATTCATGAGTTCTTTTTTATCTGCATCTTTTATTTTAAATCTTTATTCACACTAGGTATAGCCATGAGTTGACAGTCAATGTTTCTCTTTTAGGGGTTGCATGCCAAGGTCATGTTTTACTGGTTTATGGTGTGATTTTGATGACCAATACCATATTTGAAGCAAATTGAAAATAGTTCTCTAGTTTCAATTTAGTTGCAGGTTGTATTTTATAAATTTTGAATAGTTCAAGACCTTTTGCTCATCCTCTTTATTCCCATGAAGCAGCAACTCCCGATGGGTCCTCTTCTGATTGCAGCAATGACGACCCAGATCCCGCTATGGCAGTTCCTCTGCAGCTTCATAAGACCTCCGTATTCACACCTCAATTGAAGTAAGTCACTTTACAATTTTCATTTTTGGTAATTGGAGTTGATATGCGATGTGAATCGTCAATAACATTTGAACATTGATAATAAGACTTGTTGAAGTTAGACTGTAGAAGCAATTTTGACTGATATGATGGGAATAATTACGTCCTCAGAAATCGATCTTCAGTGGAATCCAACGTGAAAAACGGCGAATGGACCAGAATTGAGCAAAAGGTCTCTTCCCAAGACACCAGAGTGACTCAAATAGAAATGGTTGTGAAGGAAAATATGCTGCGTAAGCCATCGTGTGCTGACATCCTCTGTCCACCTCCAGCAAATAACTCTACAGAGTTACTTCAATTAGCATCAAATCCTGAAATGGTAAGCTTGTGTGTAAAAAATTTATGAAATTTCTGACGACTCAACATTATATTGTGTATCAATTTTTTTCTTACAGCATCTTCAATGCTGTATGCAATAATAGGTACTTTATTGTGATATATATATGTAGCTAAATGAATACTCAAGTTTTTTTTGTGCAAGTGTCTGACGGGAGGTTGTCTCTGGGCCTATTTTCATTTAGGTGAAGCTTCTTCAGCATGCACGGGAAGGAACGCTATGTAGGGCGATGACTAAGATGTTGAAGCTGTGCATGACCAGGAGTTTAGCACTACAGTTTTCACTTACTGGTCTTGGAAGGTCGAGGAAGAGAGACAAGCTGGCCTTCAGAAACACGATGGCATACCAGCTGATCGAACGTAAGTATCGTATATAGAAAGGAATGCATGCAGCAATTATTCCATTATTCCTTCAGCTAAAATTCAACATTTTCCTTCACGTTGTAATCTCTATGTAACACAAAAGAATTATTATTGTTCAAATGCAAATGAGTGGCGCACGTTGAATGCCTGATAAATTGCTGACTATCAAAATGCAAAAATAATTTCTGGTTTAATGAGCTTAATATGTGTTTGAGTACATTCATACCCTATTGAGGATTGTATTTTATTTGTTAAAATATATATGTATATTACAGAGGCTATTTTGAGCCGTCAGCAATTCCGAGAGGTGTCATTGTCGGATATCAACAAGGCGATCACTCTGGCCCTAAAGAACGCAGTTGACTGGGACGGGCATCGTGGGCCCCGGGTGAAGGACTACGTAACGGGGGCGGTCGCCACTCACACAGCCTCGGGTGCGAATGCCACTGCAAGCCTAGCAGCGACTGATGCAGCGGGAAAGGACACCACGGCCCAACTTACAACTCTTGCTACAGCAGAGGCGGGCGCCAGTACTCAACTTGGTCTAATGAACGGTATTTTAAGTGAAAGTATCAATATATTAGCTTGTGAGTGAGTCACTTTCAGATAGATTTTCTATTGCAGTGTTTTCCATCTGCGTGACTCTCAGCTTATTTGACTTGCGTCATTTTTAAGGGATGTAATTTCATAGGTCCACTTTTTTTTTGTTCTGTTCGCTTACTTGGAAGGATGAATCAGTTTCAACGATCAGATATCGCATTAGTTACTGGAATGCCTTACTCTAGTAGTACTTATAGGGCGATTCTTAGGAAATCTCATTTAAAAAAAAGATGAACCAACGTTATAGAGAACATTCATTCCGAAACGTTTGCTACAAATAAATGTTCTCTATAACGTTGGTTCTTCTTTTTATTTTGCCTTACTCATTTATTGCGTATGTATTATAAAGGCTATTAAATTGAAAAAACATTTCATGAAAAAGTAATGTTGAGCTAATTATTTAAATAAATCTTTCAATGATGTACAGTTATTGGCGAACCCTTAAGCATGAAAGAAGCATCCATTATCCATGTTTGTTATATGCTGTATCACACAATATTGGAGAAGAAACTGGCTAAATGTATACATGTATTTCAGTATGTAAGATACTTATGGAGCTGATATTGTGTTGAACATTTCAGCACTTGAAATTGATGTGCTTGAATTGAAACAGATTGCTTGCCAAAATGATAAGATACAGGAAATAACAAGCGTGGATAGTGGTATCTTGTATCTTATTTCATGCCTTATGGTTCGCTGTAGCTACTTAGCTAATGGCAGTTCACACACAGATATGATATCAGTATAGCTATATATATATAATCAATGTAACATAGCACCTTTTCGTGTTTGTTTGAATAGAAATGAGTAGAAAAAACATTCAATCAATAAGCGGAGTCTTGTTTCTGTATGGAAAATTTATTTTGAATAGTTACCTACTATTAGGCAACATCTATTTATCTGGATAGATGTCCTTATTTGAATATTTAAGAACTATGTTTAGGCGAGATCGTATATTATAGAGAAATTAATCTCTAGCATCCCAACAGGTTGTAATTAAATTTTGTTGATGAATAAGTCTTATTATCCTCTTATAAATAGTCTACTTAAGTTTATTCTATTAGTTTCCTCGTTAAAATATGCAATGAATGCATGCATTATTTGCCGTGGCTTTTATGATTCTCCAGTGCATACATTGATAGGTAGGTCATACATTGGATTTGAATATGCTCTTGAAACGGAAAAATGTGCATTATTTGTACCGTGCAATCTACAGTGAAATCTATATTTGTATATTATATATATATTATATATATTCGGTTTCCGTCTTTGCAGAGACAAATTTCAACCATAGATAGAAAAACTTAAAATAATTTGATTTTAAGGAGTGGCGAAAACATTAAAACTCCAGCGTTTCAAGTAATCATGACCTAAAAATGAGCCCAACTAATACTATTCCTACCTGGTATCTGTGTATTAGAACACATTTTCTAATAGATATAAAATACCAGGTAGGAATAGCATTAGCTGGAGTTCTTTTGATGTATTACTCGAAAGCGGGATGATATTTTTTTCACTCCTGAAAATTTATTTTTTATTTTGAGTGTCTTAAGGTTGAAATTTGTCCATACAAAAAACATGTACGCTAATATCCCCAGCAAGCAGTTTTCCAGTTCTTGTACCGACCATAAAATGCCACCGATAGTAGCGTTTTATGGTCAGATCATGGATTGGAAAACTGCTTGCTGGGTATATTTTTAGCATATTGCTGCTATGTGGCCACAGTCTGAAATAGGTCAGTTGATGGGACAATTGTAGCAGTTTTATACGATAAGCCTGTGCGGCTTACGGTCAGGATAAGAGACGACTTCTGCTTCGTGGGCAGCTAGCGGCAGGTTTATGTGAACGGCGTATGCGGTTCATGGTCAGACTATGGTACAATTATCTAGTTTTTTCTTGGACTCGCCACGCATAATTCTACCCTTCCGAGTCCCATAAGCATACCGAACGCTACGCGGTACTCTCCAGTAACGCGAGTATAATACTGCCTCAATTTTTAATAGGGAGGGACTTGGCTACTCGATCGGAATTCAGAATATCATTGAAAGGGTCGATATACCGCCAAATTTAGTCCCGAGGCCGTTTCATTGTTCCCATCAACCACTAAATTATTCACAGCGAATTTAGTTTATTCAAAGATGATGCAAGCTATGGCGTTTTTTTTCTCTAGTACAAGAACAGTAATATTTTTTTTAAAATTCATTGCAAAATTGTTGGCAAACTGCACAAATATAAGGAACTATAGGATCTCATGGGTTTTTTCATTTTTGCTGTATCTTGATTCACCGTTTAGAATATAACCTGTAAAACTATTGATAGGATGATAAATTTCCCTATTTTCGAACTAAATTAAATTTCCCTATTTTTCCTATTTTCAAAAAAGCAAGCGGAAAGCTTACTTTTGTTTGACAAATAAGCTGTTTGTTGTAATTTAAGTCGGTAATGTAAATTGCAATAGGCTTTCAAAATTAATTTTCTAACTCCACAGCTTCATTTCATTATTAACATGTGTATTCGTTTGTTTAACAATCCAACATCATTTGCGAGGTGCTACAGCTTCGAAGACTTTGCAAATAGAAAATCACTGCTTAGATTCGATCACATTTTCTATGAAACGTAATCACATGAACCGAAAATTTCAGCTGCGCAACAATATTGGACCTTGGAAATTTTTTCTACGAAATGCGAGCATTAATATTTTCTAGTTTAGTTTTTTTCACGCTCATATTTACTACTGACTCAAGAAAAAACTCGCAAAATAGCAGGCAACTCTCGTAGAAAGGCTCAATTTCCTTCATAAAGGGATAAAAATACATCAAGCATTCCCAAAAGTATACAAATAGACTTTAATTAATTACCTCTTTCGTCAAGTAATGTCAATGATCGCCTCTTCCCCTAGCCATTAATGTAGTGTTTTTTTTATTTTTACGTAAATATTCTTCTGATCAACATAACTTATGTATGATACTGTGCAAATGAGCTCGGACGAAGTTGAAATGACATGATTATTAATTGTTACTTTTTTCTTAAAAAGCAGAGACGGGATAGATAATTCATTTAGGATGAAATATAGGCACCCTCTCCTGCTATCATCTGTTTCACGCGCATCGGCATTGATTCCCTCAAAGTTGTACATATTTTTTTTCTGTTTCTTCACGACTCCACGTACATATTACTAGCAGCACAAATCAGCATATTAATAATAGAACTGTCGTTTTTTCCGATTCTGTACCTAACAATGGCCGATAAATTCTCATCGGTAGACACACACAAATTTCAGTTTTGCCACTAGACCTAGGGAAAATGATTTAATTGAGACTCGCAGTCTTTTCTGTCTACTGCGCGTATACAAAAATAGAGTAGCTTACCACAAAGACAATCCCTACTATACTGTACCGTTTTATCTTTTAGGCAGAGAAAACCAGCGACGTTTTGAGGTTACCTTTCCTGAAACTATGTTGGACTTGAAAATGCTTTCAAGCCCATGCCACAGTTATTGCTGTAAAATTCTCCTAACCTGGTTAAGGTCAATCCAATTTCTCGACTGGAGAGTTTAAAAAAAAATATTGGTTAAATTAATGAACAAATATCAAGCTGAACGAGAGTAATGAATAGAAAATATAAAAAAGTCTGAATGAGGTAAGCAGTACCTTCATCGAAATCATGAACTATTATTTTCCATCAATAGAAATGAAGTTGAACATCAAAGGTGACTGTATCCCTGAAATCGACGAGATCAATTAGCGTCGAATTTAAGGCCTTACTAGCTGCTCCAATTAACGTGAGAACGTGTCGACCGACGCGAATACACCAGGCAAAAACTTACAGGCCTAAGCCATTATCCAACCAAACCGCTTTGGCGGAAGAAATATAATCACACGGAAGACACGTTGCTAATTGAGTTTAAATCGAAACTTCATGGTAGCTGCATGCCTGCTCGTTTCTAAACCAAGCCATTATTTAAAAGAATTATTGAATTAACACGTCTTTACGTGCTTTGGAATTACCAATTACACAGGAAAACCTGATTTCTTCTACCTTGACATAAATTACAGAAATAATCATGAAATGACGGAAATGAGATGGTAGTCTTTGCTCTAATTAGTTCGGGTTCTAGTTTCAATCATTTTTGAATTAATTTCCTGACTCGTCTCACTCACCATCGATAAAAACCGGGAAGTGAACCTAATCCATTTAGATTATACTAAGCAATTTTTGGTCACTCAGGATAGATGTTGAAAATATCGTGGAGAGAAAAATGAGGCAAGTTTTCTCACGAACACTGGCTTAGCAATGACTGACTTGCATAATAAAGTTTCTGAAGTAGTCTTGTTCGAATAGTAATAATGGAAATTTGAGGCTGGAAAATATATGAAAGTTTAAGAAAAGCGCAGTAACCCAGGAGCTGATAACATAAGTTCACTAACACATGATTTAGGTGAGAATAATTTGAAATGGCTGTTGACCATGTAGAAATATCACGAACGTATAATGTGATGATAGATACGACAGTGAATTGAACAAATGAAAACATATTATTAAAATAAAACGGTTAAGAACGATACGATTATAACCAAAGGACTATCATTTATCTAAACAAGGAAAGATCATTAAGACACAATGTAGTGTGCAAAATTACCATAGTTTAGAATTTAAAGATACTTCACACGAAAAAGGTGGCTAATTTTCGTAAATGGGGAGCATTTCAGACTTGCATATCACAAACATCAAAACGAAGCAGTTGTAGCCTTGCGGACCGCACGGCCACAAGCTTTCTGCAACTGGAAAATGAATTAATACTTCATAATATGCAGGATAATTTATACCTAGGTCTCAAAAAACGTTTCGTTTATCTATAAAGAATAACCCGGGACGCACAGGGTCCAAACTCGGGAATTTCTACACCACCCAACCCTCTCCCTCCACCACCAAGCAGCTACAGCACCACCTCCGAGCAGCTACAGAAATGTTAGGTTAAATTAATTCAGGTTAAGTTAAGTTAAGTTAGGTTAAGAGGTTAGGTTAAGTTAGGTTAGGTTAGGTTGGGTTAGGCCAAGTTCAGTTAGTTTAAGGTTTGGTGAAAAAAGTTTTAAAATGCCTGTTTTTGCGTGCCGAGATGGAGGGTCGAATAGCCAAACACCAGTGGTCGTTGTTAAAACTTATTATAATGATTTGATACAGATTAACTTTGGTATTCCGCTGAAGTATCCACTTACTAAGTACTTGTAGTGGTTATAATGCGGTGATTAATAATAAATGTATAACGATCAGATAGGTTAATAAACCTCAGTAGTACTATATAGTTCATTAATTGGCGCGAATGGCAACTTTATGTAGCTGCTTGGAGGTGGAGGGAGAGGGTTGGACGGTGTAGAAATCCTGCGAGATTGGAGTCTGTGCCACCCGGGACTTATTGACTGACAACATCTATCAATTTGGAATAAATTTTGGTAAATATTACATAGTTGTATACCATAACTGCTCATTTATTAACGGAAAGTTTCTTACAGCATGAAACGTGGTTCTGTGACTTGACTTTCTCGATTGCCTGAACGTGTGAACAAAAGTGAAACACTCAAATTTATTAAAATTTTTTAATACAACCACATATCACACCCACGGGCGTCAAAATTATTCTCAACATTGTATTAAATTTCTCCTCTAGTTTGAAAGGTCAGTTCCGTAAAAAGTCTGTTTCCGTGAACTTTTAAGCATAGCATCGTTGGCAATAGTCTAATTTTTGTGTTCAGAAAAAATTCTATTCTAAAATGATACTCCACTATGTTTAAGAGGTCATATTTGTCCAATTTGACCATACTATTTGAAGATTTAGCGAACATAATTACATTTATGTAGTTATATTCACTTACCACAGAAAGGTTTACACTACTCATGGAAGTATTCAAAACTTATTTCAGCTATTATTCTCATACATTGGAAACAGAAAATTTTTTCTAAGAAATAGTTTCTGAATGCCTTGTAGGATTTTTTGTTTTTCTAATTAACAAAAAGCAAATGTAGGCTGAAATGTTATTGCTGGTTTTTTGTGCTGCAGTTATCTGAAGTGACTTCGATCATTTTTGAGCATTATTAAGTGACTTTTATTTTATAAAGTTGTAAATTAACGTGAAGTAAATCAGAGAAATAAGTGAGAAATTTATTTTGTACAAAGGATACTACACGCTGCCAGATTTATTGTGGGGGATCAAAAAGTGTTTTATCGCGTCCGGATTTCGCTTTTGTGTCGGTACCATACCAGACGAACTTTTTGAACAACTCCTGTAATTCCGATTTTGCATTGAGGTTCTTATTATAAAACGAGTTCAAATCACCTGATTTTAGGGACTGCTCTCGCGATTTTTAAATAGGCAGATTCAACTCTGAGATTCGATACATCGAAAACAATCAATGTTGGAAATAATCCATACTCGTAAAAAGGTGTTATTTTTGTTTTACATACTTACTGTCGAAGGACACACCATCAGTTTCTAACCACCTTATAAAGTACATGATTTTTCAGATTTTTTTAGCTAGTAGCAACTAGTTAAACTGCTGAGCTCAGTAACTGTTGTAACTGTTGTAAATATAGTAACTGTTAAAGCTCAGAAAAGCCCCTGCTCAAGAATTTGGAATCCATTTTTTAATTTGTTTTCTTTTTTTGCCTATTACACTAGCATAACTTTTTGTAACCTTTCCTAACCCGAAATCAACTGATTCATTATAAAAAAATTATAGTTTAAATCTATAGCAGCTAGAGATTTCTAGACTGGCGATCAGTATGTAGATCTATAGAAGGTAATTAGTAAAGCATAATTTTTTATTTATTTTGTACATGAGATAAGGTATTGAGATCGCTTTCAAGAAAAACATACTGTACAATAGAGTACAGTGGTCAAAAGTATTTAGCACTACTACTTTTAAGGAGAAAAGTGGTCTATTAAGAGGCTATCAAAATCTAAAGCCTTCAAATGCTGCTTATCCGGACGAAAAAGCACTCCACTTGCGTATTGGGAATAACATTTATATATATACTTAAACTTGGTTAGAAATTTAAAAACGAGGTAAATTCCAAGGAACTTAATCATATTTAATTGGAAAACGTTTCGGAGTCCAGCTCTATCATCAGTTCAGAAATAAAAATCATCATGTCTGTAATAAAAGAAGAAACAAAATGTTGTAGACAGTCATTAAAAGAGATCACGAAAACATAAGTAAAAACATGTCACAAAGTAAAATCGAGAAAATGGCTATCTAGTCAACATTTGCAATGGATATGAGCTATTGGTATTGTTGAGCACCGGTTTTCGTTTAAAAATATGTAACGACTCTAAAATCCTAAGGTCATGCGAAGTTGAAGCCGAATCTAAAATTTTGAAGTCTCTGGAGGATATCGGTACGTTGCATTTTTCTGCATGATTGCGTACTGCGGAATGCGAGGGGTGTGATAATTGGTTCCCAATGCGGAAGCTTCTACCCTGATGTTCTACCTCTGATGTAAAAATTCCGTGACGGCATGCCGACGTACGATGATGTGCACTGCACACAACTGTAAGAAAAAATCAGGGAGGCCCGCATCTCCATCGGAAGCGTATCCTTGTACCGGAAAAAAGAAGCCACCGTAAAATTATTAACTAGAGTTACGCATAACTGAAGGCTTTGAAAGTACCTTTAACACAATAATCTTAGCTCTAGTGACAATTTTTCAGAAGGCGCTCCAAAATACGGGATCGAGCAGTATAGATAGTCCTTATTGCTCTCTCTAATAGTATGCGAGGCGTATTGCTTAGACAGAAATTTCTTAATCTGCGAATTGATGACACCCAAAGGAAAACCGTTAGTTGTAAAATATGGGCGCAAAATTCAAATTCACGATAAATATTTTTAAAGGTTGAACATATTTTGTAGCCCCAATCAATTGAAGTTTGAACACAATTAATTTTGAAACTTGTTGAAAAAAAACTGACGAAACTGGCGCTTAGTCCCGTGAAAGTTGGTTGACGTCTGAAAGTGGTCTCCGCCCCTCGTCACTATAGACAGTTAAGAATGGCCAGGGAGTTATTCTTTTCAACTTCTGCGTTAAATTTAATCGATTGATGCTTATGATTAAGATAGTTCACGAACTGCTCAACATAAGATGGATGGCTGAATTTCATAGGTATCGTCTACGTATCGATTGTAAAAAACTGGTTTAAAATCAGAGGGACCTTCATCTAGCCAATTTGCTTCGTGGAAACACATTGAAATGTTGGCAAGGGTCGGTGCCAACGACCGCCCCATTGCTAGACCGTCTATTTGTCTATAAAGTTTGCCTGCAAATGTAAAGAAAGATTGCGTAACAGATAGTTCCAGTAGTGTACTGAACATTTATCGGGTTTAAGCCCATGAATTTCAAGCTACCTTCCGAAAATGAATGGTTTAAACAAATGTAAATAGTTTCCTGACGAGGAATGTTAGTGTAAAGAGATTCAACATCAAATGAAGACATGATTACATTTTTTACATTTGGAATACTTCTAATATTTTCCGCAGTACGCAATCATGCAGAAAAATGTAACGTACCGATCTCCTCAAAAAACTTCAAAGTTTTAGATTCGGCTTCAACTTCGCATGACCTTAGGATTTTGGAGTCGTTACATTTTTAAACAAAAACCGGTGCTCAACAATACCGATAGCTCATATCCATTGCAAATAGTGACTAGATAGCCATTTTGTCGATTTTATTTGAGACATGTTTTTACTTTTGTTTTCGTGATCTCTTTTAATGACTGTCTACAACAATTTGTTTCTTTTTTTATTACAGACATGATGATTTGTATTTCTGAACTGATGATGGAGCTAGACTCTGAAACGTTTTCCAATTAAATATGGTTTAGTTCCTTGGATTTTACCTCGTTTTTAAATTTCTAATCAATTTGCGATTAAAGCAATCAACTGACCCGTTCAGATATATTTAATTAAACTTGCTCTCATATATACGATCGGTGGAAAATATTAGCTGCACTCATGAGACTTCATGTTTATGTACCTCGAGGTAAGCCTACAAGTGCAAAACTCAACAAATTATAACTTTTAATGCTTGCAATAAAGATGTAAACTAAACACCATGTTTTCCAATTATGAGGAATTATATAAATCAAAAACATACAAGGAACATGAGAAAGGTATTAAACCGATTTAGTTATACAATTTTAAATAGTAGTAGCACATATTAGTAACGATGAGGATGATATAGACTATTACATGAATTAAATCTTTCCACATTATATAAGGTGGGATACAAAAATCTCTATGATTCGATAAAAATTACACTTTTAGTCCCACATGACGTACCGTTGCAAACTGAGATCTGAGCAAATCATGCCCAAGGTAAAAGAGTTTCGAAAATCTTCGCAGAAGTAAATCATTTAAGTTTTCCAGAAGCAATTTCGTACAGAGCGAATTCTGCACGTCGTCACCATTACTGCACGTCGGCAAGAAACGTTTGAAATAAACTGGTGCACACTCGAAAAAGATTGAAATCTTTACTGAAGTCTTTTGTTCCAAATGACAGTCTCAACAGGAAAGAAATGTGCTTGAAAAACTTCCCCTGTTAAAGTGAAACTATTCTGAAATAGTATAAAATTTGTAATAAAACACTTTTACTGAGGAAATGAGTTTTAGAAGAGTGTACTTGGTCAGCTGAAACTGAAATTTAATTGTTTGAGTAGACAAAGGAGACAGCCTATGAAGCTAAAAATACTTCATGAAGAATCGAAGATTCTTCACATGATTGTTTATGGTTGCTTGTCGTCTTAAAGTACTAGAGCTTTCTATGTCATTCAGAGAAAAGATGGATAGAGCCATGTAGCATCACTTTTTAAAATATCTTATCCGAATGCAAAACTTTCATCAAAATCGCAAGTACACGTTTCATCTAGACAGCGACACTATTCACACGGTAATTTAATCATCGAACGGTCAAGTCAACACAAAATCAATTCTCATCAGTGGCAAAGCCAATCGCTGGAGCTGAACTCCATTTAATTTTTTTTGGAAATACTCGTAAATCAGAGTAAGCAAATAGTCCGAAACAAAAATTGGAAAATTGAATATTAGTATAAAAAATTTTATAATATACTAAAACCGACACATATCTAACCGGTAGTTTATGTATAGGAACATGTTTAATGAATACGCAACAAAACTTGACAACACTTATAGTGATTTGCATACATTAATACTTCGTTGCATAGCCGTTTTTGTCAATTATGGCTTTGAGAAGCTTAGAGTAGTCTTTTACACGTTTCGGGTGTAATCTTACTCTGTTCTTCAATGTAAATTTTTTTGAGCTCAGTGATGTTATTAGGACCTCTCTACTGAATCTTCAATTTCAATTCACTCCACAAGTTTTCGATCGGATTCTTGTCGTGGAATTGACTTGGACATTCTAAAATGTGCATCTTCTTCATCCTCAACCATTCCTTAGTCTTGTTTGCAGTATGCTTTGGGTCACTGTCTTCGCGGAAAGTCTACCCAATTTTTCTTGGAAGGTCCACTTGGAAGGTGCATCCATGTGGTCGCCATGGCCGAGTAGTAAAGGGCGCGCCAGTCCGTGAAGGTGTCGGCAGTTCAAATCCAGGCGCCGCGCAGTCATTTCTCCTCGTTGGGTAAAGGGAAAGCTCACACATAATTTTCCACTCTACCCAGGTGTCTGAAATGGGCACCGGCTTGACCGGGGGCAAACGTCATTGCATCCTGATATTAGTTATAACGCATTTGATAAACCACTGTACAAGATGATATGTGTCAGGCTTGAGTGATTCGAATAAAGCAACTTTTTCAATTTTAACAAACGAGCTAAAGGAAGGAACATTGTTTGTACTGTTCACCAAAATAGTTCGACTTAGGTTACATCTGACTACAATGCTCATTTAAAAGGCGGTTGGCAAACTTAAGCTTGGCCTTGACGAGACTTTTCTGGAGAAGAGGTGTCCTGCGAGGGGTGCGGGATTGAAGACCTTCACGATGTACTTCCATACTGATTGTGTGTTTGGTGGCTTCGATCTTATATGCTGTGGAGCATCCTAAAATTCTTCACAAGTAATTTTAGCATCTGCATTACAGTTCGGAAAAAATTTCGAACAGTACGGTCGTTAAGAATCGCATTTCGGTATTTTCACTTGCGTATTATGGTTCCAACCGAGGCTATGGGAACTCACAGTTATACACATACCTTCCGATATCCCAAACCTTCATTATGGAACTCCACAATACGTTCACAAAGATCTTAGCTGATGTCCTTCTTCTTACATATGCTTAAGATCTTTCAGAACGAGAGCTGCTGTACCAGTGAAAAGTTATTGTAGATGAATGCTGACGGAAGCTCATTTTCCAAACAGTAGGATGTATTGCTGCATTCTGGAATTATCCTAAAATAATATTAATGCATAATATCGAGAAAAAGTCGGGTATTGTAAACTTTTGTTCACGTAATTTAAAACATGTTCATATATATTTCCCTATTAAATATATTCGTGTTTTAGATATTTTATTATTCTTTATTGTTTATATTTGGTTCAATTTCCATAATTGTAAGTTGATTAGATATGCGAAATTTTGTAATTTGATGAACGTGTATTAGTTTGCCTCCAACCCCCCCGCCTCCCACTATATGCACTGTTTGCCCCCGTACTTGCAAAAGCCTTACTACATCGCATGAAACCTTATCCGAGTAATAATGACGCGTTAAGGCTTCACACCTGAATATTATTTTGTCTCAAATTATTTAATGGAACTCTTTGTCGTACACCATGCATAGATGGCGGCACCTCAGTCTATATCCAACCATTATTTTAATCATCAAAAGCAATAATCAGATAACTTCTTGTAAGTGTTTCCTGCTAACTGTTCTATAAGCTTCTCGAAATCTTATGAGTGTAAATCTCCCCCCCCCCCCCTCCCTTCTCTTCGCACATAATGATCATTAATAGAATCAAAAGGGCGATTTTCTGGAAATCTAGTACGTAAAATGAAAAGAAGAATCGATATAAAAGGGAACATTCTTTCAATTGCAAACGTTTCAGAATCTCTGATTCCATCATCAGTACTGTAAAACCAAGAACAAAAAAAAACGATAATGAAGAAATTGCGAGAAACCATGAGAAACTAATATCACTATGCATACATTGAAAAATCCCTATGCCTGACTATTAAAAAATAAAACAAAAATTTTTCGTAAATATTCGGAGATATGCGTACACATACACTTGAATTCTAGCAATCAAACCAACACACAATAACATCTACACAAAATAACAGAACTACACACACCCATACATGCCTACACACACACATTCCAACACACTCCTATTTACACAGTTGAGGCAATATTTAATTTCATCGCACTTTGATCATGATTTAACTGAGGTCTATGGGTAAAAATGAACAACGATTCCAAAATTCTAAAGTCAAATTCCTCTATAGTTCCACAGAGCGTGAAAAAAATGGAACTTTTAAAAGGGGGGTTTGAACTATGGCAATGATCTCTGATAGCTGACTGGGAGGGAGATGCGTATGGACGGCCGATTCTATGGGAGATACAAGAGTGTTGGCTGTGACGATTAAATTGCTGGAGTGTGGTACTTCCAACGTAGGACTGTAGGCAGCAATCACATTTATACAAGTAGACACAACCATTTCTCAGGCACTCTTCCAAACGCTCTTTCCTATTAAAAAATGAAGCCATTTTAAAACTATTTCAATTAAATGGTAGCATCTCAATGAAAGTAAATGAGAGTGTGTGAGGGATAAAAGTTCCTTTCTCATCTCCTTGTACTAATAGCCCAAGAACACTTTCTGCTTTGGTGCGGTTAGAATTGTAGAAAGAGGGGAAAGTTTTTTGTCTAATAACTTTTTAACCAGATTTTTGATAGAAGATACAAGGTATTTATTTTGTACAAGTACCTTCGTGATACATTCCACTTCGTCATGAAATATTTTATAACTTGAGACACGATATGCTCTATGCAAAAATGTAGTGACACTTGTTTTAAAATAATGAAGTGAATAATGGCACTTCGGACATAACCCGGAAGAAAGTATAAATTGTGTAAAGTGAATCTGTCAATGTGCTTTAGAGATGGGTATTCTAATTTCCGTTAACACCGACTCGCACAAGTTCAGAAATTTATTTAGACTCATGGTAGTATTACTCATTTTCCATTCCGCGAGCTTTAACTATATCTTTAATTTTACTTTTGAACTATAATCTTGAAAATTTCCTCACAAAAACTGTTCGTTCCGTGAGTTCACCCAATATCATTCATACCCGCAAAACGAGTATTAACCCGAATCATCTACCATAACCTAAATTTGCTCAAACTACGTAACTGTTTTTTCTACAATGAATACGCGTAATTTTAGATTAAACTGATACCTGTAAATCTTTCCGTTACCCGTTAAGCTTTATTATTTCAAACTGGATATGAGTTCGTATTTCAATCCATAAATCATTTATTTGAAAACAAAAAAGTGGCGTTGCGAGTAGTTCAGATACGAAATGATGATGTAGAAATGAATTGATTGCGATTCAAACTCGTACTTTTTCCAATGTATTAGCTGACACCTGCGCACATTTTACGTTCACCCCTTACCTTCTCTTTTTGATAAATTATGCTATTTTCAATACTCAGACTGGGCTCAGACTACGCCCCGGTACCGTGGGCGACGCCTAGCTAAATATTTTTTCCTCCGAAATTCACTATAGAATAGTTCTTATACACTTTACCGTTCAATTAAGGAGCAGATTGAGTCGTGCAGCAAAAGCTATGTATGAGACATGTCTTTGAGGCCGGTGTTTTCGGCTGACAGTACTCCATCTTTCGCTATTGAATAACCATTAAAAAACAGGTATGCAGATGTCCACGGATTTTGTAGGTACATTTCAAATAATAAAACTATTGTCATTAAAGTTAGATGGGATGCTATGTCATTTTATCAACAGGTTCTTTTCTGATAGGGAAATTCACCAACTCTAAGTTAGTCGTTGCAAAGTTACATTTTACGAATAGGCCCGAAGTGCACACTAACAAGCACATAATGCGGTCGTTAAAAATTACCGAAGGAAAGTAGGAATAACTTAAATTTGAGAACTTAACTGTTACTCACATTCGGTGATGAAAACTTCATTCGAAAAAATGTTTGAGAATATTTCTTTGGATCCCCATTTTCTATTTGTTTTATTTTAAAATGTTGTTACGACAACATTGCTTTGCTCGTAAGGAAAATTAACTTAATATGAGTTCGCATAAATGAAGTTTCACGATATAATAAAGAAAGAAAGAAAGAAGGAAAGAAAGAAAAACGTTTATTTTCAACTACGTTGCCACATGAGATACATGCCAACTTATTGGATTTTAAAAATTTCTTAACATAAGACGTCCTAAGACAAACGTTCCATACGAGAAGTACTTATAGACAAACTGTCCAAGGTGCACAAATAGATGTGGTTAGCACCAAACTAGCTAGCTCCGACCACCAGTAAAACGGATAGAAACGTTTCCTCCTTTCCTTCCCTACCTGACGACCACGGTAGCTACAGTCTCAAGGCTTACATGGATAAACCATACGAGGTATACTAATAGACAAACTATACGAGATGTACTATCAGAGGTGCACAAATATACCATACGAGGCGTACTAATAAACAGACTATACGAGGCGTACTAATAGACAAACCATACGTGGCGTGCTGATAGTCTCACTCTGTCAAGGGATAGTTGAATAAAAAATGAAAAATATCATCTCATGGATATTTTATATTCCAAGAGATGGCTGACAACTTATGAATAATTCTAATACTACTAAAGAATTCGTCGGAACTCCTAAGTTACTAGTGAAATCGAAGTAAGAAAAAGACAAAAAACGCTACACCGGAGCAGATTGAAATACCGTCGTAAATGACAATCAAGTATTGAGAAAAGGTTAGTCACAAAGTAATTTATTAAGAACATCGCGCAACACAGTGCGCACATTTAGAAATGCGTAAACAAATTTACACGCATAAATAAAACTTTTGACTTGTTCAGCATACGGACATAGGGATAATTTTTTCACGAGCGCTTCATTTCATTTATCTGTTTATACTCTTAATTTCTTCTAGTCACAGAAATACCCTTTGGAATCGTGATAGATCTATTTATGAATCATTAAGCAAGGGCAATCAATTTATTTATTTTAGGATTTGGTTCAGTGTTAACTGATCGCAGAGATTTAGGTAAAATGTAATGTGTCATGAGGTTTTGCTTCTACGCAAAAAATAGAAATAGAAACATATATATGCATTTGTGTATATATATATGAGCGAACATGTACATTTGCACACAGATACATAGACATTCATATTTGTGTGCGCACACGTACACACACATGCACACACTTACAAAAACATATTTATATATATACGTATTGAAAATGAATATAAGAAAAATAAGAATACTAATAAACATAAAAAACAATCTTGCTCTTGCTCATCTAAAATGACAGTCAAGCTTTGTGTAATCGTGAGAAATAACCTGAGGAAAAATAAAGAATAGGATAAAAGACTTCGAAAAACGTATAAATGAAATGGTTTGTAATTTCGGAAAAGAAATTTTATGAAAACTTAAGTTAGCGTCAAGGAACAACAACAAAAAAAACATTTCATATCCTCTCGGTATTCTCTGCAACATCATGCGGACATGGGTACATGGGATAGAATGGAGATACAATGTATGCCGGATATCACTCATGATTAGCAGAGATCTACAAAATTTTGGTAGAAATTCGTAGAAAAACAAATATATACTCAACGTCAAATTTATATCTTGTTCAACATACGGACAGAAAGAAATTTTACTACGATTCATATGCTCAAATTGCATTTCATTTCACTAATTATATTTTTTATTTTTCCGATTCAGAAAAACACCCCTGGGGAAGTGATAGATCTCTTTTTTAATTGTTTCGCTAGTGCAATAAAATTATTTAACCGGATGGTTTTCATGTAAACAAATGAAATAGAAACATGTATATCTATTTATGTAGATATACATGTACCTATATACGTACACACGCATATTAATATATATATATACTTATTGAAAATGAATATACAAATATGTACATAAAATAAAAAGATAAAAAACAACCTTCCACCTACCATCGAAAACGACAGTCGAGCTCACTGTAATCCTAGGAAATCATTCGGAAAAAAAAACTTAAAGGAAAGAAGACTTCGAAAAACGTACTAATGAAAACCTTTTTAATTTCCTCATATAAATTTTCAAGAAAACTCAGGTTACAGTCAAGGAACAATACAACAGCAAAGAATACTTCTCGGGGTTCACATCTTATCGGTATTCTCTTCAACATTATACGAACATGTGTACATGGGATAAAATGGAATAACATAGTGGCCGGATATCACATCTGAGTGGCGAACATTTACAAAATTTGGCACGTATAGGTAGATTAAACAATGGTCCACAATGACCGTTTTAATTACGGAAATTTAGAGTTTTTAATTTGAAAGTTCAGTGGTAGTGCGAGCTGAAGCGCACTGAAAAATAAAAAAATAAATAAATGCTTTAATTACCCCCTCCCCCAGCTCAGCTGAAATCGATTGCAACATCTTCGAGAATGATTTTGAAATAGTGAGACAGCGTTAGCCAAAATTTAATTTATTAAAAACATAGCACAACCCTCACATCTAGAAACCTGTATATTGGTGTACACACAAAATGCATTCCAGAGTCTGTTTGTCATACGGATGTTAAATATAAATACAGAAAAGAGATAATAAAAAATAAGGAAGATGAAACACTCCTAATTATGGAAAAAACGACCTTCATTTCGCTGCATTGAACTGAATGCTTTGGTGCTCATTATAGTCGACAGAAATAAATAAGATCAATATTGGAATGGCTTAGCAACCGTAAAATGAAATAATTTCTAATTTTCTAACCAAAATTTCAGGAAAGTCAAAATTTCAGATAAATGGGAAATTCACACCGAAATGCTGCAGGCCCTATGACAGAGATGCAAAATGACGTGACACATTTACTTTAAATTCTTTTACAGTTTTAGAGTTTTTGATGTGCTGGGGAAGCTTGTTCCACAAAAAAGCTCCAGAAACTGAGAGAGGTTTTTTCCCACCTTAGATGATTTCAAAATCACATGGTTTGAGTATTGTATTTCTACTAGTGAATTCAAGTTCCTTAAATTATCATACTCTTTATATTCATAAATGTTCAATTTGGTTTCCATAAATTTTCTATCTCCATTGAAGACCGTACCGAAGAAGTTCGCAAAAATGCTGAACGTTTCATTGGAAATTGGTAGACGCTTCACAATGCTGAATAGAAATAATGGAAATAAAATAATTGGAAACCGGTTTGAATGTAGTTGAAAATTCAATAAGCTATTGCGAATCAAAGAAAATTGTATTCCATTTTATCGGCATTTATTTTCAATCAAAAGTAATTTTCTATAACTTGAGTGAACAGATCTAAGCTGCTGTCTAGGACCATTCACAGTAAAGCAAATGAGATATGAGGAGTTAATTGAAAGAGTCGCACTCTCTGCGCCACTCTTCAAAATGTCAAATCTATAAATGATTAAAAAAATTGCATGGTACGATTTTTAAAGTGAAGACAGTACACCGCTTTTCCGTTTTCTTAATGAGTGAATGAACAATGTTAAGATTAAAAGGAATATGGAGAGTATAAAAAGTAAGAAAATAAGTCATCAACTCTGAAACGATTACAGAAATTAGAATATTATATATGAATGAAAGTAATCTGTACCTGCGATTCACATCATTAAAACAACAGTGGTAACGCAGATTAAACTCACACCAATTTAAGCAAGCCACCCTACCAAATCATGCTGGAGCATAAAACAGACAACGAGACTTTAATAGTAAACTAGACATGACATGGTAGAATTTTCTGACAAGGAGCTGACGTTCAGGTCGGACTATGTATGAGTTGAGACGCACATTTATGAATTGAGTGAATGCTAGTCAGCCATACTGATTAGAATTTTTGCTTATAGGCTGCACGAGTATAGTTTGATTTTTGATTTATACATACATCCTTTGTACTAACGCCGTTATTGATGGCTCAATGTCCAAAGGTCTGAAAAATATTTACCAAAGATATTGTAGGAAAATGAAGATTCGTAACTTTTGACTTGAATGCGGACTACATTTCTTGCATTCATAGACATAACATTATATCCTGTTTTAATGATTTCGAGGCTATAAAGCAAAGTGAAGAGTCTCACCATGATCATTGGCCCAGATGGCTGATTGCACAGCGGCAGCGACAAGACAGGGGCTGAGAAGACACGCCAGCACACATGCTAGAGCGAAGGCCATGACTCGACTGCAGGGACCATAACTCAGGGCCCAGCAGCAGGCTTCAAGTTTTTATCGATAAGGGTAGAATCTTCACTCAATGCCAAATTTTACCCTAAGTTACTATTTTTCACCATAAAAATCGGAATAAAATAAAAATTTTACAAATACTGCAGACTAAATTTAAAACTGTTTACAGAACTATTAAAATTATCTTAATAATCGAATCTTGCGATTAAAATGCTTCCAACTAATAACAAAAATTTCATTTATCAAGAAAAAATAATTTATAATTTGTAACTAAAATCTAGTTGAATAAGCCAACCACGAAAACTATTCTCTTTGACAGATTAAAATGAAGAAACCACGCTAATCTAAAAATTTAGGAATAAAATCTGAATAGGAAATCAACATCAAGTTGATTGCTGAGAGCATTATTACTAAGTATGCATCGTATGGCCTCCATTCTTTCAAATAAGTTCGTGAAATCACTTTAGTATTTCAGATGTTACCAGTTTTCGTATGAGCTTCACTGGGATGCCTCGCGAAGACATAAGTAATTACATTACGAAGAACATTCATGGACTCAAAATGAAATTCACGGACCTAAAATTTTTTGTCTTAAATCTCAAACGGTTGTAAATTTTGTTTATATCCAGGGAGCGTGTCAATAGCTGGATGTTATTTATAATATAGAAATTCAACCAATGAGTGGTATGAATGATAGCATCACCTTGCTGATAAACTCAGATATCCCAGTTAAAATGATGGCATCCAGTGACAAAAGAATGCACGTTCTATCATGCTGGCGTATCCATAAGACGTTAAGTAACCTCCTTCTATCATTGCCCAACTTCTTCATGTACGAAAATGCACACCAGCCTGTTGTTGATCCTCTCCAAGATGTCTCATTGAGTACATATTATCAGCAATGTCCTCAGCAGAATAATGTTGTTAAGACCAGTCACGTTTATACAGACAGAATTTTTTCACGTATGCAAACAAACTTAATATCTTCCATAACAATATCTAATGCCACAAATTAATGTGAATATCAAAATTCTACTGAAACTAACATTAATTTCACTATCCAATGATGAAAATGACATATATAAAAGACAGAAAACAAAAAGCAGTTTATTTCCAATAAGTTGATACATGGAATGTTTAACGTTGATTTTTGAAATACCTTAACATTAAGGCAGCCCACCCACTGATGCGATGCGTGCGACGCCTTGCGAAATCGCACGGTTCATTTGCAGCATCGTAGGAATAGCATTGTGTTGACTAGCTCACCGCCCACTGAGGCGATGCGACTCCTGCCTTCATTTCTCCTCATTTGTCTGTCGCACCAAAATGCTGCATGTTGCATTTTTCGTGCGACGAGGCGATGGTCACTAGCTTCTGTGCAGGTTGTCATAACGTCATTTTGGTTTCATATGGATGAATATAAAAATAATTAAAAGGGAATTATTTATGAGAATGCAAGAAATTTTTCTCAGTGATGCATGTTTGGGCGACAGCGTGAGGTAGAGACAATGTATAAAATTGTTTTTTTCATATATTAGCGATAATTGGTGTGAAACATATACCATAGCACCAAAAAAACATTCCTAAAAGTTTCGAAACCCACAAATAACTAAAATAGACATTAAATAGTCATTCTAAATGTCAATTGAAATGAGTAAGATTTTTCTATGCAATGGCTGCGGGGGGACATGAAACACAACAATATGGCGCTGCTTGGCATCCATACCGCTTGCAGCTAGCACTGACCAACGACTTCGAAGCTTGAGCTTGTCTGGCAGTTGGATATCACGTACGAGCTTAATTTTTCTATGATGGCCTCCCAACCAAAAATGGAAAAAGTGAAAAATTGGAACGATCGGCGCTGTATGATCAATGTGATGTACTGTACCATGACAAAAACTGCCACGATACACTACGGAATCATAATCCCATTGCCTAGATTGTTTACGTTGCCGTCGTTTGTACCACAAGTAGATCACCACTAGATCCATGTTCAAAGATGACTGAGCGGTCACTAAAATTTGTATACATAAAATTTCCCGCAGTGCAGCTCAGCAGTTGAGTACTACAAAGCTGGGCCCGAGTTGTCGCCAGATGCAGGACGTTTATTGGGTTCTCGAGCAATACTAGTTGTTTCAGTGGGCGGTACTGATGCAACGCGTCGCATGAGACGTAAAAGGCTCTGTTTTCGTGCGATGTCTCTTCTATCGCTGCCACATCGCCTCAGTGGGCGAGCAGCCTAAGATCCTTAGTCGAGATCTACACATCGGCATCGTAATTCCCATTTCATTTGTCGTTATAAATGATTGAGAGAATAGCCCGAAAAATACATTCACTTCGTTGCGTTCACCTGATTTTGATAATACATATAAATGCAAGTAACAAAGAAACCAATCCTAGCAAAGCGTTGTTGAAAACACTCATGGCAGTGCACACATATATTGAAATACGAGCTTAGCAAATAATGATATGGGGGATTAATGTTGAAAGAAAAGTGGGCAGATTTGAATTACTTTGTGTTTACGTTGGGAACAATTTTTTCTTTCTCACGTATCCACTAGCATGCTAAATTACGAGATGATCAGATTCATGATATTTCCAACGTCAATAATACAGGCACAAAAGAGTTCACCGAAGTCTAAAACATAAGAAGGATTGTTGCACAATGTTAACCATAACACTTGCAACATAGCTGAGACAATACGAGAAGCTAACTACCTAAACTGTGTCATAATATACTCACTAGCGTAAGAAACAACAAAATACCACACGAGACTAAGAAGAACATTTTAGGACAGGAATGAGAAAATGAAACACTGCTGTTTTAGAAGGCTATTACCTATGGTGAATCTCGTCGGATTTTAAATTGTTTTTATATGAATGGCCCTGAGTGGATACACATACTGTAAATGGGCACCGTGAAGCCCATGTCAATGGTTTCACTAAAGACTAAGAAAAAAATATAAAAATGTATCTAATAGCTATTTAGTTGAATTTTAATAATGTTTATTCATGAATGCAATACAAGAACGATAAATATGAGATAGTCCTTGGGATGGAAACACTTGTGACAGTTTCTACGTACATTGATGCATGTGTTTCGGCTTTCTTAACTTCATGGAATAACGTTGAAAGTATTTGTGTATAGATCGTAAATTCAATTGTTTTTCATAAAAGAATTAATGAAAGCTTGAGTTGGTGACTACCGGTTGATCAGTCATAACATGAAAATCCTCTTAGACACAAAAAGCGCGTCACACAGCTGTGAACGTGTTAATCTACATCACAAGTTTGATGTTCTGTAATAAATTAGGAACAAGAAGTTTTTTGAGGAGGATGACGACCGATTTTTTGCTGTGTTTCAGGTTTTTTAACCCTATCTTCCACCAATTTCGTACAACTGTCTATGAACTGTGCAGGAAATCGTTCTCATTCATTTGGTGTTAAAGGCCTCTAGTTGGGCCCAATTTCTTGCCAAGCCGTTTAACTAACACCTAATAAATTTCATTCGTTCGAGTGGAAGATATTTCTATGCAAACGCGAAAAAATCAGGAAATCAGTCATGATGTAGGTTCAAATACTTAGTTCCATAACGAGAGCACTTTAACAACAACCATTTCTCCTCAGTTGAGTTTTATATTGCTAACAGTAACTTCATCTTCCGTCAAATAAAAATGAAATGAAGTTGTTCGAAATTAGCCACTATCATGTGTAATGAACTGCTCTGTAATTTCAAAAATTAATTTGTTTTATGTTACTTAAACGCCTTGCCTTGCAAATATAATCCATGCATTGACGAGCCAAGTAAGATATTTTAATGTTCAACATAATTAACTCTACTTGCAGGCTCCGTGTAAATTCCAAGGATAATGTCATCAGTAAGCTAAGTGGACCAGGCAAAAAATTTGGCCAACATTAACAACTTTAAACATTACATGTTATAACGTAACATATTTTAACCTAACATATTCTAATCTATCTTGACCTACCCTATGCTAACCAAATCTATCCTAACCTAACCTGTATTATCCTAACCTAACTTTATCCAATGCCATCGTTAGGTAGGTGAACCCACGAAAAAATTCAGTCAACATCACCTAACTAATTCTAACATAGCATATTCTAACCTAACCCATACCAACATAACATATACTAACCTATCTAATCCTAACCGATGATATCCTGATAAAATGTCAAACATAAAAAAACGTGAACCCGTGAAAATTTCATAAGCATTACCTAACCTATGGTAACCTAACCTATCCTAACTTTACATATTCCAACCTATCCAATCCTAACCTATCTTATCCTAACTTATCTTATCCTAACCTATCTTATCCTAACCTATCATATCCTAAACTTTCTTATCCTAACCTATCTCATCCTTACCTGTCTTATTCTAACATATCAATGCATTATGGGCGATCTTTTAATGTAAGACTTAGGAATTCAGTATCTATGATACTGCAAACTCGGATGAAGAGCGTTACACACCAACTTAGTTTTAAGCGTAAAAATTCTATGGACAATGGCATGGTTTCGCTAGGTTGACCCGAGAAGAACATTCGGTCAACATTACCTTGCGAATTCCAACATAACCTACCTTAACCTAACATATCCTAACCTACCCTAACCGATCATATCCTGATAATATATCGAACATAAAAAACCGTGGATCCGTGAAAAAAATTCATTAACATTGCCTGAAAAATTCTAACATAACATATTCTAACCCAGTGGTTCCCAACATTTCAAATACAGCAACCCATTTTAGAACAAGCAATCAAGAAGCGACCCCAATCCTTTAAAATATTTTATATACATTTATTTTTCCTATAAGAAACTGTCATATATTGCGATTTATTCGTGAAGTAACTGTACATTCCGTAAATATATGATTATTTAAAAATTTATTCATAAAAAATTTCAAAGCTCCTACAAGACATGAATTAATTGTAAATCAATTCCAAATTATTCGAACAAACAAATTTCACACCGTTATGTAAAGTATGTTTATGATCTGACCTTAATGAGAGGGCCGGACGGCTAGCATTGTAGTTTTTTAGCTAACAGTTCTATCATGGGCTCCGTTGTCGATATGGCACACCTCAAGTCGTCTAGCATATCTAATTTATTTCGGTACTTGTTTTTAAGAATGAGAAGTTAGGAGAGTGCTGTTTCACATGAGTAAGTTGTTGGGATCGGTAATAAATTTCTTATTGCAATTTCTGATATTACTGGAATTTTGGAAATTTTTTGCCCAAAATTCTTGAAATTGCAGTTCACCAAACCATGATTTAGCTTCAATGCTGTTTTTCAAGTCGATGAACTCTTCTTCTGCTGCTTCAGGGACATCAGATACACTGGCATTTAAAAGGGTTGATTGTAAGGGAGAAAGATTTGGAACAGTGATCAAGAAAATATTTTCTTATCTGAACAGTAAAATTTCTCAAAGGTTCTTGTATCAAGCCATGCAAGTCTTCGATGTCCATTTTCATTTGCCACTTCTTCAACAAGTTGGGCAAGTGTTGGGAACATGTATAATTTCTTTTAAATAATTTTGTTGATCCAGGGTTCCAATTTAATTTTGAAAGACGATATATTTTCAGACAAAGATATTATCGTACTTTCTTTACCCTGTAATCCTGGTTAGTATATGTTATGTTGGTTTGGGTTAGGTTAGAATATGCTATGTTAGAATTAGTTAGGTGATGTTGACTGAATTTTTTCGTGGGTTCACCTACCTAACGATGGCATTGGATAAAGTTAGGTTAGGATAATACAGGTTAGGTTAGGATAGATTTGGTTTGCATAGGGTAGGTCAAGATAGATTAGAATATGTTAGGTTAAAATATGTTACGTTATAATATGTAATGTTTAAAGTTGTTAATGTTGGCCAAATTTTTTGCCTGGTCCACTTAGCTTACTGATGACATTATCCTTGGAATTTCCACGGAGCCTGCAAGTAGAGTTAATTATGTTGAACATTAAAACATCTTACTTGGCTCGTCAATGCATGGATTATATTTGCAAGGCAAGGCGTTTAAGTAACATAAAACAAATTAATTTTTGAAATTACAGAGCAGTTCATTACACATGATAGTGGCTAATTTCGAACAACTTCATTTCATTTTTATTTGACGGAAGAGGAAGTTACTGTTAGCAATATAAAACTCAACTGAGGAGAAATGGTTGTTGTTAAAGTGCTCTCGTTATGGAACTAAGTATTTGAACCTACATCATGACTGATTTCCTGATTTTTTCGCGTTTGCATTGGAAATATCTTCCACTCGAACGAATGAAATTTATTAGGTGTTAGTTAAACGGCTTGGCAAGAAATTGGGCTCAACTAGAGGCCTTTAACACCAAATGAATGAGAACGATTTCCTGCACAGTTCATAGACAGTTGTACGAAATTGGTGGAAGATAGAGTTAAAAAACCTGAAACACAGCAAAAAATCGGTCGTCATCCTCCTCAAAAAACTTCTTGTTCCTAATTTATTACAGAACATCAAACTTGTGATGTAGATTAACACGTTCACAGCTGTGTGACGCGCTTTTTGTGTCTAAGAGGATTTTCATGTTATGACTGATCTACCGGTAGTCACCAACTCAAGCTTTCATTAATTCTTTTATGAAAAACAATTGAATTTACGATCTATACACAAATACTTTCAACATTATTCCATGAAGTTAAGAAAGCCGAAACACATGCATCAATGTACGTAGAAACTGTCACAAGTGTTTCCATCCCACGGACTATCTCATATTTATAGTTCTTGTATTGCATTCATGGATAAACATTATTAAAATTCAACTAAATAGCTATTAGATACATTTTTATATTTTTTTCTTAGTCTTTAGTGAAACCATTGACATGGGCTTCACGGTGCCCATTTACAGTATGTGTATCCACTCATGGCCATTCATATAAATACAATTTAAACTCCGACGAGATTCACCATAGGTAATAGCCTTCTAAAACAGCAGTGTTTCATTTTCTCATTCCTGTTCTAAAATGTTCGTCTTAGTCTCGTGTGGTATTTTGTTGTTTCTTACGCTAGTGAGTATATTATGACACAGTTTAGGTAGTTAGCTTCTCGTATTGTCTCAGCTATGTTGCAAGTGTTATGATTAACATTGTGCAACAATCCTTCTTATGTTTTAGACTTCGGTGAACTCTTTTGTGCCTGTATTATTGACGTAGGAAATATCATGAATCTGATCATCTCGTAATTTAGCATGCTAGTGGATACGTGAGAAAGAAAAAATTGTTCCCAACGTAAACACAAAGTAATTCAAATCTGCCCACTTTTCTTTCAACATTAATCCCCCATATCATTATTTGCTAAGCTCGTATTTCAATATATGTGTGCACTGCCATGAGTGTTTTCAACAACGCTTTGCTAGGACTGGTTTCTTTGTTACTTGCATTTATATGTATTATCAAAATCAGGTGAACGCAACGAAGTGAATGTATTTTTTCGGGCTATTCTCTCAATCATTTATAACGACAAATGAAATGGGAATTACGATGCCGATGTGTAGATCTCGACTAAGGATCTTAGGCTGCTCGCCCACTGAGGCGATGTGGCAGCGATAGAAGAGACATCGCACGAAAACAGAGCCTTTTACGTCTCATGCGACGCGTTGCATCAGTACCGCCCACTGAAACAACTAGTATTGCTCGAGAACCCGATAAACGTCTTGCATCTGGCGACAACTCGGGCCCAGCTTTGTAGTACTCAACTGCTGAGCTGCACTGAGGGAAATTTTATGTATACAAATTTTAGTGACCGCTCAGTCATCTTTGAACATGGATCTAGTAGTGATCTACTTGTGGTACAAACGACGGCAACGTAAACAATCTAGGCAATGGGTTTATGATTCCGTAGCGTATCGTGGCAGTTTTTGTCATGTTACAGTACATCACATTGATCATACAGCGCCGATCGTTCCAATTTTTCACTTTTTCCATTTTTGGTTGGGAGGCCATCATAGAAAAATTAAGCTCGTACGTGATATCCAACTGCCAGACAAGCTCAAGCTTCGAAGTCGTTGGTCAGTGCTAGCTGCAAGCGGTATGGATGCCAAGCAGCGCCATATTGTTGTGTTTCATGTCCCCCCGCAGCCATTGCATAGAAAAATCTTACTCATTTCAATTGACATTTAAAATGACTATTTAATGTCTATTTTAGTTATTTGTGGGTTTCGAAACTTTTAGGAATGTTTTTTTGGTGCTATGGTATATGTTTCACACCAATTATCGCTAATATATGAAAAAAACAATTTTATACATTGTCTCTACCTCACGCTGTCGCCCAAACATGCATCACTGAGAAAAATTTCTTGCATTCTCATAAATAATTCCCTTTTAATTATTTTTATATTCATCCATATGAAACCAAAATGACGTTATGACAACCTGCACAGAAGCTAGTGACCATCGCCTCGTCGCACGAAAAATGCAACATGCAGCATTTTGGTGCGACAGACAAATGAGGAGAAATGAAGGCAGGAGTCGCATCGCCTCAGTGGGCGGTGAGCTAGTCAACACAATGCTATTCCTACGATGCTGCAAATGAACCGTGCGATTTCGCAAGGCGTCGCACGCATCGCATCAGTGGGTGGGCTGCCTTAATGTTAAGGTATTTCAAAAATCAACGTTAAACATTCCATGTATCAACTTATTGGAAATAAACTGCTTTTTGTTTTCTGTCTTTTATATATGTCATTTTCATCATTGGATAGTAAAATTAATGTTAGTTTCAGTAGAATTTTGATATGTGGCATTAGATATTGTTATGGAAGATATTAAGTTTGTTTGCATACGTGAAAAAATTCTGTCTGTATAAACGTGACTGGTCTTAACAACATTATTCTGCTGAGGACATTGCTGATAATATGTACTCAATGAGACATCTTGGAGAGGATCAACAACAGGCTGGTGTGCATTTTCGTACATGAAGAAGTTTTGCAATGATAGGAGGAGGTTGCTTAATTAACGTCTTATGGATACGCCAGCATGATAGAACGTGCATTCTTTTGTCACTGGATGCCATCATTTTAACTGGGATATCTGAGTTTATCAGCAAGGTGATGCTATCATTCATTCCACTCATTGGTTGAATTTCTATATTATAAATAACATCCAGCTATTGACACGCTCCCTGGATATAAACAAAATTTACAACCGTTTGAGATTTAAGACAAAAAATTTTAGGTCTGTGAATTTCATTTTGAGTCCATGAATGTTCTTCGTAATGTAATTACTTATGTCTTCGCGAGGCATCCCAGTGAAGCTCATACGAAAACTGGTAACATCTGAAATACTAAAGTGATTTCACGAACTTATTTGAAAGAATGGAGGCCATACGATGCATACTTAGTAATAATGCTCTCAGTAATCAACTTGATGTTGATTTCCTATTCAGATTTTATTCCTAAATTTTTAGATTAGCGTGGTTTCTTCATTTTAATCTGTCAAAGAGAATAGTTTTCGTGGTTGGCTTATTCAACTAATTTTTAGTTACAAATTATGAATTATTTTTTCTTGATACATGAAATTTTAGTTATTAGTTGGAAGCATTTTAATCGCAAGATTCGATTATTAAGATAATTTTAATAGTTCTGTAAACAGTTTTAAATTTAGTCTGCAGTATTTATAAAATTTTTATTTTATTCCGAGTTTTATGGTGAAAAATAGTAACTTAGGGTAAAATTTGGCATTGAGTGAAGATTCTACCCTTATCGATGAAAACTTGAAGCCTGCTGCTGGGCCCTGAGTTATGGTCCCTGCAGTCGAGTCATGGCCTTCGCTCTAGCATGTGTGCTGGCGTGTCTTCTCAGCCCCTGTCTTGTCGCTGCCGCTGTGCAATCAGCCATCTGGGCCAATGATCATGGTGAGACTCTTCACTTTGCTTTATAGCCTCGAAATCATTAAAACAGGATATAATGTTATGTCTATGAATGCAAGAAATGTAGTCCGCATTCAAGTCAAAAGTTACGAATCTTCATTTTCCTACAATATCTTTGGTAAATATTTTTCAGACCTTTGGACATTGAGCCATCAATAACGGCGTTAGTACAAAGGATGTATGTATAAATCAAAAATCAAACTATACTCGTGCAGCCTATAAGCAAAAATTCTAATCAGTATGGCTGACTAGCATTCACTCAATTCATAAATGTGCGTCTCAACTCATACATAGTCCGACCTGAACGTCAGCTCCTTGTCAGAAAATTCTACCATGTCATGTCTAGTTTACTATTAAAGTCTCGTTGTCTGTTTTATGCTCCAGCATGATTTGGTAGGGTGGCTTGCTTAAATTGGTGTGAGTTTAATCTGCGTTACCACTGTTGTTTTAATGATGTGAATCGCAGGTACAGATTACTTTCATTCATATATAATATTCTAATTTCTGTAATCGTTTCAGAGTTGATGACTTATTTTCTTACTTTTTATACTCTCCATATTCCTTTTTTTCTTAACATTGTTCATTCACTCATTAAGAAAACGGAAAAGCGGTGTACTGTCTTCACTTTAAAAATCGTACCATGCAATTTTTTTAATCATTTATAGATTTGACATTTTGAAGAGTGGCGCAGAGAGTGCGACTCTTTCAATTAACTCCTCATATCTCATTTGCTTTACTGTGAATGGTCCTAGACAGCAGCTTAGATCTGTTCACTCAAGTTATAGAAAATTACTTTTGATTGAAAATAAATGCCGATAAAATGGAATACAATTTTCTTTGATTCGCAATAGCTTATTGAATTTTCAACTACATTAAAACCGGTTTCCAATTATTTTATTTCCATTATTTCTATTCAGCATTGTGAGGCGTCTACCAATTTCCAATGAAACGTTCAGCATTGTTGCGAACTCCTTCGGTACGGTCTTCAATGGAGATAGAAAATTTATGGAAACCAAATTGAACATTTATGAATATAAAGAGTATGATAATTTAAGGAACTTGAATTCACTAGTAGAAATACAATACTCAAACCATGTGATTTTGAAATCATCTAAGGTGGGAAAAAACCTCTCTCAGTTTCTGGAGCGTTTTTGTGGAACAAGCTTCCCCAGCACATCAAAAACTCTAAAACTGTAAAAGAATTTAAAGTAAATGTGTCACGTCATTTTGCATCTCTGTCATAGGGCCTGCAGCATTTCGGTGTGAATTTCCCATTTACCTGAAATTTTGACTTTCCTGAAATTTCGGTTAGAAAATTAGAAATTATTTCATTTTACGGTTGCTAAGCCATTCTAATATTGATCTTATTTATTTCTGTCGACTATAATGAGCACCAAAGCATTCAGTTCAATGCAGCGAAATGAAGGTCGTTTTTTCCATAATTAGGAGTGTTTCATCTTCCATATTTTTTATTATCTCTTTTCTGTATTTATATTTAACATCCGTATGACAAACAGACTCTGGAATGCATTTTGTGTGTACACCAATATACAGGTTTCTAGATGTGAGGGTTGTGCTATGTTTTTAATAAATTAAATTTTGGCTAACGCTGTCTCACTATTTCAAAATCATTCTCGAAGATGTTGCAATCGATTTCAGCTGAGCTGGGGGAGGGGGTAATTAAAGCATTTATTTATTTTTTTATTTTTCAGTGCGCTTCAGCTCGCACTACCACTGAACTTTCAAATTAAAAACTCTAAATTTCCGTAATTAAAACGGTCATTGTGGACCATTGTTTAATCTACCTATACGTGCCAAATTTTGTAAATGTTCGCCACTCAGATGCGATATCCGGCCACTATGTTATTCCATTTTATCCCATGTACACATGTTCGTATAATGTTGAAGAGAATACCGATAAGATGTGAACCCCGAGAAGTATTCTTTGCTGTTGTATAGTTCCTTGACTGTAACCTGAGTTTTCTTGAAAATTTATATGAGGAAATTAAAAAGGTTTTCATTAGTACGTTTTTCGAAGTCTTCTTTCCTTTTAGTTTTTTTCCGAATAATTTCCTAGGATTACAGTGAGCTCGACTGTCGTTTTCGATGGTAGGTGGAAGGTTGTTTTTTATCTTTTTATTTTATGTATATATTAGTATATTCATTTTCAATAAGTATATATATATATTAATATGCGTGTGTACGTATATAGGTACATGTATATCTACATAAATAGATATACATGTTTCTATTTCATTTGTTTACATGAAAACCATCCGGTTAATTAATTTTATCGCACTAGCGAAACAATTAAAAAAGAGATCTATCACTTCCCCAGGGGTGTTTTTCTGAATCGGAAAAATAAAAAATATAATTAGTGAAATGAAATGCAATTTGAGCATATGAATCGTAGTAAAATTTCTTTCTGTCCGTATGTTGAACAAGATATGAATTTGACGTTGAGTATATATTTGTTTTTCTACGAATTTCTACCAAAATTTTGTAGATATCTGCTAATCATGAGTGATATCCGGCATACATTGTATCTCCATTCTATCCCATGTACCCATGTCCGCATGATGTTGCAGAGAATACCGAGAGGATATGAAATGTTTTTTTTTGTTGTTGTTCCTTGACGCTAACTTGAGTTTTCATAAAATTTCTTTTCCGAAATTACAAACCATTTCATTTATACGTTTTTCGAAGTCTTTTATCCTATTCTTTATTTTTCCTCAGATTATTTCTCACGATTACACAAAGCTTGACTGTCATTTTAGATGAGCAAGAGCAAGATTGTTTTTTATGTTTATTTGTATTCTTATTTTTCTTATATTCATTTTCAATACGTATATATATAAATATGTTTTTGTAAGTGTGTGCATGTGTGTGTACGTGTGCGCACACAAATATGAATGTCTATGTATCTGTGTGCAAAGGTACATGTTCGCTCATATATATATACACAAATGCATATATATGTTTCTATTTCTATTTTTTGCGTAAAAGCAAAACCTCATGACACATTACATTTTACCTAAATCTCTGCGATCAGTTAACACTGAACCAAATCCTAAAATAAATAAATTGATTGCCCTTGCTTAATGATTCATAAATAGATCTATCACGATCCCAAAGGGTATTTCTGTGACTAGAAGAAATTAAGAGTATAAACAGATAAATGAAATGAAGCGCTCGTGAAAAAATTATCCCTATGTCCGTATGCTGAACAAGTCAAAAGTTTTATTTATGCGTGTAAATTTGTTTACGCATTTCTAAATGTGCGCACTGTGTTGCGCGATGTTCTTAATAAATTACTTTGGGACTAACCTTTTCTCAATACTTGATTGTCATTTACGACGGTATTTCAATCTGCTCCGGTGTAGCGTTTTTTGTCTTTTTCTTACTTCGATTTCACTAATAACTTAGGAGTTCCGACGGATTCTTTAGTAGTATTCTATCCCTTGACAGAGTGAGACTATCAGCACGCCACGTATGGTTTGTCTATTAGTACGCCTCGTATAGTCTGTTTATTAGTACGCCTCGTATGGTATATTTGTGCACCTCTGATAGTACATCTCGTATAGTTTGTCTATTAGTATACCTCGTATGGTTTATCCATGTAAGCCTTGAGACTGTAGCTACCGTGGTCGTCAGGTAGGGAAGGAAAGGAGGAAACGTTTCTATCCGTTTTACTGGTGGTCGGAGCTAGCTAGTTTGGTGCTAACCACATCTATTTGTGCACCTTGGACAGTTTGTCTATAAGTACTTCTCGTATGGAACGTTTGTCTTAGGACGTCTTATGTTAAGAAATTTTTAAAATCCAATAAGTTGGCATGTATCTCATGTGGCAACGTAGTTGAAAATAAACGTTTTTCTTTCTTTCCTTCTTTCTTTCTTTCTTTATTATATCGTGAAACTTCATTTATGCGAACTCATATTAAGTTAATTTTCCTTACGAGCAAAGCAATGTTGTCGTAACAACATTTTAAAATAAAACAAATAGAAAATGGGGATCCAAAGAAATATTCTCAAACATTTTTTCGAATGAAGTTTTCATCACCGAATGTGAGTAACAGTTAAGTTCTCAAATTTAAGTTATTCCTACTTTCCTTCGGTAATTTTTAACGACCGCATTATGTGCTTGTTAGTGTGCACTTCGGGCCTATTCGTAAAATGTAACTTTGCAACGACTAACTTAGAGTTGGTGAATTTCCCTATCAGAAAAGAACCTGTTGATAAAATGACATAGCATCCCATCTAACTTTAATGACAATAGTTTTATTATTTGAAATGTACCTACAAAATCCGTGGACATCTGCATGCCTGTTTTTTAATGGTTATTCAATAGCGAAAGATGGAGTACTGTCAGCCGAAAACACCGGCCTCAAAGACATGTCTCATACATAGCTTTTGCTGCACGACTCAATCTGCTCCTTAATTGAACGGTAAAGTGTATAAGAACTATTCTATAGTGAATTTCGGAGGAAATAATATTTAGCTAGGCGTCGCCCACGGTACCGGGGCGTAGTCTGAGCCCAGTCTGAGTATTGAAAATAGCATAATTTATCAAAAAGAGAAGGTAAGGGGTGAACGTAAAATGTGCGCAGGTGTCAGCTAATACATTGGAAAAAGTACGAGTTTGAATCGCAATCAATTCATTTCTACATCATCATTTCGTATCTGAACTACTCGCAACGCCACTTTTTTGTTTTCAAATAAATGATTTATGGATTGAAATACGAACTCATATCCAGTTTGAAATAATAAAGCTTAACGGGTAACGGAAAGATTTACAGGTATCAGTTTAATCTAAAATTACGCGTATTCATTGTAGAAAAAACAGTTACGTAGTTTGAGCAAATTTAGGTTATGGTAGATGATTCGGGTTAATACTCGTTTTGCGGGTATGAATGATATTGGGTGAACTCACGGAACGAACAGTTTTTGTGAGGAAATTTTCAAGATTATAGTTCAAAAGTAAAATTAAAGATATAGTTAAAGCTCGCGGAATGGAAAATGAGTAATACTACCATGAGTCTAAATAAATTTCTGAACTTGTGCGAGTCGGTGTTAACGGAAATTAGAATACCCATCTCTAAAGCACATTGACAGATTCACTTTACACAATTTATACTTTCTTCCGGGTTATGTCCGAAGTGCCATTATTCACTTCATTATATTAAAACAAGTGTCACTACATTTTTGCATAGAGCATATCGTGTCTCAAGTTATAAAATATTTCATGACGAAGTGGAATGTATCACGAAGGTACTTGTACAAAATAAATACCTTGTATCTTCTATCAAAAATCTGGTTAAAAAGTTATTAGACAAAAAACTTTCCCCTCTTTCTACAATTCTAACCGCACCAAAGCAGAAAGTGTTCTTGGGCTATTAGTACAAGGAGATGAGAAAGGAACTTTTATCCCTCACACACTCTCATTTACTTTCATTGAGATGCTACCATTTAATTGAAATAGTTTTAAAATGGCTTCATTTTTTAATAGGAAAGAGCGTTTGGAAGAGTGCCTGAGAAATGGTTGTGTCTACTTGTATAAATGTGATTGCTGCCTACAGTCCTACGTTGGAAGTACCACACTCCAGCAATTTAATCGTCACAGCCAACACTCTTGTATCTCCCATAGAATCGGCCGTCCATACGCATCTCCCTCCCATTCAGCTATCAGAGATCATTGCCATAGTTCAAACCCCCCTTTTAAAAGTTACATTTTTTTCACGCTCTGTGGAACTATAGAGGAATTTGACTTTAGAATTTTGGAATCGTTGTTCATTTTTACCCATAGACCTCAGTTAAATCATGATCAAAGTGCGATGAAATTAAATATTGCCTCAACTGTGTAAATAGGAGTGTGTTGGAATGTGTGTGTGTAGGCATGTATGGGTGTGTGTAGTTCTGTTATTTTGTGTAGATGTTATTGTGTGTTGGTTTGATTGCTAGAATTCAAGTGTATGTGTACGCATGGCTTCGAATATTTACGAAAAATTTTTGTTTTATTTTTTAATAGTCAGGCATAGGTATTTTTCAATGTATGCATAGTGATATTAGTTTCTCATGGTTTCTCGCAATTTCTTCATTATCGTTTTTTTTTTGTTCTTGGTTTTACAGTACTGATGATGGAATCAGAGATTCTGAAACGTTTGCAATTGAAAGAATGTTCCCTTTTATATCGATTCTTCTTTTCATTTTACGTACTAGATTTCCAGAAAATCGCCCTTTTGATTCTATTAATGATCATTATGTGCGAAGAGAAGGGAGGGGGGGGGGGGGGAGATTTACACTCATAAGATTTCGAGAAGCTTATAGAACAGTTAGCAGGAAACACTTACAAGAAGTTATCTGATTATTGCTTATGATGATTAAAATAATGGTTGGATATAGACTGAGGTGCCGCCATCTATGCATGGTGTACGACAAAGAGTTCCATTAAATAATTTGAGACAAAATAATATTCAGGTGTGAAGCCTTAACGCGTCATTATTACTCGGATAAGGTTTCATGCGATGTAGTAAGGCTTTTGCAAGTACGGGGGCAAACAGTGCATATAGTGGGAGGCGGGGGGGTTGGAGGCAAACTAATACACGTTCATTAAATTACAAAATTTCGCATATCTAATCAACTTACAATTATGGAAATTGAACCAAATATAAACAATAAAGAATAATAAAATATCTAAAACACGAATATATTTAATAGGGAAATATATATGAACATGTTTTAAATTACGTGAACAAAAGTTTACAATACCCGACTTTTTCTCGATATTATGCATTAATATTATTTTAGGATAATTCCAGAATGCAGCAATACATCCTACTGTTTGGAAAATGAGCTTCCGTTCATTCATCTACAATAACTTTTCACTGGTACAGCAGCTCTCGTTCTGAAAGATCTTAAGCATATGTAAGAAGAAGGACATCAGCTAAGATCTTTGTGAACGTATTGTGGAGTTCCATAATGAAGGTTTGGGATATCGGAAGGTATGTGTATAACTGTGAGTTCCCATAGCCTCGGTTGGAACCATAATACGCAAGTGAAAATACCGAAATGCGATTCTTAACGACCGTACTGTTCGAAATTTTTTCCGAACTGTAATGCAGATGCTAAAATTACTTGTGAAGAATTTTAGGATGCTCCACAGCATATAAGATCGAAGCCACCAAACACACAATCAGTATGGAAGTACATCGTGAAGGTCTTCAATCCCGCACCCCTCGCAGGACACCTCTTCTCCAGAAAAGTCTCGTCAAGGCCAAGCTTAAGTTTGCCAACCGCCTTTTAAATGAGCATTGTAGTCAGATGTAACCTAAGTCGAACTATTTTGGTGAACAGTACAAACAATGTTCCTTCCTTTAGCTCGTTTGTTAAAATTGAAAAAGTTGCTTTATTCGAATCACTCAAGCCTGACACATATCATCTTGTACAGTGGTTTATCAAATGCGTTATAACTAATATCAGGATGCAATGACGTTTGCCCCCGGTCAAGCCGGTGCCCATTTCAGACACCTGGGTAGAGTGGAAAATTATGTGTGAGCTTTCCCTTTACCCAACGAGGAGAAATGACTGCGCGGCGCCTGGATTTGAACTGCCGACACCTTCACGGACTGGCGCGCCCTTTACTACTCGGCCATGGCGACCACATGGATGCACCTTCCAAGTGGACCTTCCAAGAAAAATTGGGTAGACTTTCCGCGAAGACAGTGACCCAAAGCAAACTGCAAACAAGACTAAGGAATGGTTGAGGATGAAGAAGATGCACATTTTAGAATGTCCAAGTCAATTCCACGACAAGAATCCGATCGAAAACTTGTGGAGTGAATTGAAATTGAAGATTCAGTAGAGAGGTCCTAATAACATCACTGAGCTCAAAAAAATTTACATTGAAGAACAGAGTAAGATTACACCCGAAACGTGTAAAAGACTACTCTAAGCTTCTCAAAGCCATAATTGACAAAAACGGCTATGCAACGAAGTATTAATGTATGCAAATCACTATAAGTGTTGTCAAGTTTTGTTGCGTATTCATTAAACATGTTCCTATACATAAACTACCGGTTAGATATGTGTCGGTTTTAGTATATTATAAAATTTTTTATACTAATATTCAATTTTCCAATTTTTGTTTCGGACTATTTGCTTACTCTGATTTACGAGTATTTCCAAAAAAAATTAAATGGAGTTCAGCTCCAGCGATTGGCTTTGCCACTGATGAGAATTGATTTTGTGTTGACTTGACCGTTCGATGATTAAATTACCGTGTGAATAGTGTCGCTGTCTTGATGAAACGTGTACTTGCGATTTTGATGAAAGTTTTGCATTCGGATAAGATATTTTAAAAAGTGATGCTACATGGCTCTATCCATCTTTTCTCTGAATGACATAGAAAGCTCTCGTACTTTAAGACGACAAGCAACCATAAACAATCATGTGAAGAATCTTCGATTCTTCATGAAGTATTTTTAGCTTCATAGGCTGTCTCCTTTGTCTACTCAAACAATTAAATTTCAGTTTCAGCTGACCAAGTACACTCTTCTAAAACTCATTTCCTCAGTAAAAGTGTTTTATAACAAATTTTATACTATTTCAGAATAGTTTCACTTTAACAGGGGAAGTTTTTCAAGCACATTTCTTTCCTGTTGAGACTGTCATTTGGAACAAAAGACTTCAGTAAAGATTTCAATCTTTTTCGAGTGTGCACCAGTTTATTTCAAACGTTTCTTGCCGACGTGCAGTAATGGTGACGACGTGCAGAATTCGCTCTGTACGAAATTGCTTCTGGAAAACTTAAATGATTTACTTCTGCGAAGATTTTCGAAACTCTTTTACCTTGGGCATGATTTGCTCAGATCTCAGTTTGCAACGGTACATCATGTGGGACTAAAAGTGTAATTTTTATCGAATCATAGAGATTTTTGTATCCCACCTTATATAATGTGGAAAGATTTAATTCATGTAATAGTCTATATCATCCTCATCGTTACTAATATGTGTTACTACTATTTAAAATTGTATAACTAATTCGGTTTAATACCTTTCTCATGTTCCTTGTATGTTTTTGATTTATGTAATTCCTCATAATTGGAAAACATGGTGTTTAGTTTACATCTTTATTGCAAGCATTAAAAGTTATAATTTGTTGAGTTTTGCACTTGTAGGCTTACCTCGAGGTACATAAACATGAAGTCTCATGAGTGCAGCTAATATTTTCCACCGATCGTATATATGAGAGCAAGTTTATTTAAATATATCTGAACGGGTCAGTTGATTGCTTTAATCGCAAATTGATTAGAAATTTAAAAACGAGGTAAAATCCAAGGAACTAAACCATATTTAATTGGAAAACGTTTCAGAGTCTAGCTCCATCATCAGTTCAGAAATACAAATCATCATGTCTGTAATAAAAAAAGAAACAAATTGTTGTAGACAGTCATTAAAAGAGATCACGAAAACAAAAGTAAAAACATGTCTCAAATAAAATCGACAAAATGGCTATCTAGTCACTATTTGCAATGGATATGAGCTATCGGTATTGTTGAGCACCGGTTTTTGTTTAAAAATGTAACGACTCCAAAATCCTAAGGTCATGCGAAGTTGAAGCCGAATCTAAAACTTTGAAGTTTTTTGAGGATATCGGTACGTTACATTTTTCTGCATGATTGCGTACTGCGGAAAATATTAGAAGTATTCCAAATGTAAAAAATGTAATCATGTCTTCATTTGATGTTGAATCTCTTTACACTAACATTCCTCGTCAGGAAACTATTTACATTTGTTTAAACCATTCATTTTCGGAAGGTAGCTTGAAATTCATGGGCTTAAACCCGATAAATGTTCAGTACACTACTGGAACTATCTGTTACGCAATCTTTCTTTACATTTGCAGGCAAACTTTATAGACAAATAGACGGTCTAGCAATGGGGCGGTCGTTGGCACCGACCCTTGCCAACATTTCAATGTGTTTCCACGAAGCAAATTGGCTAGATGAATGTCCCTCTGATTTTAAACCAGTTTTTTACAATCGATACGTAGACGATACCTATGAAATTCAGCCATCCATCTTATGTTGAGCAGTTCGTGAACTATCTTAATCATAAGCATCAATCGATTAAATTTAACGCAGAAGTTGAAAAGAATAACTCCCTGGCCATTCTTAACTGTCTATAGTGACGAGGGGCGGAGACCACTTTCAGACGTCAACCAACTTTCACGGGACTAAGCGCCAGTTTCGTCAGTTTTTTTTCAACAAGTTTCAAAATTAATTGTGTTCAAACTTCAATTGATTGGGGCTACAAAATATGTTCAACCTTCAAAAATATTTATCGTGAATTTGAATTTTGCGCCCATATTTTACAACTAACGGTTTTCCTTTGGGTGTCATCAATTCGCAGATTAAGAAATTTCTGTCTAAGCAATACGCCTCGCATACTATTAGAGAGAGCAATAAGGACTATCTATACTGCTCGATCCCGTATTTTGGAGCGCCTTCTGAGAAATTGTCACTAGAGCTAAGATTATTGTGTTAAAGATACTTTCAAAGCCTTCAGTTATGCGTAACTCTAGTTAATAATTTTACGGTGGCTTCTTTTTTCCGGTACAAGGATACGCTTCCGATGGAGATGCGGGCCTCCCTGATTTTTTCTTACAGTTGTGTGCAGTGCACATCATCGTACGTCGGCATGCCGTCACGGAATTTTTACATCAGAGGTAGAACATCAGGGTAGAAGCTTCCGCATTGGGAACCAATTATCACACCCCTCGCATTCCGCAGTACGCAATCATGCAGAAAAATGCAACGTACCGATATCCTCCAGAGACTTCAAAATTTTAGATTCGGCTTCAACTTCGCATGACCTTAGGATTTTAGAGTCGTTACATATTTTTAAACGAAAACCGGTGCTCAACAATACCAATAGCTCATATCCATTGCAAATGTTGACTAGATAGCCATTTTCTCGATTTTACTTTGTGACATGTTTTTACTTATGTTTTCGTGATCTCTTTTAATGACTGTCTACAACATTTTGTTTCTTCGTTTATTACAGACATGATGATTTTTATTTCTGAACTGATGATAGAGCTGGACTCCGAAACGTTTTCCAATTAAATATGATTAAGTTCCTTGGAATTTACCTCGTTTTTAAATTTCTAACCAAGTTTAAGTATATATATAAATGTTATTCCCAATACGCAAGTGGAGTGCTTTTTCGTCCGGATAAGCAGCATTTGAAGGCTTTAGATTTTGATAGCCTCTTTATAGACCACTTTTCTCCTTAAAAGTGGTAGTGCTAAATACTTTTGACCACTGTACTCTATTGTACAGTATGTTTTTCTTGAAAGCGATCTCAATACCTTATCTCATGTACAAAATAAATAAAAAATTATGCTTTACTAATTACCTTCTATAGATCTACATACTGATCGCCAGTCTAGAAATCTCTAGCTGCTATAGATTTAAACTATAATTTTTTTATAATGAATCAGTTGATTTCGGGTTAGGAAAGGTTACAAAAAGTTATGCTAGTGTAATAGGCAAAAAAAGAAAACAAATTAAAAAATGGATTCCAAATTCTTGAGCAGGGGCTTTTCTGAGCTTTAACAGTTACTATATTTACATCAGTTACAACAGTTACTGAGCTCAGCAGTTTAACTAGTTGCTACTAGCTAAAAAAATCTGAAAAATCATGTACTTTATAAGGTGGTTAGAAACTGATGGTGTGTCCTTCGACAGTAAGTATGTAAAACAAAAATAATACCTTTTTACGAGTATGGATTATTTCCAACATTGATTGTTTTCGATGTATCGAATCTCAGAGTTGAATCTGCCTATTTAAACATCGCGAGAGCAGTCCCTAAAATCAGGTGATTTGAACTCGTTTTATAATAAGAACCTCAATGCAAAATCGGAATTACAGGAGTTGTTCAAAAAGTTCGTCTGGTATGGTACCGACACAAAAGCGAAATCCGGACGCGATAAAACACTTTTTGATCCCCCACAATAAATCTGGCAGCGTGAAGTATCCTTTGTACAAAATAAATTTCTCACTTATTTCTCTGATTTACTTCACGTTAATTTACAACTTTATAAAATGAAAGTCACTTAATAATGCTCAAAAATGATCGAAGTCACTTCAGATAACTGCAGCACAAAAAACCAGCAATAACATTTCAGCCTACATTTGCTTTTTGTTAATTAGAAAAACAAAAAATCCTACAAGGCATTCAGAAACTATTTCTTAGAAAAAATTTTCTGTTTCCAATGTATGAGAAGTAATAGCTGAAATAAGTTTTGAATACTTCCATGAGTAGTGTAAACCTTTCTGTGGTAAGTGAATATAACTACATAAATGTAATTATGTTCGCTAAATCTTCAAATAGTATGGTCAAATTGGACAAATATGACCTCTTAAACATAGTGGAGTATCATTTTAGAATAGAATTTTTTCTGAACACAAAAATTAGACTATTGCCAACGATGCTATGCTTAAAAGTTCACGGAAACAGACTTTTTACGGAACTGACCTTTCAAACTAGAGGAGAAATTTAATACAATGTTGAGAATAATTTTGACGCCCGTGGGTGTGATATGTGGTTGTATTAAAAAATTTTAATAAATTTGAGTGTTTCACTTTTGTTCACACGTTCAGGCAATCGAGAAAGTCAAGTCACAGAACCACGTTTCATGCTGTAAGAAACTTTCCGTTAATAAATGAGCAGTTATTGTATACAACTATGTAATATTTACCAAAATATATTCCAAATTGATAGATGTTGTCAGTCAATAAGTCCCGGGTGGCACAGACTCCAATCTCGCAGGATTTCTACACCGTCCAACCCTCTCCCTCCACCTCCAAGCAGCTACATAAAGTTGCCATTCGCGCCAATTAATGAACTATATAGTACTACTGAGGTTTATTAACCTATCTGATCGTTATACATTTATTATTAATCACTGCATTATAACCACTACAAGTACTTAGTAAGTGGATACTTCAGCGGAATACCAAAGTTAATCTGTATTAAATCATTATAATAAGTTTTAACAACGACCACTGGTGTTTGGCTATTCGACCCTCCATCCCGGCACGCAAAAACAGGCATTTTTAAACTTTTTTCACCAAACCTTAAACTAACTGAACTTGGCCTAACCCAACCCAACCTAACCTAACTTAACCTAACCTCTTAACCTAACTTAACTTAACTTAACCTGAATTAATTTAACCTAACATTTCTGTAGCTGCTCGGAGGTGGTGCTGTAGCTGCTTGGTGGTGGAGGGAGAGGGTTGGGTGGTGTAGAAATTCCCGAGATTGGACCCTGTGCGTCCCGGGTTATTCTTTATAGATAAACGAAACGTTTTTTGAGACCTAGGTATAAATTATCCTGCATATTATGAAGTATTAATTCATTTTCCAGTTGCAGAAAGCTTGTGGCCGTGCGGTCCGCAAGGCTACAACTGCTTCGTTTTGATGTTTGTGATATGCAAGTCTGAAATGCTCCCCAGTTACGAAAATTAGCCACCTTTTTCGTGTGAAGAATCTTTAAATTCTAAACTATGGTAATTTTGCACACTACATTGTGTCTTAATGATCTTTCCTTGTTTAGATAAATGATAGTCCTTTGGTTATAATCGTATCGTTCTTAACCGTTTTATTTTAATAACATGTTTTCATTTGTTCAATTCATTGTCGTATCTATCATCACATTATACGTTCGTGATATTTCTACATGGTCAACAGCTATTTCAAATTATTCTCACCTAAATCATGTGTTAGTGAACTTATGTTATCAGCTCCTGGGTTACTGCGCTTTTCTTGAACTTTCATATATTTTCCAGCCTCAAATTTCCATTATTACTATTCGAACAAGACTACTTCAGAAACTTTTTTATGCAAGTCAGTCATTGCTAAGCCAGTGTTCGTGAGAAAACTTGCCTCATTTTTCTCTCCACGATATTTTCAACATCTATCCTGAGTGACCAAAAATTGCTTAGTATAATCTAAATGGATTAAGTTCACTTCCCGGTTTTTATCGATGGTGAGTGAGACGAGTCACGAAATTAATTCAAAAATGATTGAAACTAGAACCCGAACTTATTAGAGCAAAGACTACCATCTCATTTCCTTCATTTCATGATTATTTCTGTAATTTATGTCAAGGTAGAAGAAATCAGGTTTTCCTGTGTAATTGGTAATTCCAAAGCACGTAAAGACGTGTTAATTCAATAATTCTTTTATATAATGGCTTGGTTTAGAAACGAGCAGGCATGCAGCTACCATGAAGTTTCGATTTAAACTCAATTAGCAACGTGTCTTCCGTGTGATTATATTTCTTCCGTCAAAGCGGTTTGGTTGGATAATGGCTTAGGCCTGTAAGTTTTTGCCTGGTGTATTCGCGTCGGTCGACACGTTCTCACGTTAATTGGAGCAGCTAGTAAGGCCTTAAATTCGACGCTAATTGATCTCGTTGATTTCAGGGATACAGTCACCTTTGATGTTCAACTTCATTTCTATTGATGGAAAATAATAGTTCATGATTTCGATGAAGGTACTGCTTACCTCATTCAGACTTTTTTATATTTTCTATTCATTACTCTCGTTCAGCTTGATATTTGTTCATTAATTTAACCAATATTTTTTTTTTAACTCTCCAGTCGAGAAATTGGATTGACCTTAACCAGGTTAGGAGAATTTTACAGCAATATCTGTGGCATGGGCTTGAAAGCATTTTCTAGTCCAACATAGTTTCAGGAAAGGTAACCTCAAAAAGTCGCTGGTTTTCTCTGCCTAAAAGATAAAACGGTACAGTATAGTAGGGATTGTCTTTGTGGTAAGCTACTCTATTTTTGTATACGCGCAGTAGACAGAAAAGACTGCGAGTCTCAATTAAATCATTTTTCCTAGGTCTAGTGGCAAAACTGAAATTTGTGTGTGTCTACCGATGAGAATTTATCGGCCATTGTTAGGTACAGAATCGGAAAAAACGACAGTTCTATTATTAATATGCTGATTTGTGCTGCTAGTAATATGTACGTGGAGTCGTGAAGAAACAGAAAAAAAATATGTACAACTTTGAGGGAATCAATGCCGATGCGCGTGAAACAGATGATAGCAGGAGAGGGTGCCTACATTTCATACTAAATGAATTATCTATCCCGTCTCTGCTTTTTAAGAAAAAAGTAACAATTAATAATCATGTCATTTCAACTTCGTCCGAGCTCATTTGCACAGTATCATACATAAGTTATGTTGATCAGAAGAATATTTACGTAAAAATAAAAAAAACACTACATTAATGGCTAGGGGAAGAGGCGATCATTGACATTACATGACGAAAGAGGTAATTAATTAAAGTCTATTTGTATACTTTTGGGAATGCTTGATGTATTTTTATCCCTTTATGAAGGAAATTGAGCCTTTCTACGAGAGTTGCCTGCTATTTTGTGAGTTTTTTCTTGAGTCAGTAGTAGATATGAGCGCGAAAAAAACTAAACTAGAAAATATTAATGCTCGCATTTCGTAGAAAAAATTTCCAAGGTCCAATATTGTTGCGCAGCTGAAATTTTCGGTTCATGTGATTACGTTTCATAGAAAATGTGATCGAATCTAAGCAGTGATTTTCTATTTGCAAAGTCTTCGAAGCTGTAGCACCTCGCAAATGATGTTGGATTGTTAAACAAACGAATACACATGTTAATAATGAAATGAAGCTGTGGAGTTAGAAAATTAATTTTGAAAGCCTATTGCAATTTACATTACCGACTTAAATTACAACAAACAGCTTATTTGTCAAACAAAAGTAAGCTTTCCGCTTGCTTTTTTGAAAATAGGAAAAATAGGGAAGTTTAATTTAGTTCGAAAATAGGGAAATTTATCATCCTATCAATAGTTTTACAGGTTATATTCAAAACGGTGAATCAAGATACAGCAAAAATGAAAAAACCCATGAGATCCTATAGTTCCTTATATTTGTGCAGTTTGCCAACAATTTTGCAATGAATTTTAAAAAAAATATTACTGTTCTTGTACTAGAGAAAAAAAACGCCATAGCTTGCATCATCTTTGAATAAACTAAATTCGCTGTGAATAATTTAGTGGTTGATGGGAACAATGAAACGGCCTCGGGACTAAATTTGGCGGTATATCGACCCTTTCAATGATATTCTGAATTCCGATCGAGTAGCCAAGTCCCTGTAATAAAGCCCATGGAAGCCCCCTTTTTCAGGCCAACAAAATGTTGTTGCTCAGATAATACCCCTACCACCATGAAATGATTTATTAAAATTTAATCGCAACCTCATGACATGAGTTTCATGATAAAAATACGCTCTCAGTGTGATGATCACGTTTTGCTGTTTTTTTAACGCCTTTTCATTTTCGATCTTTTGCTCAGAAATCGTGATGTTAGGCTAGTTGTCCAATATATAGTGTCCAAAATGGAGGACCAATATTGGCTTAGTTGTATTAGCTCCATGTTCCTCATAAATTGGAGATAACTAGACCTTGGAAAATTTCACAATGTGTGTGCAGCAACGCTTCTCATGTCATTTATGAGTCCAGAAAAAATAATTTTCCGTTTTATTACAGGTCCAGATCACAGGCAGATCGACGGCATCATGGTCATCAACTTCTTCGTCAGCGACCTCTTGCCGTGTGTTGGCCAGTGTTTGAGGCATAACAGTTGTTACGCGGTGAATCACAATGGTGAGAAAGAATCAAAATCTTTTGACTACTTTTTAGGAAAGTTTCAGTTGTGTCGGTCAGTTTCATGTTTTCCTTGGTGAGAAAAGGGAAGTTCAGCTTTTTTTGTAGTGTAGCTGATAGAGCGAACATGACAGTTTCATGAGAATAGAATTAGTTTCCTAGAAGGCAGCAGTATCAGCGGAAATGATTAGTTTAAACAATTTCAAATCTGCTCCAGGTCACTCTTACTTACTTTTTACTATTCCAGTTAATAGCGCCTAAGCTTAAGAAAGAGTAGTAGGCAGATAAAATGCGAATCAACCTCGGAAAAGAATGAGTCTCTAAGACCTAGTATTAATAACAAAAATTTTCAAGAACTGACTCACCTAATTTTAGTTTTTTTGAGGGAGTTTTCCTTCACATATTCAATTGATACCTTCACTAGTTTTTCCAAAATAGGTAAGCAGATACAGGCGTAGAACCATGAAACGAAACAAATTACCCTTTTTTTCACTGTATGTGTGCATCAATACTCAAGTGCATACCGAAGGATATTGATACAGTGGTGAGCGGCGGCGTTCAATGACTTGATGCTGGAAAATCTGACACAATGCGGCACTGAGAGCGTCGCACCCTATTTTATAGTGGGGGAAAAGTGGATCACAGCGCATTTTCCTGACACGTACATCCCCCCTTAACCAGATTAGCGCACAATTAATTTATCATAAAAAACTTGTGATATACAATATCAAAATAAAGATCAAATTTTAATATTTAGACCAACAAAACGCATACACCGCAGCAGCACAGTCTGCTAATGCCAAAAGAAAAAATAATATTCGCAACTCGAAAGCAAAAAAATAAAATAAAGCTTACAATACTGAATAGTTAAATAACGCATTCAAGCTAAAGGAATAAGGAAGAGCGCAAGCATAATAATAGATACATGTCATTCTTCCGCAAAATTAATGTTATAGTACTACGCAACACAGGTTACGTAATTTCAAAAAGAAAAATAGACACACAACAATAAACATTGAATACGTCAAAATAAATAAAGTTTAATTCCACGTATTGCAAAAAAAACACGGACATCAATTCATCCCATCGAAGGAAAAGTTTATTCACAACCGAGAAATTCAAAACCGTATTATAAAAATAGAAAACATTAAGTATCAAACTTACGCTGAACATAGCACACCAGCATAGGAATATCGACAAAAGAATATAACGGAATGGTACCGCAGTTAAAAACAAAGAAACACTCGCAAAATAACATCATAAAAAATAAAACAATGCTAAATGCATGACAATGTAACGCGTCGCATACCAATTTTTACATCAGAACTAGCTCGCATATGCAATGAAATAAAGTTTGCTTATAAAAACAGAATGAATGAATTAATAAATAACACACTTAAATAATAAATGCGCAAAACATCGCAAACCATATTACCTCAACTCATACGCTGGAGATGACACATTTGAATTTTAACAAACACATTTTGAAATTTCAACTTGTACGTTTACACCAAACATGATTGCACAAACATAGTTACATGAACATGGTTACCAGATCGAAAGAAATAATTTAACACGTAAAACACATAAATAAATATAATTGCGTAATCATGTATGTAAATTTTATAAATAATATAGTTGGAACGAAATTATTATAGGGAAATGAAAACTATACTTCGGTCGCCAAGCTTTTCAACGCTGGTTTCGACCACCGTGGCCGTCTCGACCCATTCACAAACACTGTTACCCCATTCATCACAACACTCCCCTTGGTAACACTACAGCATTTTAAGCACCTGCGGTTTTCCCACTCTCATGGTTCATTGTTCAGGGGGCGCAAATACTGACGACGTAAAACGAAGTATTCGGGCCTCACCCTCTCCGTGAGTACGTTCAACTCACGACGTGTATAGTGCAGCATCACGCCGATAGCTATTATGATGACAATTATCATCAAGGCTAGATCTGAGATCCGATCTGGGAGAAGATCCATGTGCGCATTCGCTTTTACCCAGTCCTCGGACACTCGACCCTGGTGTTGAGCCAGAGCTTTCGTTAGCGCATCGTCACTAACGCTCGTGACCTTGTTTCCCATTACGAGTGTTTGGTGTTGTGGGCGTTAGCTGTTGTTATCGTTGGCACTACTTAGCCCTTGACCGAGAATGCTGAGCGGGCTCACCTTCGTCAAGGCCCGGAGTCGTACTCAAAGCCCCGCGCACTCGTTCTGCTGACTCGGCAAAACACTCACGCCCTTGCTTTGCTGACTCGGCATGGCACCCGCGTCCTTGTTTCGTATGCTCTGAAATTAGAACGGAAATATCGTGATTAGCATGGCCCCCAAAAACAATAATGGTGTCACCCTGAATGCTATCCAGCTCAAAGCAGATATGTACTCTGCTGAGCTACCAGAAATTTTACCCGCATTAAAAATCTCGGCGCCAGCGTCCTGATTTCACGAGATGAAAATTCCGTTACCATTTAAACACTAACACTGATTCAATTTAGCGTCACCATTTTGGAAACGAGAACACAAATAAAGTTTTGCAAACTTGGCATGGCTTGAAACACATGAACAGAACGTGATATTTTCTGATGGTTATTAACCCTCACGTAACTTGAGGCGTAACAGTCTACAGAAAACCTTAATGAAAATTAGAATCTACAAGCGAAGTTAAAATGGAACGCAAGCAAAAACTAGCTAAAATACATACATAAGCAATGAGTACATGTTGATTAAAAGTAGAAACTTGTAAACGCATAGAAAATTGTATTATTCTAATGTAGTCAGTCGTAAATCATAACAGGTTTCAAGTCGTTTTACGTAAAGGTAGTACATGATTTTTGTTCCTTCTGTGAATTTTATTTCTAATATTGATTTCTACACAGTTTCTGTTTACTTTTGTTATTATTCCAGGACCCAACCAAGACAAATCTAATTTATTCGTCATCAGATGGTTCATTAATAAGGATCGGTCTCCCAGAGCAAAATTTTTATCTTTACGTCCCAGGTTGTAGTACATCGTCCGTTCAGCCGAATTGTTAATAATTACTGTCCTAACGTTTTAGACAATCCGAGCCGCTTCTTTAGCCCGAAATTTCACCAAATCGACATCTATGTCATAGCTATAAATTGTTTCAACATTTTCCGCTTGAAAATCTGGACAAGTGTCTCTGCCGAAAATAATGTAACTGGGTGTATCACCTAACGTCGAATTTAAGGAATGGTTAATTGCATTCTTTACCATTTCTAAACACTGATCCCACTCTGTTCACCAGGGAATTTAAGTACAATTTAAAGGAGATTTGTGATCGTTTTTTTATTACGCTCAACGATAGCGTTACCATGTGGGCTCCAGGGTAGGACTTCTTTCATTGCGATTACGTGCATCTTAACAAATTGTTTTACTGCCACTGATTTGAATTCGAGTGTTTGGTCGCTGAGTAATGTTTTTAGGTAACCAAAAGTTGCGAAACATGTCTAGACATGAAATGACCCTATCTGCCTGCCAGTTTGCGGTCGCGTACAGTTTACAGTAACGATAAAACAAATAAGCGATCACCAAAATAAATCTATTCTGTTTATCAATCACTGGAATGGGACTTAGAAAGTCCATCGACACGAATTCGAATGGTTCTTTTGCTATGGGTGCATTTAGAATTTTGATACGTGCAGAAGTGTTTGCTTTAAGTATTTGGCAGACTTCACACATGTACACAAACTTACGAATGATAATTTTCTCTAGTGGATTGTAATACCGGAGTTTGAATTTATATAAACTGTGCAATGCATCAGTATGATACACTGAATGTATACCAAGAATCGCTTTTTGTATTAACGAAGTCGGCATAACAGAAGTCAGAATAGTACTATTTCTTGAGTCGATCTGTCTTCGTCAGTAAAATACGTCATTTAAAATTAAATAATTTTGCAAGTCGATAATCGTTGACTTACTGCCATGCAGTAAAGCATCCCACACTTCGGAATAAAATGAATCCTGATTTTGCCCAGTCCGAAAATCGTCAGGTCCCCACGACACATCCGTCATTTTTGGAATGCACTCTGTTAGTCATGGTACGGTCGCCTCTGTTGGCGCCGCTCTGTTTGGTGCCGTCTGAGCGTTGTTAAAATGCATCGCACTCCGTCTGGTTACTACTGCGCTCACCTTGGCTTCACCGAGCACCGAGCCGCTATCTAGGTCAGATGCAGTCAGTTGTTCAGGTAATCTACTCAAACAATCGGCAGCGACATTATGCTTACCAGGGAAATACTTCACTATAGGATCAAAAGAATGTACATTTATGCACCAACGCGCCATTGTCGAATCGTCAGGCAATTTCTTTGTGAACAAGGGAGCCAAAGATTGGTGATCAGTTTACAAAAATTGGATATCCTAGAATTAGATATTTTAAAGCTTTAGGAGCACTCACTATAGCAAAAAATTCATTTTTGGTTGTCCTATAACGCTTTTGCATGGAGTAGAGGCTCTTGCTGTAGAACGCGATTGGTCGCATAACTTTATTCACATCGTACCCATGCCGCATCAGGACAGCGCCTATTTCAGAATTCGAAGCGTCCGTGAATACGTGGAATGGTTTCCTGAAATCAGAATGCCGTAGAACGGTATCAGATGTTAAAGCAGTTTTAATACTCTCAAAACTTTATTGGCATTCAGCCGTCCATTCAAAATCAATGTTCTTTCGTAACAGTTGGGAAGAGGATTCGAAATTGACCCAAACAGGGGTATGTAACTGTGGAAACAATGTGCGACTCCCAAGAATCTCTGCAATTCCTTCACGTTTTTCGGAACAGAGAAATTTTTGAGCTTCTCTGATTCTTGGCCGCGAATACCCTCAGCTGACACAACATGGCCGAAGTATTCAATCAAATTTAAAAAAAAAAACAGGCATTTCTCGGGCTTCAGAGATAGATTGCCGTCGCACAATTTCTTAAAAACATTCTTTAAGTCGGTCAAATGCTGATTCCTAGATTTCGAAAAAACTAATATATCGTCTAAAAGACGAAGCATAGCTTACCGAGAATATTTGAAAGGACAGAAGACATTACACGCTGGAAAACGCTCGGACTTGAACTAAGGCCAAAAGGAACTCTACGGAATTGATACTTCTCGTAGCCTATACTAAAAGCGGTGAACTTCCGGCTATTCTCTTCCAGTTCTACCTGATGAAATGCTGACCTCAAATCCAGGCTCGAAAATACGCTATTGCCCCCGAGAGTGTAAAGGATTTCATCTATCCGTGGAATCGGATACGATTCTTTAGCTATTATTTTATTGAGGGAACTCAAATCAATTACTGGACGTATCTCGCCACTCTTCTTTTTTACAACAATAACAAGATAATTATGGTCTGACATGGAGGGTTCCATAATACCTTTCGCAAGTATCTGCTTGTTCGCTTCGACTAGGTCCTCTTGATATTAATAAGGAATACGGTAGGGCGGAATATTTAAGACTGGCGCATCAGGTTTTAGCACAATTTTGTGTTTCATTACATTCGTAACACCTATAGTCTCGCCTTCTAGCGTGATTGCGTCACGGAAATTGTTTAAACGTCAATCAGCAAAGGTTTTGCGTCATTATCGTCACAAGGTACGTCGTTAATTGTTAGTGGGCGTCGTTTGCCCCTAGATTCATTAGGCACACTCTCATCTTGTGCATAAGCTTCCTGTTCGTCAACAAGAGAACAATAACAGTTCTGCATCACTTGATCGGCCTCCAACTCAAGGTCATCCCTAGAGTTATTATTTAAACTTCCACCATGACACGTATCGACCTTGGTTGAATCTGAGAGTTCATTGAATTCAAACAAATTAGCCTCTCGTACAGCTTCTTGTACTGTAGTCATGTATACCTCATGTTCTACTTCCAGCTTATCTACTGATCCATATTACTTAACATGCTATTGTTAGATAGAAAAATCTCCTCATCTGATATTTTTAGTAACAACACAGGCACATATCCCTCCGCGTTTATCGTAACCATTGATTCTGACACATAGATACTATTACCTAATATTCTCTAACTCATTAGATATCTTCCTGGGTTAGCCTTCCGCACAAACCCATTAACTAATTTTAATGAATTACTTGGTATCTCGACTGCACCACAGTGTACCACTAACGGCCTTTTTTCTTTTCTTCTTTCTTTCTTCTTCAGAGTCACTGTCTGCTTCTCAATAGCTTTTTTATCTCTATCCTTCCTTCTTTTTTCTCGAAGCTGCTTTTTTCTCTATGCCTCTTTAAATATTTCTTTTTGCATGCTATGGGCAACAACCTCTGACAGCAAACAGTCTGTATTATTCACTATGTTCATTATTACTTCCCTGTTACTAAGTAAGTGCGTGCATCTCATGCACACCATGAAAGGGCACCTTCACTCCGTCTAAAGCAATAAAACTGCCAGGCCAGGTGTTGCTGCTTCGGCCATTGAGTTCCGTTTGCGGGGTAACTAAGGTAGGACACTACACAACCTTCTTCGAAATCGCGCACTGCATTTTTTAGAAGGTCCCTTCCTAGGAGTACATCATAGTTAAATTCACCGTCTTTTATGATTAACGCACTATTATTCAATTGTTTATTATTAGGCAAGGTAATGGAAAGGTCTACTGCTCCTGTTACTTGACTTTTTTAATTTATTCCTCTGATGCTCAAATTACTAGGTTTTAATTTCTCGTGCAGGTACTTGATGTTTCGGTAACTAACTAGACACTTAGCCCTAACACTGTCAATTAGAGCACTTTAAAACTTGTGGTTGTTTTCCAGTATGATCGTGGGTTTTTTTGATTTCCTTAACGAGATCAACACCTCTCCTTCCTGTCTCAGCTGACCTGCTGTCATTATATTATAGTAGCTGCTAAACAAACCTCTGATGGTTGTTCTGATGTTACTCCTTGCGTTAGTTCTTGTACTTTCATTACGGCAAATTTCTCCGTGCACTGAAACAAAGGATCTACAACCTCTATTGATTTAGCTACCGCATCTGGCTTTGCAAATACCACATCAGGATTAAACGAGTGTTGTTGGCTGACCCTCGGGCATAATTGTCAAATACTCCATCTCAGCACTAGCCCTATCGCTCTCATTAGCGTTTACTGTAAAAAATCATCTGTGTTGTTCTTAGGAGCTTCAGCATAGTGCGCCTCGCGCTTGCCACGGCTATTACCGATCATGTTTATATTTGCTTAACACTCACAAGCAAAATATCCCAACTGATAACATGTATAGCAGGTTCTACCTGGGGAACTTGGTTTGCTAAGACCGCCTTGTTTCCTGCATGTAGTATTTACGTGTCCTGAACTATTACATAGTGAACAGTAGGGAATTTGTCTCGTCTTGGTTCCAAAATTACTAGCAGGTTGTCTCGAGTTCTCCACTCGAGCCTCGTTGCACTCCAGAGATCCTAAACCTCTGTCGCCTACATAAGCACTGGGTCTCGAGTACCTCGTAGTCCTCAACCAGAGTCTAGAAAACGGTCTGCGCCCCGGAAAACGACGATACTGTGCTGGGAGGTGTAGAAGACCTCATCAAGTGGTTCCTGCACGTCACTATCCGTCTCGTTAGGCACGTCTACTAGAAAGGTCTCTCTAGCCGGGTTCTGTGCACCAGGCTTTGCCTGTGCAATAATTGGTTTACTCTCTGGTTGATTTCGTACTGCTTAAACTATCCGGGCTAGTAACTCTTCCAAGGTCAGGAACGGTCGCGAGAAAACCTTTTTGATAAATTTACGTCAAACAAGGGAGCTAATATTGTCGTTGCTAAACTAAAAACGATTAAATCCCCCGCAAAATTTGTTGGCTCGTTTGCATTCGCATTCGCGACAACAAAGGGATGTCTCTGAAATGCAACTTCCGAAGTAGTCAAGAGATGTTCGGCCAACTTCCTAATCTTAGCCAAAACTAAGACCAGTTGGGCTGCCAAACTCTCACTCCGTATAAAATGCAACTGATTTAGGTCATACGCTAGTGCCTGAATTGATTTCTCCCCCTTTGAAATATATATGTCGTCCAAGATGCTCACAACCTCATCAAACGAATAGTTTAGATCCTAATTTACCAATTTAGTTACTACTGAGTTGAAATCTCCGACTTGCTTGTGCGCGGATCGAACAAGTAACTCCATCTTAGCCTCATCTGGATCGATATCGGGAAGCAATGTCATGTGTCTTTAAGATTCGCAACTATTGAAAATTTTATTCGTTTAAATCGTGACCTTCAGAGTTAAACTATACAATTTAGCGTGCGCTTGAATGCTGTCAACTGTTTGCACCTACTATTGGAAGTGTGATTGGCGGTTCTTGCGCAGTCTGTGGGAGATTGGTTTTGAGAGCTCTTTTGTTCGCACATTTAGTTCCTTTTCGTTAAGTTCATTATTTAGTTTGTGTGACTGTGATTTCGTTCAATTGAGTTATAATTTTGCATGTTTGTACCTCGTTTGTTTCACGCATTAGTTTGTTCGTGAGTTTGGCTCAATGCCGGTTTCAATCTTTCACATTAAACTTGAATTAATAAAACTAAACTATGAGCAGAGAAGTTGACCGTGACCCTCTGGCTGCCCGTGTGGCAGATTACCTTATCGGCTGCGATACGCAGAATTAAACGTTTAAATTAAACGTCATGTATTGGCTGCTTGAAAGCAGAGTTAACTTAAAAATTTAATCGAAGCGATACCCTTGAATTAACTAATTAAAATTAGGCCATGCTTATTTTGCATGATTCCTAACAAATTAACTTTCTACTTCGTATGATAGAGCGGAACTATATCTTGCTCTATTTTCCTCTTTCTAAAAGCTTCACAGAGGCTCTTGTTTATGGTCCCTTTTGATGGCGACAAATAGGTACGTAAACTAGACTTTTGTAATGAAACTATTATACTGACCATATTGTTATACCTTTCTTGAATTAATCGAATACTTAATATTAAAGTGTCCTAGTAAAACGTAACACTGAACCTAAACATTGTTCCGATAAGAATACGCGGCGCATCTCTACTTCTTCGGTGGTGCTAGGTATAACTTTCCTTGCCGGTAATGGAGGCCCAGCGTTGCCGTGTCGACTCGTTATACTGTGTATAAGCCTTCGTTACCTTTTGGGTGAGCAGAGGGATATTCCTGTTCATGAACAAAGCAACGTGCCTATAACTGAAACATAGTAACTTTCTGTTAGCTTGGTTGATTTGTACTTAGTTCTCGTCTTTTCACTCCAGGAGGAGTCGTTCCTTTCACTGAACAAGTTAACTTAAATGATCTCTAAATGGTAACCTACGTCATTGCACAAAGATGTCGTCTTGAAGCTCCAATACATAAGTTGTTGGTTGTTCGCTTTTAATTTCCTCCTTAAAATTACCATACAACGTGAGTTATGAAGGTTTTCGTCTCGCAAAATTCTGGGTCTTCCATTCGCTTACCACCCCTGAACAACGGAAGTTCCGCACTGGACAGAATCGTGGTGCCTCTAGGCAGTCCTGTCGCTACAGAATTACTAACGGTCGTCATTGTTGCTACACTAGGTGTACTGAACGTTACACTTTGAGTTGTCAAGACGCTAGGACCAGCTGCCGTCGGTTCAGTCATATTGTGAACCCGAAATCTCAGCACCGAAACTCGGCTCCGATTAGTCTTTGTCGTTGTGGAACGAATTTATTCACTATCTCACTCAGAATCCGACATGAATTGGTACAAGAATTACTTTGCCGCTCAATCTTAACACATTTAAAAAGTAATAACACGTAAGAAAATCAAATAAATAATGTACGTCTTAAAGTCAAATACCAAATTCCTTCCAATACTTTTCCTAACGATAATCTGTGAAAAAACACAGCACAAAACTTTAAATCTTTGACAAAATCAAATCAGTCTCTCAACAAGCACAAAAAATCAATTTATACTGATCTTAAATATCCGGAAATAACTGAGCGCGTTGCTGCGAAGCGTCTAACCTTGCTCTATTCACATAAAAAAATACTGCAGTAAAAATTACGATTGAATAAAACTGGAGGCCAAGAGCGTCGTACTCAACTCGTGTCTGAGACGCAGTGCCGTTGCCTCTCAGCTGACGTTGCCCAAGGTCGCTTTGTGTTTCTCATGACTTGGTTGACACAAATTGCCTTGCACTTGACTGTTCGAAGACTGTCTGTTAACGTTAGCACTGTTCACTGTTCAATATTCACTGTCCACGCTGTCGACGGTGACATAGATTCTTCACCGTTCTCGTTGTCGCACGACGCACGATTTGAAATTACCGCGCGATCCAAAATTGCCTGTAGAGATGTAGGTCACATTGGTTCTTCTCCTTTCCTTTGGTTCTTGATAGTTGAGCGTGATCTTATTATCACCTCGACTTCTCGTTCCTGTGATGTTCTCTGACTGCTCTGAAAATCCTTTTCTTGGCTTCTTGTTGCTCTGGTTATTTCTTCAGTTATTATTCCCCGCCGTGTTGAAACGCTGATATGAAATTCAGGTTAATTCTTCATCAGATCTTCGTGGAAACTTATTCACTGTAGTCTTCCTCGAACAATACTCGTCTTCACGTCTTCTTTCACGTCTTCACAAACTTCTCGTCTTCACTTTTTTAGAATTCTCTTCTTGATTGTATTGACGATCTTCTTATTGTCTTTCGTGGACTTCAAAATCTGCTTACTGGTCACCAATTTGTGTGAATCAATACCCAAGTGCGTACCGAAAGGTATTGATACACTGGAGAGCGGCGGCGTTTAATTGAAGCTGGAGAGTCTGAAAAAATGCGGCGCTGAGAGCGTCGCACCCTGTTTATAGTGGGGGAAAAGTGGGTCACAGCGCATTGTGCTAACACAACTGCTTACTGTTTGGAAAAAATCATCAAAATATTTCAGAGTAAAAAAGTATAGAAGCGTCAAGAAAGAGAAAAGTTACTTCGAACAGTTCTATCAAATGAATAATTTGAGGTCTAAAAATTGAAAGCAAAATATGAGGCTAGTAAGAGCTCTATTTTAAACAAAATATGAATAAAATCGAGTTCATCAGGTATGAAACATAACTGAACGTAGGAAAAATACAATCTTTAGGATTTACCAATAACTGACAAAATATGTAAACACACAGAACAAATATAATTTTCGCTATTGCAAGAAGCAATTTGCTCAAATTTTAAGCAATAAGGTAAGGTTTAAGGGGGAGAAAAAGAACACAATTTTAGAACTTCAACATGAAAAATTAAATTTTAGCAATTAAAACAATTTATTTACCACAAGTGATAAAGAATTAGATTATTTCTTAAAGAGATCGTCCCAGGCCCCTGCCAGGCCCCTGTCGCTCCGATGGTCATTTTTCATGTTTTTGTTGGAAAAGGACCCTTATATGGTGGACTATTCGGTCCTAAAATTTTATGGCGCTACAGACAACAGATCCCCCCAGTGGGGGTACGGGGACAAAATCTTTAATTTTCGAGTCCATTTCAACCCCATATAAAATGACAACAAAACGGGAAATAGAAAATTTGGCTATTTTATTTTGTTAGAAATGTTCCAAGGATTCTAAAATTGTCTTTGTTTTTGCTCTAGCATCAAAACTGAATGATGAGAACGTCTTGAAATAACAATACCAGTGAAATATCCACACCTAACAACCAATATGTCAATTTTTTTCAAAAAACTATGGCCTAATTAAAAAAATGAATTGAATAAATTGTGTTTCTTTTCAAAGGTTCCATATCATAGTCAAATTTTATGAGAATCAGACTGAAAATAAAAAATTTCATTTATGTGAAAAATTTTTTTTTGGGGGGGGGTTGGAAATCACAATTCACAGTGTGAATATGAAGTTATGTGTGGAAATTATCGAAATAAAAATTAGAACTGCATTCAATTACTTAAATTGTTCATTATATTACACTTCAACAAAAAATTTTGTTATGGCTTATACCCATAACAAATAACTTTCAACATTCAAAACGGGACTCGTAATCGAGTTTTGATGCTAGAACAAAACCAAAGACAGTTTTAGAATCATTGGAACATTTCTAACAAACTCATATAGGCTTTTTTAAAATTCAAATTTTTCGAAAAAATCTATAGCTCTAAACCCAAAATATTATTGTTGGGCTTAGAAATTGTAAAAAATTAAGAAAAATTGAAAAAAATTGAATTTGAAAACAAGCCTATTTGAGTTTGTTAGGAATGTTCCAAGGATTCTAAAACTGTCTTTAGTTTTGTTCTAGCACCAAAACTCGATGACGAGTCCCGTTTTGAAATATCCATAAAAATATACCAAAAAATTAATTTTTCGTAAAACAAAAAGAAATAAGGCCTTTATCGAAGAAGTGACTTGAGTAAAAGAGGTTTACATTCACAAAATACAGATACTGACCAATTTTCAAACGAATCGGACGAAAAAAAGTTGAAAAAGTGGGACGATCTCGTCAAGTAAAATGGTCAAATTTGGGTATAGCTACCTGTGAGCCCGAATAAGTTCAGCGACTTCTAAGGCATCTTACCTTCAACGCTATTCTAGGGTGTACTATAACGTCTAACCAAATTCATTTAACCTAGTTACCGGTTAGACTAACCAAAGAATTAGTTAACTCAATATTTGATGCCTAATTTTACAAAATAGTTTCTATATGGGCTAGATGTCAGCAGTATAGGCTAAAAACGATTTAGGAACAGACTGAAGATCAACGTCATTAACCATGGCAAATTACCCATCAGGACCAGCAATGTAGGAGAGAAGATCTGACTTAGTTATCTTACAAGACCAATATTCTGACAGGAAATGGGATTCAAGTTTTATCTTGGATACTTAGTCAGAATTACTTGCACGGATCTCCGCAGAGATTGAATTCTAAGTTTTAGCTCCAACGAAGAGGTTACTGTGCTGTGACCGATATTTTGAATAATAAGGAAGCATGAATATACTTCTATTACGGGTTAAATGGTTATGGTGGCCAGTGTCACGAGACAACTCTAGTCCCTTGTTAATTTGCATTAACAATGAAGACTAAAGGCTCGGGTTCGAGGAATTGGCAGCACCTCCACGACATTTATACACATGAGAGTGCAAGCAACAAAAATACAAAAAGACCTGGTAAACATATTAATGATTATAAATCACAAGAACATGATATTATGGAGGTACTCACAGAGTTGCAGAAACCCAACTTACGCTCGTGATTTTCAGTGCGCTTTCTTCTACTGTGAAATCCATCTTTCAGCAAATACCCAAAATACCCAAGCTCAATACCCAAATTTTCATTGCGAAACTATATTACCAACAATACAACTATCCTGATACATATTGTATGATATTACCGTAAAATACGACGTATGATCAGAGCCTGATACTACTTTGATGGACAATTGACACGCCCACAACTGCTTTGAAATCCCACACCACTTTAAATTCATATAAATGATGATTGATAATAATTGGTAATAATTCATAATAATTGGTCCTAATTGGCATGCCAATATAATTTCACACTCAATGAAAAACATATCCTAATAATTGGCCCACCAATGGACCCCTCTTCAAATTTAAATGTCTACCATTAATATCAAATGACATAACACATCCTACTACGGGAGTCTTGTCGACAGTGTGCGACACAAGCACCCCACTCATTCAGTTCTTCTTCCAACCTGTCATCAGTTCATTATCCCCATCGATTTGCAAGGTACCAATCCATTACACGAGAGTAGACAGCTGTACGGCCAATCGGCCAACCTTTTCCTATTCGATCCTGAACTCCTTCCAACCTTTAAAAATTAATAGAATCGATACATTACTCTACCGCAAATTCTATTGATTCCTATTCTCCACATTTTTTCAAAATCACTATCCATTTTTTATCACATCAATTTTGAATAATATTTTTTAAGGGCTCACCATCCCGGCTTATTTCCAGATCACATTGGAATTCCATACTCAGGCCGCCGTCAGACAAATAGCAATGGAGCAGGGCAGAACAGAGCAGAGCTGGCGCGGTGTTTTATGTTAGAGGTATTTCTATTAGGATGGCTAGACAAGTAGCACAGAGCAGTGCAGGGCAGCGCTGTCTGAATCAAGCGCCAGCGGCATTTTATCTTGGATGATAAAACACGGTCTTAAGGCCCGTTTACACTAGGGGCGTCACACGGGCGTCAAGCGCCCCACCGCCCCTCTGTGCAGCAGCTACGTGCGCTTCAGGCGGGCATCCGAGCGATTGCCCAGCTAACGATTCGCCGCCGCCCTGCCTCATGCAACACAGGCGCTGCACTCAGTCGGCTGCTTGCCGTGGTACTGTGCGGAGGTCTATGTGCTAAGGCTTCAGCTTGAACTATGGATAGCAACACCATATTTGTTTGGTCTCACTCTCTAGTAGAAACCTTAATTTAACTATACAGAGTTCTTTGCTATTTATGTTTTTAAAATAATCTTTTCACCTTAGCTTATGTGTGTTAGGTACATTTTGCAATACAATTACTGGGAATTACGTGTATCTTCGCTTTTTCATGGAAACCGTGTGTCAAAAATTTATACTATTTTTCTCTTATTCATTATAATTTTTTTTTGTTTTGCCACATTGAAATGAACTGGAAATGTGACTGTTATTTTTTAAACCACATATTGATTTAACAATAGAATTGTTTAGAAAGGATTTAATTAACAAAATGGAAAAATGATTGACTCACCAACCTTCAAGTAGTCATCCTTCAATATATAACAATTGAACTCAATGCAAATTTTGAATGTAGTCTTGTATAATTTTGTAAATCCAATTTATTTTCAGTTGAAAGTTCTCTGAAGATGTGAGTGCATGAACCCCTCTCGTCTCTTCTCTGCAACCATTTTTTAACCCAAATGCTGAGATGCCTACCTTTTTTCTCCTCACAGCAGCACACCCTACAATAATTGCCCACAGCTCTTCTTCACTCGCATCCATCCTCACAGCGTTCTAGATGGCGCACGTCACGCGCGTGGATCAAAAAATGAGTGTGAACAGTTGTGGGCGTCAAGCGCTGCAGCAAGCGCGCGTCAAGCGCTTGCTCACCCCTGTCGTTGCCCCGGTGTAAACGGGCCTTTAGGCTGAAAACACCGCTCGGGACTCCGGGAGCTAGCAGTCAGTTGCACCTAAGAGTTCGTAATGGGAGGATGTCGAACTTCTGATCTCCTCGGTGCTAGCTATTCCTGCGATCGGAGGTGCACCTCATAATATATCGATCATAACTATGTCAATGAACAATGATCATTCATGGCAGACGTTATGGAAGTTAGTATTAAGTGGACTTGTATAGTCATTTATACGTATATAGGTATTTTCCGCCCTCATAAATTGAAAACCTAAACCTATACGAAGCATTTTCTTTGTCAATACCTACACTTTATGGCGTACCACTGCCGAACATTTTTATATTAGGTCTTCCGTGCTAGGCGCACGGCACTAAAATTGACTTCAAACATACCTTTTTATGTATAAATTTTTTTCTGGACCAGCGCGAAGAGCTGGGCATGGCCGATACAGAAATATTTAAGTTGGCGTTTTGTTACGTTAGTAAAAAACAACATTAAAAGCATGCTACTAAAAACTATTAGTTTCTCCAAAAAACGATTGTGATGGTCGAGTTCGATGGGAAAATAACAATTAAATTGAAACTTAGTGACTCAAGTCAAATACAAAAGATCCTTATACACTTTTAAATTTTGTATTAATTTTTTATTTCGAAATTCGGTTTGTTATATCCATAAATGTATACCTTGATACACTTGAACGAATAAGTTCCTTGTTCTATAATGTATCTACTCGTAAAACACTGCAAAATAATTCTGATTCAAGTATCTATGAGGTTTAAAGTCATTCGTCAGTGAATTATTTGCATGATTCTTCTATCAGCAATCATAACTTGCATGTCATGCAATTAATTTTTTGTGGAATTTTTTGGAACAATTGTAAAACAGTATCAAAACCATTTAAGGGGCCCTCTTGTCAAAATTGAATTTTGATCCGATTGGTCTGAAATTTGGCAACTATATGTATTTTTGCAAGAGAAACATATTTTATTCGAGAAGTTTTTTGATTTAGGCCTTAGTTTTTTTTTAACTCGTTTTTTGGTTCATTTTTGGGATGTTTTCAAAGGAATAGAAGTCAATGAATTTTTATGCTAGAACAAATACAAAGACAGTTTTGAAATCCTCGTAACATTGCAAACAAACTGACATTCCTGAATCTTCTATTTGATTTTATTTTATATATACGATACATGATCAATACCTTAAATATCCCGAATTTTTAAGTTTTGAACTAGCAGAAAAAAAAGACAACGTACAAATTGAGAAATCAAGAAATGTCAGTTTGTTAGAATTGTTCAAAGGATTCTAAAACTGTCTTTTTTTTCTTCCTAGCATAGAAACTTTTTGACTTCTATCTTTTTGAATGTTGACAAATAAGGGTTTGTGAGTAATAACGCCTAAATAAATAGGTATCTGAACTGTTATATAATGGACAATTTATGTAGTTGAATGCTGTTTTCATTGTTATTTCGATAATCTCCATGCATAACTTCATATTCACACTGTGAATTGTAATGTACAAAAAAAGAAAAAAATAAAAAATTATTTATTTGTTATAAAAATTATGAAATTTTATATTTGTAATCTGATTCTTATTGAATTCGACTAATATATGTAACTTTTGAAAAAAACAAAATTTCTTTTACTCATTTCTTCGATTCAGGCCTTAGTTTTTTGACAAAATTGGACATATTGGTTTTTAGTACATTTTTTTGGATATTTTAAAATAATAGAAGTCAGTGAGTTTTTATACTAGAACGAAACTAAAGACAGTTTTGAAATTCTTGGAACATTTCTAACAAACTGATAGTCTTAAATTTTTCATTTCCCGTTTTGTTTTCTTCCTATATGGGGTCAAAAATTCAGGATTTTTGGTCCCCTTACTAGGTTGACCATAGCGCCATAAAATTTTAGAACCGAATAGTCCACCACCAAAGGGTCCTTTTCCAACAACAAAACAAAAAACGCTCACCGGACGGACAGGGGCCTGGCAGGGGCCTCGGGAGGGCCCCCTTAATTCATTTTATAAAGCAAAATTGTAAGGAAATCAAAAGTAAAATACGACAGTGTACGGCTGTACTTGTAATGCTAATATCATAATGCATAGAAATATATACAAATACACATAATTCGATGGAATATTGCTAGTTCTACAACCACAAGTAAAATTTGAGGTAACTTCAGTCGCAAAGCACTGTTCTTCTTAAGGCCAAAATACACGCACGCTTTTTTCACCGTCACCGATCATCATGAGAGGCATTAAACCCCGCCCACCAGTAAGCAGTGAGCGTGAACGGTCACTGCCAAGCTTATACACGCGCGCTCTTCACCGTCACCGTTCAATGTAATTGACGCTGATTAGGGAAAATATCTAACATGCTTGATATGCCGGTGACGGTCATAAGGATCGGTGCCGCTCACGAAATTAGGGTCATTTTGGCCTGCAGTGGGTGGGGCTTAGCTGCATTGGGTGGGGCTAAGCGACTCTCATAAGGATCGGTGATGGTGATGAGCGTTCGTGTATTCGGGCCTTTAGCGCCAAGATTGCAACTGCTGCGGACTCAGGACTGCGACTGCTGTTTGTTTGGCCGCCTAAGCTAGCAGCTACCAGAGAGTCGAAACTGCTCTGCTCGGCCCTGCTTCACTGCTGTTTGTCTGGCCGCGGCCTTAGACAGCCACGGTACTCGTGCGAACTTCTTTTTAAGTTTCTCAAAAATAGAGAGAAACTGCCTTTACTACTTTTACCGATGTACCATCAAAATCCCAATTGACATATTCTTCGAGATTATAACGCGTGCTATCTCTATTTATACATCTTTTCTAGAACAATTTTTTTGTGAAACACTTAGCTATTTACGTCCTTTCACGTTCGACGGGGTTTGACCCTGAACTGCCGTCCCAAAAAGTTCAAAACACGAGGTGTTTCTTGAGGGAATGCCCTTTTTCTTAACCAATCATTTGTTTAGAATTTTAGAGGTTTTCCTAAAACTTCGACTCATTCTAAACGTGGCTGCTCTCATTGGTCACAAAGGATGCTGTTTTCTAAGCCTTTTTTTCGAATTCATATTGGAGACCTTTCTTGAAGAACCTAACGTCCAATTTTTTTGTGTTATTTCGCCCGCGCGGTTTATGTCTCAACCTGCGAGGGTTGCCTATCGCTGTCTAAGCAAAGCGCGAGCGTCTCAAATAACCCTGGACTTGCCCTTTTGCCCTCTTGGAGGGTCTGTCATCGATCACCCTCTAGGACATTTGTCTCTGAGACTCTCGTATGCCTCTCGAAACCTGAAACTGACCCTCTCGATAAGACACCTGGCTGATCAAACGCATAACACAAAGCACACAGCCACACGTCTCTGTGCCGCCCTACTTACACCCCTTGCCGGTGAGCTCATACAAGGCGCTGATAGTGTGGCCGAGATTGAATTTTGATTCGCACGCCCTCGCCGTATGCAGCAACAGTCCGCCATTCTACTAGCCTTTGCATACCAGTAAACTTGCTCAAAATAATACAACACGTTGATTAAATCGCCAGGTTACACATTTCTATACCATATTTCTGAAATTCCAGACAAATGGACTATTTTTATCTTTTTCATTCGAGTCCATATTTTGTGAACCATAATACGCAAGTGAAAATGCTAGAATGCGACTCTCAGCAAGCCTCGAACTGGTCATCCGCTGAAGATTAACGGCGGTGGTGTTCGAAAATTAATCCGAACACTAGTGCCGACGCCCCAAACTACTCGCGAAAAATTGAGGTATGATCTCAAAGCATCTGGGATATAAGCAAGCTAACACACGATCAGCAGGGCACTACACTGTGAAGGTTTTCATTCTGCACCCCTCGTAGGACACCTCTTCTTCAGAAACGTTACGTAAAGACCAGGCTAAAGTATACCAACGACCATTTGAACAAGCCAGCTGCGTTTTTGGATTTCATTACTTTGGTCAGATGAACCAATATCGGACTTTTGGGGGTAAACAGTATAAACCATATTTGGAGGCAACAAAATGAAGAGTATGAACCAAAGTGTATCATACTTACTGTTAAGTTTGGAGGTGGCTCAATCAAGGTGTGGGGATGTTTCAGCTCATCAGGGATAGGTAAACTTCACGTCATTGAAGGAACCATGAATGGCAGGAAATATCGTGAAATATTGAAAGAGCTTCTCCTACCGTCAGCTCGTTTGTCGCAATCGAAACGTGGGTGGACCTTCCAACAAAGCAACGATCCAAAGCATATTGGAAACGAAACCATGAAATGGTTGAGGATGAAGAAGGAAAAAAATTTAGAATGGCTAAGTCAATCCCCGAACATGAATCAGATCGAAAACTTGAGGATGCAATTGAAATTGAAGATTCAGAAGAGAGGTCTCAATATCATCCCTGAACTCAAAGAAATTTGTATTGAAGAATGAAATAAAATGGAATACTAAACTTGTAAAAGGTTTGTAGTGAACTACTCTAAACATCCCGAAGCCATCATTGATATTAACGGCTATGCAACGAAGTATTTATGTACTCAATGTGTTCAAAAGAATCCAGACGCCTAGCTGAAAATGATTTAGCAATTCATCTCACCCTCCATCGGTAATGCGGGAATTGAACAGGGTGTTGGTAAACTCTTAGCTTCGATGGCAGCTTCCACTCTCGTAGGCATACTTTCAATCAGGTGCTGGAAGTTTTCTTGGGAATGTCAGCCCATTCTTCACGGAGTGCTGCACTGAGGCGAGGTCTCGATGTAGGTCGGTGGGGCCTGGCACGAAGTCGGCCTTCCAAAACATTCCAAAGGTGTTCGATGGGATTTAAGTAACGACTCTGTACAGGCCAGTCCATTACACGGACTTTATTGTCGTGTAATCACTCCGTCACAGGCGGTGCAGTATGAACTGGTGCTCGATCGTGTTGAAAGATGCAATCGCCATCCACGAATTGCTCTTCAACAGTGGGAAGCAAGAAGATGCATGAAACATCAGTGTAGGCCTGTGCTGTGATAGTGCCGTGCAAAACAACAAGGGGTGCTAGCCCCCTCCATGAAAAATACGATCACACCATAACACCACCGCCTCCGAATTTTACTGCTGTCACTGCACACGCTGACATTTGACGTTCACCAGGCATTCGCCACATCCCCACCCTAACATCGGATCGCCACATTGTGTACCGTGATTCGTCACTTCATACCAGGTTTTTCACTGTTCAATCGTCGAATGTTTACGCTCCTTATACAAAGCGAAGCGTCGTTTCCATCAGACTTCTGACACAGGGACACCCAATCACCTGACAACGTTCGAAGTCCGTGAGTTCCGTAAAGCGCCCTATTCTGCTGTCACGATGTCTAATGCCGATTGAGGTCGCTGATATGGATTACCTGGCAGTAGGTGGCATCACAATGCACCCAAAAAGAATAATCTATGTTTTAGGGGGCATCTGGATTCTTTTGATCTCATACAATATGTAAATCTTGGAATGTGTTACAAACTTTAGTTCATGCATTTATATGCATGTCGCTATTTTTCTCTAAATATTTGTCGGTTTTGGATACATTATAAATGTTTTGATACTATTGTTGATATATAGTCCAAATTTCTTATTTTTTGTACCGCCTAGAAATGTGGAACCTGACGATTTAATCAACGTATTTGTAATGTGCTACGGAAAGCCAGTAGCGTTTGGTTGGAACCGGGGTAGCAATCGAAGAATACCAGAACGAACAAATTTATTTTCACACCCAACTGGGCTTCAACAAGTTACAATAAATGATTTATTCTAATAATTTAAGGAGCAAGGATTCAAGCGCCACCTAGCATCCTCTAACACATTACAAAAGCACGAGCAAAAGGGAGAAAATGGAACAATACTATAGCTAGAGCATGAGCTAGAGCAAGAGCGGATAGGAGCGGTCGGGAGGTGGGCGTAGCAAATCCTGAGACGGGAGATACAGTGCACGAACTAATGCCAACGGAGTTTACACGGTTACAATATATTTGTCTCCAATAAGACAATTATTTCACCTAACCCGGCCACACTTACCCTAAGCATCAGCCCATCCGCACCAGTGACAGAGACCAAGTGTCCGCAGACCACTCCTTCGGAGGTCTATTCTCCAAACTTTACTATAGTTTGTAATTCTATGCACACAGCAGGCTTTCAACAACACAGAACGCTCTACTTAATTTAACCTTGAACAATACACATACAGTGAACAAGAATGGAATTCTAATCAACATACTAACGCATTGTATCATTTTCCTCCACTGGATACTGAACAACTGATAATGATGAAACAACCTCAACCCTTCGGTCTACTAAATGTTGTCATGTTTATGAGGTATCAATTTTTTGTTCAACAAATCACGAAGAGATAAACACCGTTTTCAGAACATGGCTCTGAAAAGTTGTTTTGTACTGAATTCGGTCGAAGGAGACTTCGAATGAGGGCCAAAAAATAGCTTACACTTGTACATCATTTGTTAGCAAATATATAGTAAAAATAAAGCCTTTTTCCTTATGAATTAGTTATTTTACTAACCAATTACTCGTTATTCTGGTTAACCTGAAAATGAAGCGCAATGAATAACAATATTCTTCTCAATTGATCATCATACATTTCGTGAAGAATACATAGAACGCACTAAATGGTGCTAAATGAGTTGGCAGTTGGGAGAGAGAAAAAGTTTTTCTAGCACAATTATTAAGAAAGTACTCAGGCAAAGAGCATGTATTAGTTTTCCGATCCTTCGTGAATACAAATTTGGCTTTCAACAATAACCTTCAAAACTTTAGGGAAAATCCATTTCAAAAGACAAAAATTGCAAGTGTTCAGGACAACCGTTTATCTAAAAATTTTCTTTTAAAATTTTCAGAATTTTTTAATTAATTTTGTTTCAAAATCCATTCCATTTTTTTGTAGCTCTATTAAAGTCTTATCGATTAATGTATGTGTCAACTCCGTTACCTTTAAAACTTTTGGAGGGTATTCACTTCTAAAAAAACACTGGACGCTTTCCAGACAGCCGAATTTTTTTATTTTTCCATAATTTTTGAACTATGTGTATTTTAAAATCAATTATATTCCTTTGCAGCTTTTTTCAAACCTTTTCGATTGATATGTTTGCCGTTTCTGTATCTTCGAAACTGTGGGAGACGATTCATCTTAAACGACGTTATGTAGATGTTTTCAGAACAACGATAATTATGTAGCTGATGATTGAACTGAGAGCAGCCGGCCTCAATACAAACACTGTAGTTGTATCATCAGAATTCGATCACCGAGTGTCAGAATGTTTCGTTTGAGTGCGGAAGCATTTCGAACAAAGCCATGAATGAGTTCTCTTGCCATTCCCGCACAGGGATGCCCATTAAGGCCAAAATACACGCACGCTTTTTTCACTGTCACCGATCATCATGAGAGGCATTAAGCTCCGCCCGCAGCAAGCAGTGAGCGTGAACGATCACTGCTGAGCTTATACACGGAAGGGTTCGATCACAGCGGCTGATAGGTGATCAGAGACGGGCATAAAATATATCAAATGTATTTAAGTACTAAATACTTGCCTAAAGAGTATTGAAAGTATACCAATACTAAATATTTACACAAATACATTTTGAAACGAGTATTGAAATACTGAATACCCGGAAAGTATTGCAATACATTTCAAAAACTCATCATATACATCGTAAAATATATTACTTCTTCATATATAAAGGGTGTCTGTCAATACACCTATAATACTTTCAATACGCGTTGTAATAAGTTTGGTTCTGTTGATAATTATTGTAAGATATATTATCATTTTGGCCGATTAACATGTTTTTTTTGCGGATTTTGCTCTGATTTTATATAATTAAGCTATAAAACACGCACTTAACTTCTTTAAAAGTATTTAAATACTGCATTTAATTAAGTATTCAAAATTTAAATTCATAGAATGCTCAGTGAATTAAATCATTATTTTTAGAACCATTGATTTGCGATAATTGCATACAGCTTTCTTTAAATACTTTAGCAAAATATTTAGAATAAACTATTATTCAACTTTTATTAACAAAAATTTATGTAAAAAAACTCCCTGACATTAAAAGAGATCAAATTAAATGTTTTTAGATTTCACTCCTCCATCGTCTCTATTATCAGTCTTATTGGCGAAACTAAAATTCGAAAAACAACGTGATATCTTTCGTTAAGCAGTAAATTTTTAGATGCGCTTAATATTACTTCTAAAATACAAACACGACTCACGTTTACGGCTGCTGGCAGTATCCGTAAAAGAAAACTGTGCCGCTTTGATCCACAAGTGACTCGTTAGTCATGGTGAAATGGGTTTCCGTCTTGATCCATTGTTGACTGTCTGACGAATAAAACCCATTATGAGAAAAAATCATTCAGTCGGCTGTCATGAAAACCAACGAGGTGCGTACAAAAAAATTAATGAAATGTGTTTAAAAAAAACACTGAAAATTTCACTAAAGAGTGATAATAATTATTAGAGTACTCTCGATAAGCTGTAATACATTTTGCATCCAGTCTCTTATGATCGCGATGTTATTTTTTGAGGCCTCGACAGCTACCTCGTTTGAAACTGTTTTCAATATTGGTAAGACAGCTTAAAAATGCCGTTAAAATGAATCCTTTGAATTAAGTTTTCATCCTTGCGGGAAAAAATGAAGTTGTCCAAGGTTAGTCAGGGCTGTAGGGGCTGCCTGCAGCAGCTTGGCTTCGCCAGGAACCCACGAAAGCGCTGTGATACGTGGCTGGGCGAATTGTCGCGAAGAAGCGGCTGTGTAGTGGCAGTCTTTTTGCTCTAGGAAGACTTTTTTCTTTATTCTTTCAAGAACACTCACTCTAAAGGCAGCGTTGATTGCTTGTCTTCGAGATAAAACAATTTATGACCTACGTTCTTGACATCGAAAATGGACATTCAGTGTTGTTTTTTCTTCGAATTTGCCTATCCTTGCCTAGTTTTATAGACTCTGAGGCGCACTATTTAGCACTTGAGCGTTCATCGCGTGAATGTGCTCAAATGTCGAAGCTTCATTACCGGTAATGACATCGCCTAGAAGCACTACACATGGAATAAATTTACATGATGATATTTTCCGTATTAGGTCAAAGCTAAGTGATGAATTCAATTGAAATTTTCAGGGAATGTTAACACTTCTAACATGCGTATGCTATGAAAAAGCCGTGCGAACACGCACAATGTAAACTACCTGACGTCACATTGACCTGGATCACGGTAGCCGCGGTGCCAAATTGATGATGAAGTACTTTAACTTGTGTTTATTACGAGTCGTAAATGTAACTCCACCGGTCTGAATGACTTGAAATGTATACGTAGTTTTTTTGAGCCTCTTGAACCGTCGTCAAAGAAACAGAAGGTAACATCCAGATAAGCATTTTTTATGCACTGTAATGCCTCCTTGCATGTAAAGCTAACTACGACGTATATGCAAAAACTGACATACTGTGAGCTTGGCATGAGTAACAAAGGCTTGCAAATTTCCCAGATTCAAGCCCATTGGAAGGCCTGCGGATCACTCTGAAACAACAACTTCGCGTAAATAGTTGTCAATTTACGGAAAAATTATGATATGTGGAAAGCTCTATTTGACACCTCACAGATAATTACTGCAGATGATTTCTTTTCCACCTTTTCAACTCTGCGAAATTGGCCGAGTTCATCATGTGTTAAAATATGAAGGAAATCACTCAATATTTTAACTGCAGCAGTATCAATTGTTAAAATTCTTCATCAATGTAATGAAGTCACGTTTCAATGTGACAAACAACGTCTTCACGCTGAAAATGGACGCCAGAATTTTATAGTCACATTGATAAAAATTCGAACATCTTATTTGACGCACAACAGATGATAACCTAGAACAACTAAAGTCCATTGATCTACGACTCATTCAAGTAATTTCTATGAAAAGAATGCATAATTGAAGGGTGGAAAGGTTTAGTGGTCTATTTGCATTTTTTCCCTCGAAAAATATGATCTAGACTAGTGGACTGAAGTCGAGTACGATAGTGTCACAGCGAAAGTCATTGATGGATGCATTAGTAGGCTACTCTAGTCTGGGCGATTTCATCGGTTCTAAGCGAGTTGCATTCAACGTCATTTTTACTCGACTAGACACCAGTGAAGCTCTCCCTAAAACTTTTTGAAAGCTGCTCTGCTATTGGTGGTTCAAGTACTCTAAGCTCCTCCCATTTTCCATCGCGTCATCTTCGGTTGTTGTTCTAAATTTATTATTTCACCAGAATTTCTCGTTGTCAGCTATAATAATTTTCTTTGCCTTTGCAAAAAACGCTTGTTAGAGTTACTAAAATTATTCGCATGTGATGGAGAATTTTAATTCAAACAAACATTCATTCGTGTTTAATGGCTAACGATATTCTTCAAGCTGTGTAATTCAGTGCTTCTAATTTTCCATTTCAACGCTCATTTCTAGATCCGATACTATTGGTTGAGGTAAATTTGGTGGGTATGTATTCTCTCCAGGGCTCGTTGTAATAATATTTCATTTTATTAACCAATTCTTTATCACACTATCAAATGATTTATACCAGCTCATGCTGCAGTGTGTGTTGCATTTAGAAATCAGAAACGATATTTTTACAAAAAATAATTGTGCTTGCTCTGATATTATACTCAATAAAGGTAATTGTGCGTATTGCGTTCATGTTATCTGTAAATTAATAACTCTGCGGACTGTTAGGATTGTGAATCAAAAATCAATTTACTAGTTGAACACTAAACGAGTTATTTTTCGTACCATTTTACGTAGCATAACACTAACTTATCCGTAGTTCACTACTCGTACTGCTCTTTCAGTATAATTCGTAACATTTGACATGTGTTCGGGAACACAGATCTTTGTTCAAATTGCTGTGTGAAGAACTGGGGTTTAAAATAAGTACACGAGTAAAAGTTTCAGTTCAATGACTCCATTTAATAGTTACATTTATCATGCTCGCGAGAGTTTCTCTTGCCTTGTCCTACGATGTCACAGAACTTTAAATTGTTTTAAGTCCTAGCTCATGCCAGTTAAAAACTAGTAGCGGAATCATTTCTCGTAACTTCCATTGCGCTGAAATACCAAGGCGAATTTTCAGGTTTGTATTTCATTTTCTTATGATTTCCGCTTAAACCGAACGCCCTAATGCGTATATATTTCTAATCTAGTATTTGAGTCACGTAAATTTTACCAAAGTTGAATTTTGTTTCAGTGCAGTGTCCTTTCCTTGTTGTGTCTATATTAAACTACGGTAATGATGAGGGTGACAGCATGATTAACATGCTGTCCGCTATCCCTGTGATAATAAGTGTCGAAAAGTTTATGCTAGAGGAATTTTGACATCTGGCATTTAGCCTCGATATTCATCTACAATATCTTCTTCGTTTGTAAGAGGAATTATTCGTGGCCTTTAGAATCATTTGTGGCCTATAGCACATCCCAGCACGCATTAGTAATATAAAGCGTAGGAGTAATATACGAATCATCTAATCTAATTGTCGTGCATAGGCGAATAAAACACAGACTCCGAAATGTTTTAATCAACGTGAGTCTGTTCAAGTACTCCATTACTGACTTACGATACACAAACACCAAAATTTAAGAAGAAATAACATCTACCATTAGAATTGAAAAATCACACATCCGTATGTTTGGTCATAACACATTAGAAAAATAGCAGTCGTGTAATATGTCATAGAACTATTTTGTCTTCCTTGAATGTTACAATAGTAACAGCTTAAGAAATATCAATGATCAAAGTTTAATCGAGACAAAATGAATACACCAAAGTCATAACAAAAATATCAGTTACCAGTCGCTCTGACGTAAAATTATCAATGAAGAGTTAATGTATATTACATTTGGTCTTGTTCGTCAAACAGAACCACTACGCAACAATAGTCAAAGCATGTTCTTACCGTAATTACATTAATTCCGAGTCACAGAAATCGACTTTTCAGCTAGGTGTCTAACATTTTATTTACGGAATTTTGGGATCACAAGCAGGATTTAATTGCTGTGTATACAGATATCATCAAAAATGCCTTCTACCACAAGTGAGCCCAAACATAACATATCATCGTATAGAGAAATCTCATTACCACTCGCTGCCATGCAGTTTGAGTGGGTGCTGCCAGTGAAATTTGACTGTCAATTTAAGCCAACAAATAGACACTACACACATGCTAAATACAACTACTACGTGCTTAAAGTTATAAATGAACATCATCTTGCAGAGAAGCGTCACAAAAATGCCCACATTACTTCACTATCAATCAATGTACTATGGCATACACAAGACCTCTGAAGCCTATTGGAATAAAAATTGTGCTCACGAAAAGTATTTGTTCGACCGACAACCATAAAGAAGAAACTTTACATACAAATTTCAGCATTCTAGGTCTGTGTAGAACTTGTGATATACTTCGGGGACGAACTGTAACAATGAAACCAAGTTATTATATTTCTCCTTACTTATTTTAACTGAGCGAGGCGCGGGATTCAGGTCGGTATTAATGGCATCGACAAGAGATGGGAATTCGATACACTGAATGCTACCATTTCCATCGGTTTGTCTGAAATGAACGATGTTTTCTTTTGAAACTTTGTACCAGTTCAGCTTGAGGAAATTGAAAGATTCCCCAGAAGCATTCATTTTCACAAATTTTCTCTGTTGTGCCAAGCAGTTCACTTGCTTAAATTTACCAGACATTTCTATGACATTAAATTGAGAGTTAGGCTGTGCCTCCTTTATTAGATCCTTATAAGTGTTTTTGCAGTATATTGGTCCATATTTCTTCTTTCTTTTTTCAATTTTGCCAAAATCTGTATCATTGGGTAGATACGAATGACCAGATTCCATAAATCGATGTTCCCAACTTTTGAAGTTGAACTTCTGGCAAGCCCATATCATGAAGGAGATCATAGTTTTGTTCCTATTCTGACCCCCACAACAATCGCTGAATGTTTTCACAGTTTCGACGCCTGATAAATTTTGAGAGTGTAGGAACGCCAGAATGCTCGAGCAAATTTCGTTTGCACCTCGTTTGCCTTCATTCCCTAACCATACGCACATGTGGCCCTTGTTATCATGTCGGGTATTTATCCCCAAGTAATAAAGCCAGAGCTGACGCTTGTAAAATGCTACTGAGGTTGTTAGATGCGGAAGAGGTTGGGTCATTTGCAAGTCGAATGTGAAAACTAGAACATCCTTTTTGTTTTTTTTTTGTTTTTACATGAGATTCGAGAAACGGTGTTTCAAACTTGACAAGAGGATACAACTTGTGCTTGTATGATACGTGTTGCTCCAAGGAGATAATGTGAGGCCCCGAGCTGAACGTTAGGTGGACGTTCAATTTGTTAATTTGACATTTTTTGTTTCATGAGGCAATCATCTTTGTTCACTGTTTTCCATTTTTTCAGCACCTACTACTTACGTTTTTTCTTTTCATGATCTTTTCCCGGACTTCCTGCTCATGTATCGGAACACAATTGTGTATAGATTCCTCGTTTAGGTGTCTATCGTTTGTGGTTCTTCTATAAATCCTTTCCAACATGTAGTTAACTAGGTAGTTGTAGTTAAAATGCACAAATATATCACCTGAGCTTGAAAAATTGCACATTGTTTTCATTTGAATAGTGCGAAAAAGTTTTGATCTCCTTTTATGGCACTATTGACACTGGTTTGATGTATGAACAAGAGGTAGTCTGGCTTCTGGTAATGGTTTTGATCTAAAAATGGAGACATTTTTAGTAGAGCAATACCGAGGGTCTACCATTTTTTTGCTGTGAGCATGGACCATGCATTCATATCAGATATTTCACTACGGTGGAAATCTCATCAGTGCACATTGTGAATGTGCAAACATGATGCTAATAATCAGGAGAAAAAGGGAATAGAATATACGACCAGCTAAATTAATTTTACCGTTAACATAGTCTTTTCGTAGTCTTTCAGCTCATTTGACATAAACATTTACAGACCTGAATGTGAGCAGTGACCACACAAATGTTTGGGAATGATTAGTAATTGTCTTGGCTGCAAATGGTGAACAGTTGAAATTTTTCCTCTTCACCACTTTCGAATCAACACATATGTTTGAGTTTATAAATTATCTAGTGTTACCGTGTATAGAACGATATTTATAGACAGGACTTATATATCCTAACGTTTTACAGGTACCGAAATTTGTCCTGAAAATACCAAGTCTTTACCAGTCCTACCGTTCTCGTCCATTGGAGGATTGGGACTCGCCGAAGAAAACCCCAGGCCCACTAGTTCTATCCCTGCCAAAATGTTTACTCAAGGTACCAGGAAAGCTGCACGACAGCATGGCAACGGATATTTCACAATGAAAGGAAAGTATGTAGCAGAAAAAAAATTCGTGCATCAAATGTGTGTCTGTAGGTATAAAAATTGTAATGCCGTATCTGAAGATGAAAGAAAAACTATCCATGAAAAATTCTGGGCCAGTTGTAACTGGCAGGTACAGAGCACTTTCATCTGTCAAACTGTTAGAACATCACAACCAAAACGAACTTCAGTGAAAGAATCCCGAGTAAAGCACTGCATAAGTTACTTCCTGGGTGACAAGAAAGTGTGCAAGTTGGTGTACCTGAAAACATTAGGCATCTCAAGTGGAAGAGTTAATTACTGCCTTAACACAAAAAGCAAAAACGGCTGTACCTCACCAGATAAAAGAGGGCGTCAGAGTGCTCCCAACAAAACACCTGGGTACAAGGTTGAAGAAGTGAAGAAGTTCCTCGACTCTCTTCCTAAATTTCAGGCACACTACTCGCAAAGTGACAGAAAGTACTTCCACCCTGATTTAACTTCCACAAAATTGTACGAAATGTACTGTGAAAGGGTGACACTTAGCATGTATGTCAGCAAAAAAATATTCCTGCGAGCATTCAAAAAGTATAACGTGTCAATTTATTTGCCTAAAGCTGACACATGTAAAACATGTGACTCGTTGAATATCAAGATAAGGGCTGCAGAAGACCACAGTGAGCGATTACTACTAGAAACTCAGAGGACAGCTCATCATGAGCGGGCCGAACAGGCAAGAGCTGCTCTCACGCACGCGACCAACACTTCAAAATACAAAAAGGATGTTCTAGTTTTCACATTCGACTTGCAAATGACCCAACCTCTTCCGCATCTAACAACCTCAGTAGCATTTTACAAGCGTCAGCTCTGGCTTTATAACTTGGGGATAAATACCCGACATGATAACAAGGGCCACATGTGCGTATGGTTAGAGAATGAAGGCAAACGAGGTGCAAACGAAATTTGCTCGAGCATTCTGGCGTTCCTACACTCTCAAAATTTATCAGGCGTCGAAACTGTGAAAACATTCAGCGATTGTTGTGGGGGTCAGAATAGGAACAAAACTATGATCTCCTTCATGATATGGGCTTGCCAGAAGTTCAACTTCAAAAGTTGGGAACATCGATTTATGGAATCTGGTCATTCGTATCTACCCAATGATACAGATTTTGGCAAAATTGAAAAAAGAAAGAAGAAATATGGACCAATATACTGCAAAAACACTTATAAGGATCTAAAAAAAGAGGCACAGCCTAACTCTCAATTTAATGTCATAGAAATGTCTGGTAAATTTAAGCAAGTGAACTGCTTGGCACAACAGAGAAAATTTGTGAAAATGAATGCTTCTGGGGAATCTTTCAATTTCCTCAAGCTGAACTGGTACAAAGTTTCAAAAGAAAACATTGTTCATTTCAGACAAACCGATGGAAATGGTAGCATTCAGTGTATCGAATTCCCATCTCTTGTCGATGCCATTAATACCGACCTGAATCCCGCGCCTCGCTCAGTTAAAATAAGTAAGGAGAAATAAATATAATGACTTGATTTCATTGTTACAGTTCGTCCCCGAAGTATATCACAAGTTCTACACAGACCTAGAATGCTGAAATTTGTATGTAAAGTTTCTTCTTTATGGTTGTCGGTCGAACAAATATTTTTCGTGAGCACAATTTTTATTCCAATAGGCTTCAGAGGTCTTGTGTATGCCATAGTACATTGATTGATAGTGAAGTAATGTGGGCATTTTTGTGACGCTTCTCTGCAAGATGATGTTCATTTATAACTTTAAGCACGTAGTAGTTGTATTTAGCATGTGTGTAGTGTCTATTTGTTGGCTTAAATTGACAGTCAAATTTCACTGGCAGCACCCACTCAAACTGCATGGCAGCGAGTGGTAATGAGATTTCTCTATACGATGATATGTTATGTTTGGGCTCACTTGTGGTAGAAGGCATTTTTGATGATATCTGTATACACAGCAATTAAATCCTGCTTGTGATCCCAAAATTCCGTAGATAAAATGTTAGACACCTAGCTGAAAAGTCGATTTCTGTGACTCGGAATTAATGTAATTAAGGTATGAACATGCTTTGACTATTGTTGCGTAGTGGTTCTGTTTGACGAACAAGACCAAATGTAATATACATTAACTCTTCATTGATAATTTTACGTCAGAGCGACTGGTAACTGATATTTTTGTTATGACTTTGGTTTATTCATTTTGTCTCGATTAAACTTTGATCATTGATATTTCTTAAGCTGTTACTATTGTAACATTCAAGGAAGACAAAATAGTTCTATGACATATTACACGACTGCTATTTTTCTAATGTGTTATGACCAAACATACGGATGTGTGATTTTTCAATCCTAATGGTAGATGTTATTTCTTCTTAAATTTTGGTGTTTGTGTATCGTAAGTCAGTAATGGAGTACTTGAACAGACTCACGTTGATTAAAACATTTCGGAGTCTGTGTTTTATTCGCCTATGCACGACAATTAGATTAGATGATTCGTATATTACTCCTACGCTTTATATTACTAATGCGTGCTGGGATGTGCTATAGGCCACAAATGATTCTAAAGGCCACGAATAATTCCACTTACAAACGAAGAAGATACTGTAGATGAATATCGAGGCTAAATGCCAGATGTCAAAATTCCTCTAGGATAAACTTTTCGACACTTATTATATCACAAGGATAGCGGACAGCATGTTAATCATGCTGTCACCCTTATCATTACCGTAGTTTAATATAGACACAACAAGGAAAGGACACTGCACTGAAACAAAATTCAACTTTGGTAAAATTTACGTGACTCAAATACTAGATTAGAAATATATACGCATTAGGGCGTTCGGTTGAAGCGGAAATCATAAGAAAATGAAATACAAACCTGAAAATTCGCCTTGGTATTTCAGCGCAATGGAAGTTACGAGAAATGATTCCGCTACTAGTTTTTAACTGGCATGAGCTAGGACTTAAAACAATTTAAAGTTCTGTGACATCGTAGGACAAGGCAAGAGAAACTCTCGCGAGCATGATAAATGTAACTATTAAATGGAGTCATTGAACTGAAACTTTTACTCGTGTACTTATTTTAAACCCCAGTTCTTCACACAGCAATTTGAACAAAGATCTGTGTTCCCGAACACATGTCAAATGTTACGAATTATACTGAAAGAGCAGTACGAGTAGTGAACTACGGATAAGTTAGTGTTATGCTACGTAAAATGGTACGAAAAATAACTCGTTTAGTGTTCAATTAGTAAATTGATTTTTGATTCACAATCCTAACAGTCCGCAGAGTTATTAATTTACAGATAACATGAACGCAATCCGCACAATTACCTTTATTGAGTATAATATCAGAGCAAGCACAAGTATCTTTTGTAAAAATATCGTTTCTGATTTCTAAATGCAACACACACTGCAGCATGAGCTGGTATAAATCATTTGATAGTGTGATAAAGAATTGGTTAATAAAATGAAATATTATTACAACGAGCCCTGGAGAGAATACATACCCACCAAATTTACCTCAACCAATAGTATCGGATCTAGAAATGAGCGTTGAAATGGAAAATTAGAAGCACTGAATTACACAGCTTGAAGAATATCGTTAGCCATTAAACACGAATGAATGTTTGTTTGAATTAAAATTCTCCATCACAAGCGAATAATTTTAGTAACTCTAACAAGCGTATTTTGCAAAGGCAAAGAAAATTATTATAGCTGAAAATGAGAAATTCTGGTGAAATAATAAATTTAGAACAACAACCGAAGATGACGCGATGGAAAATGGGAGGAGCTTAGAGTACTTGAACCACCAATAGCAGAGCAGCTTTCAAAAAGTTTTAGGGAGAGCTTCACTGGTGTCTAGTCGAGTAAAAATGACGTTGAATGCAACTCGCTTAGAACCGATGAAATCGCCCAGACTAGAGTAGCCTACTAATGCATCCATCAATGACTTTCGCTGTGACACTATCGTACTCGACTTCAGTCCACTAGTCTAGATCATATTTTTCGAGGGAAAAAATGCAAATAGACCACTAAACCTTTCCACCCTTCAATTATGCATTCTTTTCATAGAAATTACTTGAATAAGTCGTAGATCAATGGACTTTAGTTGTTCTAGGTTATCATCTGTTGTGCGTCAAATAAGATATTCGAATTTTTATCAATGTGACTATAAAATTCTGGCGTCCATTTTCAGCGTGAAGACGTTGTTTGTCACATTGAAACGTGACTTCATTACATTGATGAAGAATTTTAACAATTGATACTGCTGCAGTTAAAATATTGAGTGATTTCCTTCATATTTTAACACATGATGAACTCGGCCAATTTCGCAGAGTTGAAAAGGTGGAAAAGAAATCATCTGCAGTAATTATCTGTGAGGTGTCAAATAGAGCTTTCCACATATCATAATTTTTCCGTAAATTGACAACTATTTACGCGAAGTTGTTGTTTCAGAGTGATCTGCAGGCCTTCCAATGGGCTTGAATCTGGGAAATTTGCAAGCCTTTGTTACTCATGCAAAGCTCACAGTATGTCAGTTTTTGCATATACGTCGTAGTTAGCTTTACATGCAAGGAGGCATTACAGTGCATAAAAAATGCTTATCTGGATGTTACCTTCTGTTTCTTTGACGACGGTTCAAGAGGCTCAAAAAAACTACGTATACATTTCAAGTCATTCAGACCGGTGGAGTTACATTTACGACTCGTAATAAACACAAGTTAAAGTACTTCATCATCAATTTGGCACCGCGGCTACCGTGATCCAGGTCAATGTGACGTCAGGTAGTTTACATTGTGCGTGTTCGCACGGCTTTTTCATAGCATACGCATGTTAGAAGTGTTAACATTCCCTGAAAAATTCAATTGAATTCATCACTTAGCTTTGACCTAATACGGAAAATATCATCATGTAAATTTATTCCATGTGTAGTGCTTCTAGGCGATGTCATTACCGGTAATGAAGCTTCGACATTTGAGCACATTCACACGATGAACGCTCAAGTGCTAAATAGTGCGCCTCAGAGTCTATAAAACTAGGCAAGGATAAGCAAATTCGAAGAAAAAACAACACTGAATGTCCATTTTCGATGTCAAGAACGTAGGTCATAAATTGTTTTATCTCGAAGACAAGCAATCAACGCTGCCTTTAGAGTGAGTGTTCTTGAAAGAATAAAGAAAAAAGTCTTCCTAGAGCAAAAAGACTGCCACTACACAGCCGCTTCTTCGCGACAATTCGCCCAGCCACGTATCACAGCGCTTTCGTGGGTTCCTGGCGAAGCCAAGCTGCTGCAGGCAGCCCCTACAGCCCTGACTAACCTTGGACAACTTAATTTTTTCCCGTAAGGATCAAAACTTAATTCAAAGGATTCATTTTAACGGCATTTTTAAGCTGTCTTACCAATATTGAAAACAGTTTCAAACGAGGTAGCTGTCGAGGCCTCAAAAAATAACATCGCGATCATAAGAGACTGGATGCAAAATGTATTACAGCTTATCGAGAGTACTCTAATAATTATTATCACTCTTTAGTGAAATTTTCAGTATTTTTTTTAAACACATTTTATTAATTTTTTTGTACGCACCTCGTTGGTTTTCATGACAGCCGACTGAATGATTTTTTCTCATAATGGGTTTTATTCGTCAGACAGTCAACAATGGATCAAGACGGAAACCCATTTCACCATGACTAACGAGTCACTTGTGGATCAAAGCGGCACAGTTTTCTTTTACGGATACTGCCAGCAGCCGTAAACGTGAGTCGTGTTTGTATTTTAGAAGTAATATCAAGCGCATCTAAAAATTTACTGCTTAACGAAAGATATCACGTTGTTTTTCGAATTTTAGTTTCGCCAATAAGACTGATAATAGAGACGATGGAGGAGTGAAATCTAAAAACATTTAATTTGATCTCTTTTAATTTCAGGGAGTTTTTTTACATGAATTTTTATTAATAAAAGTTGAATTAAAGTTTATTCTAAATCTTTTGCTAAAGTATTTAAAGAAAGCTGTAGGCAATTATCGCAAACCAATGGTTCTAAAAATGATGATTTAATCCACTGAGCATTCTATGAATTGAAATTTTGAATACGTAAACCTCGTATAAGGTTTAAACATTTGACATTGAATACGGTTAAAATGAATGTCAAGTTTTACTAAAATTTAAAGTCCATTGCAGTAAACAATTTTGAAAATAGTAAACGTTAATAACTGGATTGTGCCTTCATTAAGCCTAAATGAATTATGTAAAAAAACTGAGTTAAAATTGAAAATTTGGAAAAGAAGATTGAGTTTGCGACTACTGGCTGGTCAGAACCATTATGAAATCTCAAACGAATATATCGGTGGCATACGCTGAGGTCGAAGTGTTAAATTAAGATTGAACGAAAACTGTATCTTACATTGGTTGAATTTTAGTGAGGTAATGAGACAAAAGTTGAACACTTTATAATACTTAATTATTAAAAAAATTATGATCGATCTCATTCGATTCCTCAATGAGGAGATCCCAACAAACCTAATTTACGATGTGGTCGCCACGAGGGTTTTTCCCTCACACAGAGAAAAATTTTTGTCCCACATGTGTGTCTGTCAATAGATATTCGAAATATTTTGATACACATTAGAGTATTTATTTTAACCACATTTTGAAGTGGTTGAGAGAGTTAAATTACATATTCACGTTCCAAAGGCTCAAAATTTTTATTGTAGAAAACCGAACTGTGTTTAGATTTTGTGGATGGAGTCCAATTCTCCCCAAAACCCTAAGACCATCACTAATTTCCTTCTAATTCTTAGACGTTGTCCGCATATTAGTGCACTCAGTGGCCAGTTTGAGAACTGAAATATTTATGTGAAATAAAGTTAATTACGTTAAGTGTGTCATGGTTGAGACACTCAAGTATGTCGTATTAACCCATGATGCACAAAAGGGAGTCATAATACATAGACTGATAATGTATATTGTTGACACACTTTTATTTGTCAGTTTGTGACAAACTGACACACATAGGTGTTTCGGTCTTGTGACAAATTGCTTCTCAGCACAGACACATCAATTACACTGTTGGTCAAACTCATGCGATACACAGCAACATTTTGCATTTTACCTCCCCAGGAGAAGGTAAGAGCTAGCTAAACATGACTATTTCTTAACAATACATATTCCTCAAGGAAAATTGTCCTTTTTTAAATTTAGAAGAAAGACAAAATGGTAAAAACTCAAGTTTTGACTAATAAGTCACAGTAAAAAATTCAACGACAATTATTGAAATGTAAGCGCATTTGACCGTAACTCAATACTACAGCGATTATCACTCCCACGAGGATTTTTTCGGATATCTGAATTCACGCAACACATACTTTGCGGCATACTTAGGCAGTGGTGAAAAACAGCCAATTAAAGCTTAAAAATGGCGAAAATGGTAGCCACCGTCCGTGGAATATTCCCTTGAAATCAAATTGTGCCACTTCTTATCGGTAGAAAACCCTACACATACATACACATACGCAGGAATTTTTGATGTTATAAAGGACAAAACCTACCTTACAGCTGTCATTCTAGCGCACCTAGCCATGCTTTATTCTTCATCAGTCATTTGGAACCAAACAGAGATGGAGATGAACAGCAATTGATGATTCAGCGCTTGCCTAGAACAAAACAGAACGTGAAAATATATAAGACGCATTACAAATGAAAAACTTTGCTAGTGTTTAGAGCTGAACTGAACCAACAAAATCATTGAGCGACATTTTCAGTTTATGAATGAAAATGCTTTTCAGTTCGCTATAAGTCTGTAATGTAAAATTTTGCCATTGCTTTAGAGTTTCCGCATGTATAGGATGATGGTTAAATGCTGATGTACAATCTCCAATATTGCACTTTGGTGGCAAGGCATAAGGTTTTCCGGTGAGCTTTTGTTTCCATCCCTCGTGATTCATTTTTTTCATGCCATGAGATTCCATCAATATGTGGTTCCATCCCTTTCATCCCTTGAATGATTCCCCTTGAATATATGAGAAAATCACTATCGTCATATGGAGTCGCACGAGGCTGGGAAAAATAAAACATAGCTACAGCTGTTTTCAGAGTTGTTTTTTTCATTTTTGAGGAATTTTCCGTTTGTTTATTTGTTTGTCTGTTCACCTGTTTCTGATTTTTGTTGCAACTTACGATTTTTGATGATCGCATGCTGTATGGGATCAATATGGTGAGGTAATTTTACGAAAGTTTGAATGAGAGATGAATACTTTTTGCAGCTTTCGAAGCCCCAAGAAAATGTAACTTTATGAGACTTTAGTTATATCTTGATGTTACATCATCTTCAATACTAGTTGATTCTTCTCTGACGCTCGGGAACCACAGATCTGAAGTAACGTTAGTGTGAGGCTGGTTGATTTTCCTGCAGCACTTTCCGTACCAAATCTGAGACGCTGATGTTTTATTACTTTGAACGCTGATCCTGTCTAATGTGGTTGCCGTTACAAGTACTGTCAGCAAAAATATGCTTGGTAGCCTCACAGTCGAAGAGACCCGGCTTTTTGAGAACTTGAGCATTTTAAAACGAAAAATGACAGAAGTCATAATAGAAAATTTTCTTAATTCGCAATGAAGAAAAAATATACACAGTCATGAATTAAGAAATTTACTTAGACCAGCTCGAAGTAGGAATGGCCTATTAAGGATGGGGTACCCTAAGTATATGAGCGTCGCGTGCTTTTTTAGCCCAATCTTAAAATACGAGTGGCACTTTTAATTCCGAATTGTCAAACTTTTTAATGATATTGCTAAATGAATTAACCCGTAATGTTATCAAAAAACATATTCCATTTCATTTGCAACTGAAATACACGATACTCTAATGAAAACGGGGAAAACGACTTGCCGAACATATCTATTAAGGAAACTATCAACATTACATAATGTGAACCGAACATTTACCAACGGCAGTACTTTGTACCCAATTGAAAATCAAGGACGTGTCGCCGGTGAATTAAAGACGAGACAGTCGATCATGTATGAATTAAAGGCGAGTCGGCCGGTTCGCCCTTATAACTCTATCTCCGCGCTCTTAACCACGAACGGTCGATCTCGGACGTAATATGCTGAGCCGGCCAGTTGTAATTTGAGGGCGCAAACTTCTAAGTTGGTTAAGGTCGTAGTATTTGAGGACGGCCATCCGTTGTTTACAGCCATACAAATATCATTGATCTATCGCAATGAAACGTATGCTCTGACATTGTGGCGTACAATGCATCAAGCTAGAAATTATATTTCACATATTTTATTAAATTTCATGCTTTTCCAGAAATATTCACAACATTGAAAGTGAAGACTTTACTGTACTGCAGAATTAATGCATTGCTGCGTTTATCTGTGTTCAATTGTGTATTTTTTACCATGCCATTGTTATACGCATATTTTTATTTCATTCTTCAAAACCAGACACAAGTCAAACACATTACCACAGTCCCAGCAGTCTATCTCTCTCAGAAGAGAAGTGCTACTTACTGAGAGGACATGAATATTTATTCATATCTATGCAAGATTTTACATTGAGAAATGATATTCACGAGTGAAATCGGTGTAATTACTTTTTAGTTCATAATACATTCTAATGAATTTAATCACCATTCGGAAATTTATAAAATAAGAAGTAACATAAAATGGAATTTATAAATCGTGAATCATATACCTAAGAATTTTACCTAAGATTAATCGTATTTCTAAATTTTATTCCTAGTCGTTTTCTTTTTTATGGTGAAGATATCGTGATGTTGACAATGCTAATTATTTCAAGAAGCACAAAGATTTCAAACAATGCTAAGAGAAAGCGCATTTCATTATGATAGTTTCTAATAACAAGTTTCCTGACAGTACACGCTGTAGTTTCCTAAACGAAATACCGCATAAAACTTTGCTAATTACTTTGCAAAGAATTACATGTGGTAATAAGAAACACTTTTATTCTAACGAGTAATCAAATTGATTATTGTTTGAAAAAGTAAAGCAATACAAGTTCCCCTCAGGGGGATACAACTGTTGTATCTATGGGTATTAGCGCTCCCAGGGAGACTTTGTGAGCGCCCGAGCTAAAGGTTAGGTATTCTTCCATTTTGTTAAAATAGAATAGGTTTTTGTTTTGTTACGGACCATCATTTTTCGGTTCACTGCTGTCCTGTTTTTCAGCACTTACTACTTTCTTCTTCAATTTTATCTCGTTTCATGAACTTCTTTCTTAGCTTCCTGTTTCTGTGCACCTTGTGCATAGATTCCGCGTTCCCTCAACTCCATACTGAATGGCGCCTTCCTCCTTCCTCTCTTAGAACAACTTTGTCGTGGTTAAGGGAGGCTAAAACTTTCTTATATGATAATGATACTGATAAAAATAATAATAATAACAATAATAATAATAATTATAATAATACTAATAATAATAAGAATAATAAAGCAATACAAGTCTAAGTTTTCGTTGTTCGCAATTCAAGTAACGTTGATCTTTTAATTTTTATAGAACTGTTTTTATTCCCGAGGCAGTCGTGCGTAAGCTGAAGTCTCTTCTCAAGACATATGAGTGTTTGTAAGATGGAAATAATACATAAAATATTAATGTTATTCTAATTATTACGTTCTAGAGACATCACACAAATGAATATTCGTTTGAATGAGAGAAAGAAGAGATGAGAAAATTAGAGATATACTTCTACACTCTCGCATTTTGAATAGCAAAATGCTTACAAATTCCCCACATACCTCAACACTTAGAACAAAAACTAAAAATCGGTTATTATTTTTACTCAATGTAAAACAAAAACTTAATCATCAACGAAACATACTGAGAAGACATTTAATAAATAAACATGTCTGGAATAGAAGTTAACGAGTGATTTGTAAAGAGTCGATTATCAGTCGAAGGCCAGTCGACGACTAATCTACAAACTACCCTATCCTTGCTAGTTTGAATTAAAATGGAATAACAAAAAAGTATTTTGTATTACACTCATACAGCCTTCCAAGAACAAGTGATATGTGTAATTTTTTTTGTCTAGAATAATGTATTCATTCAAAAATTTGTAACGAACATTCAAACATGAATTCTCTGAGTTGATTTACCCTAAAAACTTGCCCTATGAGCTGGTCGAAGCACTCGAACAGTCGAACTCTCGAAGTTTTGAAGTAGCAGTCCGTTTCACCGCCCCGGCGCTGCTGTACTTGCAGTTAGTTAGTTTGTGAAGTTGCCCGATGTGAAGTGATTGTAATGCAGGTGTTTGAACGTTATATGCATTTGCAAACTTAGAATTTGTACTGGATGAAAGTTTTTGAACGATTTTGTGTCGATCGACAGTTACTCTCATCGTTAGAACTTCCTTATCGGTAGGAGAGTTCAAGCTTAGTTTAATTTTTCAAATTCTGTTATGTGTAGGGTATTTTTTTAGAGATATTTATGTATAAGTACTCAAGATCGATTGCTTTCTCATTATATTTTTTTATTTACTTATTCAAAAAATTTACTTATTAAAAACTGTTTTTTCTGTAAAAAATAAATAAGCAAGTTCTTCTAACTATCGAATTAAATATTTACTGAAGGCCGTGATAAAAGTGCGGTGGCTCAGTGAAGGTAATGTTACACTTGCTCGTTGCCCGAAAAAAGCTGCTGCAAGGGAGAGGGGCGTTCTTACACCTTCAAACTTAAGTCACATCAAGTAAGTATTTTACGCGTGTGTGAATAATTGTTTTGAGTTTTGGTTATTTTAAAATATACATATTTCTAATATATCATTGTTTTCAATTACATGAGTTTTAACGCTTTTAGGTGCTTATCGAGGCAGTTGATAAATATTTGAGTAAACATATGACTACTACAGCTTTTTAACTCCAATTTAAAAAAAGCTCAAGTTCAATTTAAAAAAGCTCAAGTTCAATTTAAAAAAGCTCAAGTTTAATTTTAAAAGTTCAAGGTCAATTAAAAAGGCTCAAGTTCAATTTAAAAAAGATGAAGTTCAATTTAGAAAAGATCAAGTTTAATTTTAAAAGTCTCAAGCAGGCTATAGACCTATATAAAAAAAGAAGAATTTCAATTTTTTTAACCTTATGTTTCTAAAATTACATACCTATAATAATAATCTAAGTAAAGTTTATTGCTGAGAATGCATGCTTATATTTAAAAATACTGACACTGAAAATAGAATAAATCGAATATCAGACAAACCAAGCTGTTGTGATTTTGTACTTAATTTGAGATTCTTCAAGGTTTACCAATGAATCATTTGCTAAACATTTGACAAACAGATCATCACTACATACAGTGTATATCTATTGACCAAAAAACTCAAGATAAACTTTATGTTATAAGTAACTGTGTGACATTTATCACACTGCACTGGTTGAAAAGTTGAACATTATACAGCTTCAAAATTATATTTAAACAATAATGCTCTACAATAATGGCTTATTATATCATGTTATATAACCTAGTATTACACATAACATGTATACCAAATTAGAGGCCAATCTCTCAAGTAATAAATTAATTTTTACCCCTTTATAACATACCTAAGTGCATTTATGCGTTACCTCCCATCTTTGAATCTTCTAACACAAGTATTCCAGCAAAATGCTTCTATATATGATCGTAGGAGCGTAGACATAGCCTGGGTGTTATGGCAGTAATGGATTCATCTAAAAGTCAACTTTTTAAAGTAAACTTGATCTTTTTTAAATTAAACTTGATCTTTTTTAAATTAAACTTGAGCTTTTTTTAAATTGACCTTGAACTTTTCAAAATTAAACTTGAGCTTTTTTAAATTAAACTGGAGCTTTTTTAAACTGAACTCAACATATTTTAAATTAAACTTGAGTTTTTTTAAATTGAACTTGAGTTTTTTAAATTGAACTCGAGTTTTTTTAAATTGAACTTGATCTTTTTTAAATTAAAGTTGAAAAGCTGTTGAGAATTGAGGTAATTGAACAGACAATGCAAGGGTCTACGCTACAAACTTGAAAATGCGTATAAATGTTTATACAATTAGAAGTAGGCTGATCTTACGCAGCATTATTGTTAATTAGAATATCAAAGTGAAAAGGAGGGACTGTAATTGTGTGCAGACGAGGTAAGAGATTTTTGTTGAGAACTAGTCAACTTGTCGTCACCACCACTCGTAATAAGTGGAATGGCTCACAAATTATACTCGATATATATATGTGTCCCCCTGAAAATGTTTCTTTACCAAAAATCATATTTTTACGATTCTTATGTCAATGATAAGGAAAGAGCGAGTTGAGCTTTAAAGTACTGTGGCATCAATAACAGTAATACCCTTTATTGAACTATATACTAATAATGCACTTCATTTTACAATGTTTTAGAACATTCCCTTTCTTCATACACATTAGAGGATTTTTTTATTGCTATAACCGTTTTCTTCCGCACATCTTCATAGGAATTTGTTGGAGTAGTATCTTTTTCAGAATATATTTCTATAATTATAGCAGAGGACATAAATTGTATGTGTATCTAATACAAATATGTGAATATAATAATACTTAAGTGTGAACATAATTGAATATGAACTGGATAATATAACAACTTCCATTTATAGGTGCCAGTTCAATTTCTAATGAAAATCTCCCATTAGTTCTCTTGCAATCGATATTTTAGGATTAAATCCAACATTAAAAATCTGCAGCCCACGCAAAATCTAACAGTGCCATTAACATGTTTTCACCGTCCTCAGTAATTTTTTTCTTCTTGTTCAATAGAACATTAAATGGCTTGTCATAACTCACCCTAGCAAAGCTTAACTCAACCTTGCTCGACGTGTAGACTACTTAAACACAAAAACCTTGAATATGTCCAGCAAGAAACCTAAATAATATTCAACATCTCTAATTTAGAGGTTACTTATTAAGCAGTTATCCACACTAGTACCTATAGGGGTGAAATTGTTAATCTTCTGTAAGAAATTTTAATAAGACTATTATTGTACAAAAACTAAGTCGGAATAAAAAATTTTCTTTCCAGAAAAAAATATGTGATACGTCCTTACATTGACATAGACCTATCTGGAAGTCTCTCATATCCGCGTTTTACTTTCAGAAGAAGCGGATTCATCTGAGGACCCTGAGAGAGATACTCAACCGCCCCAATTATGAAAATGGATGAATTCTTTCCTGACGTCAGCTGGTGAGAATAACGCTCAGATAACGTTGTTTCGTTCAGACTGATATGTAAAATTCGTTTTGTTCTGCTCATATGAGGCCTCGCATTGGAAGGAAATCTATTCCTGTTAATGTTTAGTGCTAATTTATTTCATATTTTTCTATTTTTTTTGTGATATTTTGGGTGCGTAATGTATTGGGACTCTCCTCTTCTTGATTTCTTGATACACACTAGAGAATTTTTTATTGCTATAACCTTTTTCTTCAACGCTCCATATATATTTTATCATCATAGTAGTGAAAGCATAATTTTACATGTGTCTCTAATGTGTACGTCAGAATATAATTAAAACGAAAGGTTTGTAATATATTAAAGATGTATTTTTAATTTTTAACACACAAGTAATTCGGTATTTTTCTGTTTCAGAGTTTTCGTCTAGCCAGTATATCCTTATTAACACGTTAACTGCGATGGGGTAAACTGAAGTTCAATATTCAATTCAAATTTCAAGTCAATTGTGGTAATCAACTTTGGAAATAGCGAACATTACCTGTATCGAGCCAATATTTAGCTTTCATTAAATATTAATAATAAATGAGTTAGTGACTGCATGTGGGTCAGCAGCACTATGAAAATCACGTAAGTGACCACCGGTTGGTCACTTCGCAGGAAATGTGTTAGAATGAGTTAAGCTGCTGATACATGACCTAAAATGAAGAGTAAACTTGATAAACCTCTTTCTGTGACGAGCATTTATCCTCATTGAAATTCAATTTATGAAATAGTTATTGAAAATGAAGCTGCGCACCACACTGCTTTTCGGAGGGGATATTTTGGCCACACTCCAAAGTTTTCCTTGCATTTTGCATAACTGGTTCGTATAAAAGTTCCAGTCAAAAAAAAACTGTTCGTAGAATGCCAGAAATATAAGTAAACTGGAGTTAAGGTATTTCGCAATGAGAGAATATTCATTTGTTTTATCGTAATCCAATGCTTGGCAATTAACCATGCTTTTTATACAGGATCGGCTAACTGGAGTGGAGGAAGAGGCAAGAGACTCCTTACTTCTCCTCCAGCAGTGGAGAATCGTTCACCAGCCGGTGTGGAGCCACTGTCAGTGTCAGTAGAATTAGACAGGAAGACATTAGCCGTGCTCTGAGTTGGAGTGATAAAATTTTCCTTAGAACTAGTGTATCTATGAGAACTAGCGCGCCCAGGCTGATTCGTAAGCACGAGGTTAGGCAGGCCATTCATTAGTTGTTATAATTGAACATTTTCAAGAAGCCAGGGAAGTTACTTTTTTTGAAGCGAATGATCTTTGGGAATTTAGAAACGAAGGAAGGACTAAGTATTAAAATCATATTTCAAAAGATTTCTCGAAGTATATTATATGATATAAGGGAGCTGGGCTTCGAAACGTTTAATATATCTGACGCTATGTACTTATTTAGAAACGTAAGAAGGAAGAAAATTCTGATAAAATTTATCATCGTTACTATGAACACATTTCGGAGTCCCGCTCCATCATCAGTTCAAAGGAAAACAATAATTACGTCAGAAAGAAAAGATCAAAGTACAGTGAATTGTAGGCACCAAAAATATATCAGGAGAGTAAAAATACATTGTATGGCACGGGGAAATGAAAAACAAAACAGAGAAGCACAGGCCTCAAATGCTAGCCGCATTGATGTACTCTTGTGTGTGCAGTGCACATCTTTGTTCGTTGGTATTACGTTACGAAATTTCTCTATCAGAGTGGCAAAGCATAGAGGTAGAAGCTTGCGTACTGGGAATCAACCAGCACACCCATCGCATTCTGCAATGCAAAATCATGCCGGAAATGTAATGTCCCTACATCTCCTACCGATTTCGAAATTTTAGACTCTGCTTCAACACCGTATGACCTCAGAATTTTCAAGTCCGTGCATATTTTTAAGCGAAACCCTGATTTGAACAATATGGACAGTTCGTACCCTTTGCAAGTATTGAATAGGTAGAAACCACGTCATTACCAGCTCAATTTCATTTCGTACTCATATTTTACGGGATTTTTTTTTTGCTTCTATGTTTTGTTTTTGTTTCCGTGCCATACTTTGTTTTTACTCGCATGATATATTTTTAGTCTCCGCAATTCATTTTACTTAGATCTTTTATTTCAGACGTAATGATTTTTTTCCTTTGAATCGATGATGGAGCGGGACTCTGGAATGTTTTCTTAGTAAAGATGATAAATTTTATCGGAAAGTTTCCTAAAGTCTCTGATAAGGTGGCGTTTAGAGCAGATCACTGACTTGTTCAGGAATTTTAAACCAAAATACGGTGATGAGGAAATTCGTACTTATTTTAGTTTCAAATTTTGTGAACTCGTTATTAAATATTATTTCAATACCTAAAGCTTTCTGTTTTGTATGTATACATAAATATATATCCCTGTCCTAAAATGTTTTTGGTAAACTTGTGTGTCACTTAATCGTTTCTTGCGCTCTTGAGTACATTATAACAACACTATTTTAGGTAGTTTGACTTTTTGTGTTCTCCAAGCTATGCGACAAATGCTATGGTTGGCATTGTACAACGATCCTTATGTTTTTGACAGGTAAACTTTTTTGCACCAGGATTATTACCGTAGGAAATTATAACTTTGTGTTTTCGTAAAATATTTTATTCACTTCGAGCTCGTTATTTTGGCACAGTAGTAGATACGCTAGAATGAAAAATTGTCCCGAATGTTGACCTCATTGACTTAGACGCAAAACAACTCAAGTATGTCCATTTTACTTTCAACATTAATCTCTCATGTGACTAGGTCCTATGTTCGCATGCTAAAATGACACTGTAAGTGCGCACTTCTTAGATAGTTTTCAACAATACATCATTATGATTATGTTTCCTTATCACTTGTATTTATATGCATTATCAAAATCAGATTACCGCAACGAAGGGAACGTAGATAAAGGCACGTAGACCGTGCCTTTCTCTCAATCATTTTGTGTTTCGACAATAATTGACATGGGTATTACGATACCCATGTGCGAATATCAACTAAGGATCTTGATATTAAGATATTTTAATTCTTTCATTCCGACAGCTTTTTGACTTCATGATTTTGGTAGGCATTCACGAAATTTTCCATTCGGTTTGTAAAATGTTTTCGATTAGTATTATGTGACTATCATTTCCTTGGTCCTGACTCGAGTGTTTTTTTTATTTTTTGTTGGCAAATTCATAGCCTATTATGCTCGCGTAAGAAATATCATGAATTGGTTGAATGGTTGAACTTTTTCCGAGCTAGTCTCTTGGTATACTAGTTGAAACCCAAACATAAGACGCTTTCGAATTTCTACTGTGTCGATCCTTTAGACTGTACATCCACAATTTTTACTCTCAATTCATCTCTCCGATATCGCTCATATCCTTCATATTTCAAAAAATTTCAAATTTTTTTTTTTTCAATGCGTCGGTTGCATTATTCATGAATCGATAGAGATATACATATGTAGGTACATGCATATTTAGTGTTAATGAATCAAAAACCTCGAAATAATTCAACAGGGGGAATACATTTTCATGATTTTCTGTCAATTACTTTTTTTCGACAAGCAACACAGGTATTGTGACACCCACACACATATGTCTATCAACTAAGGATCTTCATGTTGAAGTGTTTTAAAATCCAATGGCCTGTGTCTTAATTGGGATAAACTGGTTTTTTTCTTGTAACGGAATATCTTTTTCCGGTTCGCTGGTGTCTTTTTACATCACCTTTTACTTTTTTCTCCAATTTTTATCTTTCATAATTTTTTTCCAATTTTGTGCCTGTGCACAAGGTTTGTAGACGCGCTTTGGTGAAACGGATTCCCAGTGTCCTTCCACTAACTTCCATTTTAATTCTTTCTTCGAAATTCTTTGAATAAAGGATTTACTTTTAAAAGCTCGGCTACGCTGAGCGACATTGTCATCATGGAGAGCAGCCGTCAAATATGTTATATATTTGTAGTTTTATAGATATACATACAGTGAGTCTCCGGTTTACCGCATTTCAGTTTAGGGTATTCGCCGTTACGAGCAATCGCCCATAAACTGTACTAATACATTGATACATTTTCCCTATTAATATATGTATGATTTGAGCCTGGCAATCCTTCAATTTTGCGATTAAAAAACTCGCGGCAGTGCACATCCAAGATTATCGCTACTGAACGACTCAGAAATTTATATATATATATAATATAAATACCTAAATAAGTATATAATTGTATCTATAAATATATATACGCAGCTGGCTATCCTTGAATTCTGCTTTAAAAAAACTCTCGGCCACGCACAGCCGAGAGTTTTTTTTTTAAAGCAGAATTCATGGATGGCCAGCCGCGTATCATGTACATATCGCCGGCGAAATTAGACATGCCGGAGACGAGCAAAGACGTAGAATGGTCGATCATCGCAGTTGGCCGCTGATTTCCCTGGGCCCAAAGTTTCGTCCCTAAGTGGACATTTCGCCTATGATGCGGAGATGATTTACCGGCGATACGTCTTTTACATTATCCCTTGCTCGGCCATAACACATCGGTGCGACGTCCTCGATTTTCAATTGGGTATCACGGACTTAATACGATGGAGATTTCTAGCCTTCCTGAGCAGTACGTGTATTAAAAATAATGTGTTTTTATTCGATCACTATTTGTGAGAAGAGATTGACGGAGCCCCTTTGGGAGGTTAGGTATCGCTCGAACTAATGTCCGAATTTTCATAATTTTAAATATTTGGATTGCTTACAGGATTGTTTTGTCGATTTTATGCACGTTCCATAGGTCTTATTGGGAATGGTAATATCATACTCATCAAAACTGAAATAAAATATTTTCTGTTTCATTTGAGTTCAAATCATGTGATTCAGATTCGCTCTTGCAATTAATATAAATGATACTTGATATTTTTTTCAAATATTCTTTCGAAAGATGATACAGATTTCTCAACTGCGTGTACAGAAGACTGGTCCCAAAAGGAGTTTAAAATTTGAAGTGCAACATCTCATGTCTGTAATATTAAGCAATTTAGAAGTTGGCCTACAAATTGAGCTTTGCGTGGCTAAGTTTAACATAAAAACAGGATTTCTTACGCAAATATTTTGGCAATAAAAGGTTTTTAACGCTTTTAGCTTGTAATTGTTGTGCAAAGTCCCAAATTCTGCACTTAATATAACACAAATGTGCGCTACCATTTAAATTGAATCAATAAACTTTTATTAACATTTATCAGAAAATTTATGAACAATAAATTTATGCAATCAATAAATACCAGAATTAGAACATATAAAACAATCACAATACAGTGTCATTATTCGAACAAATAACTCAGATAAACACTCAATTAATTATGGCGCTAATTGTACAATAGAGAATTCTTTCAATGCAAAACATCGAATTCCAGTCGCTGCGATGCAATGTTGTCGGTTGGTACGAGTATGGGCAGTGTGATGCCACCTAACGTGAATCCATAAAAACCTGCACTCAAGGGTCATGGAGCACAAGGGAAAATCTTCACACCCGAAAACTTTTTGCTTCACCATTGAATAGTAATTTAAAAATTACATTTCAAATCATCACTCCCACTAAACTTCAAAGAAGGAGCATCATCTCCACTGCGAACATGAAATATTAGAAAGCTCTTTTATTCATAAACTCAGATCGTCGCTCAATGGTTAGAATAGTTTAACCGAACTCCAATTGCTTGACTAAAATTTCCATGTTTAACAAAGGCGTTGGAAATATTCTTGTTATTTGTCATGTTACAACAATACACTCGGTCGTCAACTGTAATTCATAATTTACTCTACCCATTTTACACTACTGATGATGAGATGAACACCGCTCGAATGTTCAGGATTATAATAAAAGTTTTTGTAGAAACCTAAGCAATCTCACAGTCCTCGTCTATTTTATCATGAGTTTGTGTTTCTAAGTCATAAAGTTCATTTAAGACATCGTACCTAAAGGACACTTTTTGACAAGTGCACCTGATCTCGATCCGGAGTTTTACCGATATCATTACGCGATGCTATTCATTATATCCAAGATTGTGGGTGCCTTGCTCAACCCTAATTTGATCATCTCTTCTTCCGCGTAAGGATATCTTTCAAAATTTATGCTATGCGGTAATGATCTGGTGCATTTTGATCAATACCTTCAAAATGACACCGATCGCAATTTAATTTAGCTTACTCTCATAAAATTGCCTACTTTTACTGTTAGTTTAACATATCATTTATTGGCGCTAATTTTTTAAATGCAATTTGTCTTAAAAATCGAAATCAGTCGATAATTTAATAACCTATTTATATTAAAATCCAGCAGCTGAAAACTTAAGTATCGTTAATTATCATTCAACAACAGTATTACAGTGCCTCCTCACGATTTTTCTATTTCTAAATCCTAATTTCCAGGTTCGCCATGTCACCACTTAGAGACGGACTGGATTTGAGTTTGAGTGTGACGCAGGGCTGCCACTGATGGGGATTTCCCCTAAATCTGTGGGAAACGGTGGTCGTCTGGAGGAATGGGGCAAACTCTCGTGAAATCGGCGAAATTTAGGGGAATTTAGCTAGATATTGTTTTTCATTAAAATATTGTGAAACCTGGTATGGTTATTCGAGTGAAGATATCATGACGCAGAACAGAAAATATCTCATTAACAACAAATGAGAGGCAATTTCACGAAGTTGGAACGTGGATCGAACTTGTTAGACTTACAACAATATTCACTTCGAAACAGTGAAGAGTCTCAACTCACAGATCATGTTTTTTAGAACTCACGGCGCAAACCGGTGTAAATTTTAAGCGCGACCAGCAAAATAGATCCCACCTATTAAGTATGCAGTTATTATGTGCCTTATACGCAATTATAATTGTACATATTAAGCTACTGATAATTTTCGCTAATCACCGAAACAAAGATTATATAATACTGTCTTTGAAGTGTTGTGAAAATCTGTATTTAATCCATGTGACCTTAGGGGCGGTATAGTCCGAGTTTTTGAAGCACTAGAAAGCCTGCGCTGCTACCACTACTGCTGACACTCAAACAATTTTTCGAACATCCATCAGTCCCAGTCAGAATTTTATCGCCGGCGTAACGGTAATTATGATCGATTTTCATCTTTTATCGAAGTATTCCGACGGTAAATAATATTACCAGTGATCAACGGTAATTTTAGACGCTAAAACGGCACGCCGACGATGATGACCGTGATTTACCGTCGATTTCTGACTGTCATTTTTACCGTAGAAATACCACGGTAAAACTACTGTTGTTTTTCAGACTATACTTCATTATTTGAATCTATCGTCAATGTTTGTCCATGAATAAGTTTAATCAAGGACAAGTCGGATAAAATTATGTTATGTGTTACCCGTGGTCAAATGAAATTAGTTTACGTAATCTTCACATGGTGTAATTTGAGCTTTAGTTCTTTTATTGGGAAATTGAAAACTTTAATTCGAAGCTTAGATCTAAAAAACAGAAGCTTTCAATTGGATTTTCGTATGCAACTTTTCAATATTCATACATTTTAATTTTATACATTGTAATATGAAGGTGAAATTCTTCAACTAAGGCTTCAAATGCTTTGAATTTAATTTCAAGCGTTTTAATTTTAACACTTTATACATTATATTACAAGTGAAATGGTGAAGTTTTTTGACTGCGCGCTAAAGAAATTTCTGTAGTTTCAACAAAACCGTTTCTGAACCGTCTCGGCTGCGGCCTGTCGGTCAAAGCATTTTCTTTCAGCGTAATGCTTTGCTCTTTCGTTTGAGAGTAATTTAATTAAAGTCAATCGGTGCGTTCTTTCAAAAGTTACGAGTGGTAAACTTAAGTCTTTTGACTGCGTGCTCAAGAAATTTCTGTAGTTTCCACAAAACTTTCTGTACCGTTCCGGATGCGGCTTGTCAGTTTTTAAAAGTTAGAGTACGAGAGTACAATTGTTTATCACGTTCGTGTTTGTAACAACTTTAAACCTTATTGACCTATTTTCTAATGAAATAATTTTATGTGAGGTGATCGAAAACGAACATATAAAAAATACAAGCCTACCTTTGTAAATTCCCAGGTTTTAATAATGAAATATTTTTAAATGAGTGAATCCACATGCAAAAATTATTGAAACCTTCGTGATTGTTGGACTTGCATTTGAGCTGTTGTTCATTGCGTGGAGTCGAATAATTAATACAGTACTGGAATCGCTATCGGACGGCTGTACTGACGTAAGGCTGCGACTGATATTAAAACTATTCCAAGTGTGAGTTTCCTCCATAGGAGGAGACTTATTTAAAAAAATATGGCTTCTGTGAAAAATAGAAGCAATCTATCTACTGCAGAAGAAGAGCCGGTGATAACGCCGGCAATGCTAGAGATCAATGATCGAGAACCACCGTCAAGCGAAGATAGTTCCACAGAACAAATGGACGCCAACGAATCGGCCGTAGCTGGCTCATGGTTTGAGCCTAACAGGCGCTCCAAGAGACCAAGAGGCAGAGTGGAATCAGATGTAAGTGATACTGCGGAAGACGTAACAAAAAAGGTGAGGCAAAACTTCCAGAAATCTTTCCCTACTAACAAGACTCTTGTGTCTCAGGGAGCTGGCACAACTGTGCTTATTTCACAACCGCAAGCATCAAATGGAACATATTTTGGAGCAGCTGAGAAAAAAATAACCCTGGATCCTCTGAACCTAACAAGAGGGCTGAAGGATATTCTTGACTATTCCACAGTTAAGGATGTTAGAGTGAACAAGCGGAGGAACATTGTTGCAGTGGAGTTTCTTAGTGTGGATGCTGCTGGTATTGGAGACCTTATATCAGTGGATCACATTGGGAAGTTTGCTGTTCAGTGCTATCAGCCTTCTATGGATGTAGGAGAGGTAAGCTTTGGGGTCATTGGGCCAATTGATACAGAGGTAGACCCTGAAGAGCTGCTTCCATCGGTGAAATGTGAGGGCTACACTGTTCTGCGTCTCTATAGGTTAAACCAATTCAGTAGTGGTAAGAAAGAGCCATCGCTCTCAATCAAGGTTGCAGTTGCAGGGCCATACCTGCCACGGTCCCTAAAAATTGACCTCGTGTCATTCCAGGTGAGACATTTTGTGCCACCTCCACTAAGGTGCTACCGTTGCCAGAGACTAGGGCACCTTGCAAGTGGATGCTCAGCAACTCAGCGATGTCTGGTATGTGGTGGCAATCATCTAAAAGAGAAATGTGAGGCTGGTTCCCCAAAGTGTGCTAACTGCCAGGGCCCGCATGTGGCTAGCTCACGTGAATGCAGGTACGTGCAAGATGCTTCAAAGCTACAACAACTCATGAAAGAGGGCTTCTCATTCAATGAAGCAAGAAGTGCATTACTGCAGAAGACTGGACAGGGAGACTTTGAAATATCACAGCAGAGCACAATACAGTCTCAATCACAACATCAACTACCAGAAATGAGGACATCAGTAGCAGACATTTCAGACGAATTAAGACCAAACACCGTTGATGTTGAAGTTGAAGTTCATCAGACTCAAGGATCCTATTACATACCCAGAAGAATCCCAAATAAACCTAAGACTTACGCTTCTGCACTTGGTGGTGCAACCAATCAAGCCGTAGCTTTGGAGCGCTCAGAAAATCAAGATACAGTACTCCAGGACATGGAAGAATTTCAGGGAACTTTTTTATGCCTGGACACAATGGCAAATTGGAACTTGATGTAGCAATCCAGGGAATTTCTGTGAACTATTTTGAAGTACCTTATAATCAAAATTGGCACAATAAATTGAAACAAATACAACTTAAAATTAGTTTTTAAAAGGTTTTTATCATAAAATAATTGTTATTATATACATTTTTCTCTTCATACGTGAAAGAATCAACGTAGACTGGATCGAGTGATAGGAGCGTCGCACAACTCCACAGACCATGTTTCGTAATGAACTGATGAGCGAGACCGCGCAGATGAGCAAATGCTTTCCAAGAAAACGTCATTCATTGTATTAAAAGACATTTTTATACCATATATCTTGCTTTAAATGGCCTTCAAGTCATTTCATTGGAAAAAGAGAACTTTCAGCTTTAGGAAAAGGTAAATTTTTCAGTCAAAAACCCCTTCAGAGTAATAGTTATTCAATATTGTTCCCTGTGAACGAGACGGAGAAGAATCCCTTAAATGCTATTCTTACGAGAATGATTCGCTATTCGGCCTTGTACGAGACACAAATTGAGCTCGTTCACGAGAAATGAACTTCCGAGAGTTCCATTTGCTCCGGAAAGCTGTTCCTTCCGCGCCGCAGCTACCTAGCAGTTGTATGCATGGTAGAGTATACTTGCTTTTGAAAAATTATATGGTTATTCCGTTTTTCCTTTAGAGTGCGTAAATATTCACACATTATTTTGGTTTGTCTTAGAGTGAGTTGTATGATACTTTTTATATTTCTTTTATAATTAATCGCGTCATGAAGTTAAAGAAAACCAATTTCTGCCAATCAATTTGGTGGCTTGAAATCAAATATTAAGCATTAGGGCTAAAAAATGTAATGCGAGCGAAGCGTGACATTTGAAATGACCGTGGGTGTTTTGAACAGGTATTTTGGAATGATTTTCTTTCGTTGTTCACGTTTGCGGATAAAATGCAATTAACGGTTTTTAAGTATAAAATACACAAAGAGAACATCTATGTAAATTAATAAAATTCATCGCACAGATAATTTCAACATTGATAAATGTGATTCATTGTAAATTTAGTAGTTATTTTATATCCGATAAAATTACTCTACCAAAGTTTTTACTGGATATTTCTCGATAAAGTTAGATGGCATAAGAAAGAAAGAAAACCCATTCATTTCCAAAAATTGTGATACATGGGATGCCTTACAACATATTGGGGTTTAATAGTTTCTTAATGTAAAACGTCCTCAATTGAAATCATAACAATTTCATATATAATAAAATTATGAATCGCAATCATCGTAAAACAAAATATTTAACATGACACTCTTGTGTTCAGTAATTCCAGTTGATACATGTAAGTTACGATAACATATTTAAATTTTGAATGTTGTGCAAAAATTTCCTACATTACAGTTTTTTGTTCTTGATCAATGCCAGAGGAGCAAAATTGTTCGAAAAAATACAATTAATTACTCTAAACATGTTTCGCAATTTGTGGAGACATTGAGTGTTCCATTTACAATTGCAACCAGTGCTTTGATATTTAAGTGACCAACCCGTCCACAGTCATTGCGCTGACGCTAATTATTTATAAATCGTATCATTAAACTTTTGAAGGTTGAAAAGTGTGGGTGCGTTGAAGCGTTTCTACTCACTTTTATTCTGATTCGGTGATTTCGCCAATTGTAGTTTTTTACCTCTTTTATTCGTAAGTAACCAATGTTTTAAAGAGATGTTCGGCAGAATGTGCAGCAGTTGTGTAACTAGTTTAAAGATTTGTAGTCTTTATATAAGTAAATACACATGCCGGTGTATTGCCTAACATTCTGAGGACCACAAAATTATTATTATTTTACCGGTTACTCACGCAATACAAATGAGGTTTTGCTTGCTAGTTATTTCAATTCCTGTGAAATATTTAACAAGATTCGAATGAAATATTATCGCGTAAAAAGCCTGTTAGAAAAACACTTGAACTTGAACTTGAACTTGAGGGCCGACAGTGTCGGGGCCTTTGTAACGGCCTACAATTCCCTCCACAATTTTCACACAAAGAGTTCAGCGCCTGGTACCAGACTTGTCCACTAAACTACTCAGGATCTACGATCCTTGTCACAAGCCTCCATTGGAAGGCATCACCGGGACAGCCAGTGTGTCAAAACACCATCCCCCGGCACATTGGGTCATTACAGCCCATTCTACCAGACTGGCTCATTCCAGTCACTGTCTCTTACTCCAGGCACGCACAAGAAACACTTTCATAGCCTCAGTGATACTCGCATTACACTCCTGATCCAATCCAGCAAGACAGCTCATACCGCAATCATCTTCAGCACATCTGGCATTCCACTCATTCTCTCCATACTGCTCAGACACCACATTCATTAAACTCTCTCTCTCTTGCTCATACTTACTACATTCCAGCACAAAATGCTCAATTGTTTCCTCTACTCCACTATTACACTGCTGACATAATCTGTTATTATTCTCATTCCATCTCCATGTACGTCTGTTCACACTCAATGACTTACATCTCACAGCAAACAAGAGTTGACTTCCAAAACTACCATCATAGAACAGCTCAAACTTAGGTGCTTTCTTTTTCATATACCAGTTAAGTGTAGGCTTCCGCATCATGCTAAGCTTCCACTTATTCAATCCATACTCTTTTGTTTGTCTCTCAATCTCTTTCTTCCACCTCTTGCAGTCCCACTCAGGCCCTACACCTCCTACATTTATTAAACTCCAGTCATCCACAGGTCTCCCAATTCTAACATGAATAATCTTTTGCATACTGAGTTTCCTTGCATGCCCCCAACATACTTTCTCCCAATAGCTTACACTCAGATTCCATTCAAAGATTCGCCTTACCCACCTGCTATTCTGCATTCTTTCAATTCTCACCTTATAATTCAGCACAGCTTTCATCATTCTTTCTGAAAATAGGCTCCACCCTAGGTCACCTCTAATGGCTTCTATAGCTGTCCATTTCGGAGCACCCAATGCTACACGTCCTACCTTATTTTGTATCACATCCAGCTTTTCAAGATCACTTCCATTCCAAGCAAGAGCACTCATACCATACATGACACTAGGTACAGCAACATACTTCCACATTCCTCTCACACATTCGTACTTGTTTGCTCTGTATCTGGCCACACTACCTAACCGTCCACTCCACTGCATTGCTTTAGCCACTTTCTCACCTTTAGTTCTAGTACATCCATCTTCACTCATCATACAACCTAGATATTTGTATTCTTTTGTTCTACCTATTCTGATTTCTCCAATATTCCACAGTCTGTCTCTATCAGTCTCACCACTATTTATAACCATGACCTTACTTTTATCGGCACCAAAGTTCATCTTGAAATCTGTACTATATCCATTCACAATGTCAAGCATCCTTTGTAGTTCATGACCACATTCACTAACCACAACCACATCATCAGCATACAACAAACAGCTCAGTCTCTCATTACCAACTTTCAGTCCTAAACCACTCCCTCTCAGTCGAACTGCTAATTCTTCTGTGTACAATCCAAACAACAGGGGGGACAGAGTACAGCCCTGTCTCACTCCTCTAACACTCCTCACTTGCCCTGTTTCCATATTTCCTAACCTGTAGATAGCACTTGTGTTCTCATACAGACTCTGTACAATGTTCACTATTTTTCTGCTAAAACCAACTTTTCTCAAAATTTCAAACAGCCTAACCCGATCCACTCTGTCATACGCCTTTTCAATATCCAGGAATGCTAAATATACCTTCTTGTTATCCTTCTTCATTCGCTCAATTATTTCACTCACTACAAACAGATTATCCTCCCCCCGTCTATCTTGCCTGAAACCATTCTGTTCTTCTCCCAGGACTCCTAATTCCTCAACTAAATTTTTCATTCTCTCATTCAAAATACCACAAAAGATCTTACATACAGTGTCACCCAGTGCAATTGGTCTGTAATTTTTAAGTTCTTTCATACTCTTATGTCCACCCTTATGCAACAGAACTACATTACACTTGTTCCAGTCATCCGGTACTCTTTCACTCTTCCATATCTCATCAAATAAACATTTCAACATACTGACTACACTCTCTCCTCCACATTTATAGAACTCATATGGTATCTTATCAGGGCCACATGCCTTTCCATTTTTCACTTTCTTCAAAAAACTTACAATCTCTTCACAAGTGATTTCGTCTTCCATTTGCAGTTCATGTTCATCTATCAGAAAATTTATTGGTTCATCATCTGTAACCTGCTCATTCATTCCACCAATGTCCTCCCAGTATTCTTCAACTGCTTTCACCATTTGCATCCTATCTTGCACACTGCAACCATTGACTACTAATTCATCAACTTGAACTTCACTACCTCTATCATTACCTTGTATAAACCTATACCAATCTTTTATTCCATCTGGACCTTTCTTTCTTAGATTTTCAACTTGGTGTCTCTCTTCTTTAACCCTAGCCTCATTGATCATTCTCTTTACTTTCTTCTGCTGGTCCTTGTACTCATTCCATACACTCAGCCATTCATCCTCAGTAATTCTGCGTCTTTCATACATTTTCCTCATACTGCGTTGTTTTTTTATTTAAAGTCTTCCTTCTCGTTCGTTCTTCCTTTATCTCACTCGTAAACCACCTAGCATTCCCTGTACTTTTCCTGCATTTCATTCTACCGATCTTTTGCTCTGCCACATCATACAAGGTTCTTGCAATCTCCTTATTTAGGTCATTTACATTTCCACACCTGTTCCAGTTACATCTACTCAATTCATTTCTAAATTCTTCCCAGTTTGCCATTTTAATACGCCAATTTTCTCTTACTCTGCTGGCCTTCTGCATCGGCTCCTTTCCACCCCAATTATATTCTAGTACAAGCATTTTATGGTCACTATCAATATCAAAATCATCTTCATCTACAAACATTTCTTTGACACACTCTCTTGCTCTACTATTCACTATCATATAGTCAATTGCAGTTTTACATTCCCTGCTTTGCCATGTATGCAAGCCATTTCCTATTGTTACATTTAGGTTCTCAAGTTCATTCTCATCACAGAAATCAATCAATTTTTGTCCATTTGCATTCACAGGCTCACCAAGTATACCAACATGGCCATTCATATCACCCATCAAAATCAGAGGGCATCTGCAATGCTCTTGCACAATTCTTGTTAATATTTCATACTTTTTTACATTCTCTTGATGAGCTAAAATACCATCAGTTGTCATATAGCATACAACCACAATAACACATTCTCTGGCATGCATTCTTTCACACTTTATTACTAACAGATCTTCACTCTCAGGTTCATTTCCAACAGGAATTTCTTCTAATTTCCAATTTAGAGCATTTTTTTACAATGAGACCAACTCCACCACCTCTTTTTTGCCAACTTACACGCCCTTTTCCAATCATGTAGTACTTACTCTCCTTACATTTTAAACTGACTCTATCACGCATTTGGGTCTCTACTACACCAACACAATCCAAATCTCCATTCTCAAATTCTGCTACAAGGTCATTTAACTTTCCTGCATTCCATCCACGCACATTTATACATCCAAACCTTACAACACTATTGGACAATTCACAACATTTTTCATTTTTGCTCTGACAGCTTTCCATTCATCCAGTTCCACCTTCCATTACAATATGAGTACACCCAATCCACTGGATGTATCTCCTGGAGAGTTTCATCTCACCTTCTTGAGTAAGGTGGACTCCATCTCCACGAAAACACCCACTCTGGATCAGGTTATCCATATCAAGGAAGCTGGAACCCATTTCACGCTTTCTCATACCCTCAGCTTTCATACTCATAATCCTTTTATGCACTTCCCTATTCACCTCCTTTCGCACCCTTTCATACTCCTCACCACATGCAGGCCTTCTCAGCAGACTGGTCACAGCCACTCTTACATTCTTCTTTCGCGCCCTTTCAACAACATTCGTAATTGCATTCACCGTACGCTCTCTCCCACATTCAAGCAATCCATTGCCACCTCCTTGCAGTACAACCATCCCTTCATCCATTCCATCTATCACTTCCTCAGCATGCCTACAAATCTCATTCACTCCCTTTCCTCTCATGCTCGTACATCCACTACGGTCAGTCATAGTCACAAACCTATCCACATTCTTCACCATGCTGTCACCACATATTCTAATCGTAGGTCTCACTCTCCCTTTCATACTACTCTTTCGTTCAACTTTTCCACTCACATCACTCTTTCCATCCATCTTCCTTTCATTCACTTCCACTACAGGCGCCTGCACCTCATGTGGCATATCAACAGGTTGCTCCTTCACTCTCTTCCCATTCGTACTTCTTTCATCATGCTCATTCATCCTTCTACTCTCAGCTGGCACATTTGCACCACCATTCACTTCATTTATTGCATTCACACTCCTTGCACCATCATCCACTTCATTTGCACTCCTTGCACCATCATCCACTTCATTTGCACTCCTTTCACCACCACCATTTACCTCTTCATTCACTGCATTTGCACCATTCTCATTCTTCCCTTCATTCAACTTCCTTTCATCCTTCAAATCAGCCTCTAAAGCAACCATCAGAATTGTCAATCTCTCAACCTCCTCTTCCAACTTCTTTCTCTCGTCATTCAAACATTTCCAGCACGTAAACACAAGATCATTCAACTTCCTCCGACTCATCTCTCTCAAACCTTTGCATGCATCTATACTCGTATCTACCCACTCTTTACAAGTCATGCACTCAATCTCCTCATCCATTCCACTTGCACCTCCCTTCCTACGACCAGTCCTATTTCTTGCCATCCTCAAACACAGACTTCTATCTCAGTACAAATTTCACAGGCAGAAGAAGTCTTCACTCACCAAATCTACTGAAAATCAAGTTATCAAAAAAAAGAAACAAAAACGTTTCCTACTACTCACAGTCACTCTCTACAATGTCACACACTATACTCTTTATAAGCAAAGAAAGCTTAACTACCAGTCAAAACACCTAAGTCAAAAATTGCAAGTCACCACACCAAAGTCCAATGCTCAGTCTCAACTCTCACGCAACAAAAAAACTACTCTCACGAGCACTCCATACAAAGTCACACACTGTACTCACGTGAATATACAAACTATACCATTTTTTAGCAACTTCACTTTAATTCACCACAATATTCGTCGGAGGACCAGAAACACGTGCACACCGCCCGGAACGAAACTCACGCAACTAACTCATTATTGTCAGTCGTAGTAGTTTGAGTTACATCGTAACAGCGCTTCATCGGAAGAACATGAATTTTAGAGATATCATATTTTCCATGCTTTTTCTATAGTTTTATTTTGCTACGAGAAGATTAACTGTGCATAAGAGTTTAATTTTAAAAAAGGTAATTTTTGACGTCTGGTACTCAAGAAGCTCTTGTAAGTAACAGCTTAGATGTCAATAACACAATATCAATTTTTTGAAATAAATGCAAATATTTTCAAATTTTGCTGTGCTTCACACAACGACGAGAGAAAGCTGAGAACTTTTGAAGGATTCGTCTGGATTCGCGAGAAAGAAAAAGTTGTACAGTGCACGCAAAGCCCGAGTAATCGAAGAGTTGAGATTCTATCATTATCTGTGCTTTGCAGGTCTCTTCGTTCTAAGATGTTTTTATTTTCCAGAATATTGTTGTGAAGCTCATAGAAGTCAAATGATTGATATTGCTGGTGAAATATTCGAAATTTTGAGTATTACGTAAATCAATTTTGAGACTAATGTAGACAAGCACAATAATTTAACCAAGTGCACGGAGGTTAAAAACATTATTTAAAAAAATATGTCTTCTACAGAGGTTTACAATATGGTATTACCAAACATCGTAATAACGAGAAAGAATATCAACAACATGGATTCAAAATAGCTATTTATTGTTTCGGCAGCTAGCTTATGTAGTGAAACTATTTCACTGCGTGTTTTGTACCTTGCGGGTAGTGCTGTACGGTACGTAGCGCTCCATACTGCGACCGCCTGGCTTAAGATATTCGGAAGCCAAAGTTAACGTTTGCACGGCTGTTGCGTTAGGACCTTCATGCAGTGCACTTGACTACGAATAGGCTAAATTAAGATTCTTGCCTGAATTCAGCCTGATGCTTATGTTAGTCTCTATCATGGTACCATGGTCTCTACACCGTGCTTGGGTAATCCTGCGCCCTCTTTTACCATTGTACTTTAGGTGTTTTTGCGGGGTGTTTAGTCGGCGGAAGAGCTACGATCTCGTGTAATAGAGAGACGGCTCTTGCAAGACACGTCCTGAGATTATACGTGTTATGTCTATTATACTTGTCATGTTTTAATACATTGTGAATTGTCCATCCCTCACCTTACCCTAGTGTCTGGGCCTAGCTAATTAGCCTGAATAGCTAACCCTTGCCTGGTTGGCATCCTGACAGAACGGCGTCCTAGTGGTGAGACAATTAGTTAGCAGGCTAGTTTCACTACACTTATATTACTTCACAACCCAACTGAATTCAATACTTGAAAGCTTTCAGGAATTGCGAATCATTTACTTCTAGGTACCTGGTAGCCTTATAAATTATCCAATGATATTGATATTTGAATAACTTCCAAGGTTTTTAATGAAATGAACTATTCTTCATGAACAGGTTTCGAAATTTTTCAAAACCAAATAGATACTTGAAAAATGTGAACTATTTTAATGTTAGATCAAAAATTTTTTGAACTTTTTTCTAATTTATGCCCTGCAATTCTGAAATTACACCCTGCTCCAGGAAGCAGAGATCATGGAAAAGTGTGAAATACTTGTTGACAGTGTGCTAGAGAAAATCTTCTTCAAATTAGGAAAATTTCTTTTGGAATTTTTTTCAGTAAACTTGTCCTTGGAGAACAAAAGAGAAAAAGATCTACTAATTCTTGGTATGATCAGAAACCACTTCGGCCCCAAAACTGGGGAAACCATCCTAAATGAATACCATTTGAGAGAGACCATTGCTGCTGAGCCAACATTGGAAGAAAACCTAGCGCAAACATCAAAGAGAGGAACTGATACTCCGAAAATTTGTAAACAAGTTGAAAAATCAAAAGAAACCAACCTTCCTCAAGGAGTTTCAATGAAGAATCAAGATCCTAAAACCAAGTGTCCTGGAACCAAGAATTCATTCTCAAACAGGCAGCCCTTAAGCAGAGCAAAGAAGAAAAATGGTAAATAGGCCGTTCAAGATCGTGGATCAGAAATTGCTAAGAAATTCTGCAACAGAAAAAAAAGTTACTTTTATATCAATTCAGCTGTAATGGGCTACGTGATAGGTTGTCTGAGCTTAAGCTGTATTTGTACACCAAAAAACCAGATGTTGTATGTCTATGTGAAACTTGGATTTATTCTCGTGAGCCTAAATTTGTGGGGTATCAGGGCATTTGGCATCATCGACAAAATGGGAACAGAGGGGGCTTGGGTATCTTGGTACGAGGTGATATACCTTTTAAGATAAAACCTCTGAATCTATGCCAACAGGGTAAACTTGAGTTGCAAGCAATTGAGTTGTGTACAAGTTTGGGTTGTATAGATGTGATTAATGTGTACAATCCTAATTGCAATGTAATGGCCTCAGAATTTATGCATTACCTTTCACAATTGAACAGTGAATTTGTTATGATAGGTGATTACAATGCCCACTCTCCTATGTGGGATCATAGGATGAGATTAAATCAAACTGGTCAGAGTTTATTAAGTATACTAGATCAATGCCCTGTTGGGGTCTTAAATCCCCCTGATTTGCCTACCTATATAGACAAACGGGTTGGCACTACATCCACTCTAGATCTGTGTCTTGTTTCAATGAATCTCTTAAATTGTGGTCAGTTGACCAGAGGTCCAGACTTAGGCAGTGACCATTTTCCTATTGAATGTTGTTTTAATGTTTCTGTTAGTAAGTGTGATGTCAAAGGTCAACAGCGGTGGAAATTCAAAGAAGCAAATTGGCCTGAGTGGAAGATTTCACTACAAAAATCTAGATATGATGGAACCAAGCCTACCTCTGCTGAAGCATTATATGATTCACTTGCCTCAAGAATATTAGCTGCATCAGTTGACTATATCCCGCAGACTGCAGGCACCATCAGATGTCATAGAAGCACTCCATGGTGGGATGGTGAATGCTCAAAAGCAGTTGCAAGGAGACGGAAGGCTCAAAGTATCCTTGCAAAGTCACCAACATTGGAAAATCTCATAAGCTTTCGTCGTGCTGCAGCAATTGCCAAAAATATAATAAAGAAGAAAAAAGTGGAAAGTTGGCAAAAATATACCAACTCTCTAGATGCCAACACCCCAGTTGGAAGAGTGTGGCAGACTATCCGCTCAATGAAGGGAAGTCATAGCACAATCCCCTCAGTACCAGTTGGAGAAATCAATGACTCTGCTACAAGTAAGGCTGAAAAACTGCTTGAGCACTTTACTAGACATAAAATTGATACAGCTGATAGAAACTCACAGCTCACCATGGGAAAAGTCTCCAGCATGTTGACAGAACAGATTATTGAATCTGAATATAATTCACCATTCACCAAAGGAGAAATAACTCAAGCAGTTAGAAATCTCAGGCAAACCAGTCCGGGATATGATAGAATCTCAAACATCTTTTTGCAACATCTCCCTGAAGCTTCAGTGGAGGAGCTACTTGACTTGTACAACACAAGTTTCTTCTCCGCATCTGTCCCAGATAAGTGGAAAGTGGGTATCATTTGCCCAATTAAGAAGCCTAATAAGGATCATTCCACTGTTGAAGGTTATCGACCTATCACATTGTTACCCTGTGTTGGTAAGTTGATGGAAAGACTTGTCAAAAACCGACTGGAACATCTCTTGGAGTCCAGACATGTCTTTAACTGTTTTCAAACAGGATTTCGGAAGGGGAGATCAACCAATGATGCTCATGCTCTTATGTACCAATCTATTTCTTATTCTCTATGTAATAGGGTGTATTGTGTATCAGTGTATCTCGATCTAGAAAGTGCTTATGATTGTGTTTGGCATGCAGGATTGCTATTAAAATTGTTACATTTAGGATGTGATGTACGCACTGTGAGCTGGATAAGGTCATACTTGATGGGACGCACTGTAAGAGTTCGTGTTAACAGTGAATATTCTTCGGATAAAGTTTTAGAGTGTGGCTTGCCGCAGGGAGCAGTAATGAGCCCTATCTTATTTAATGTAATGCTGTGTGACATCCCCCAATTTAATGGAGTGAGAGTTATTTCATATGCAGATGACATAACATTATTGTCTTGTGGATCATCACTTGCTCAAGTACAGAGAAATTTACAAAAATATTTAAATGTGTTATCTGTGTGGCTCCAAAAATGGAAATTGTCAATTAACCCATGTAAATGTTCATACCAAGTCTTTACTTCAAAGAGACTTATACCACACATTAGCCTGAAATTGCTAAACCACCAGTTGAAGAATATTAACCAGCAAAAAGTATTAGGGGTGATCTTTGATGCACCCAAATTAACACTGCAACCACATATAAAGTACGTTAAAGCAGAATGTATGCGCAGGTTGCAAATTATGAAAACTCTGGCAGGTGTTTCTTGGGGATCATCTCGTAAAGTTTTGCGAAATTTATATGTGTCATTTATTCGTAGCAAGTTGGTATATGGCCATGTGGTGTTCCCAGAGTTTCCAGAATCTTATATGAAATCATTTAATGTTATACAAAACGCTGCTTTGAGGTATATGCTGGGAGCACGCAGGACAACTCCTGTCAGCTCTATGGAGGTGGAAGCATTTATGATGCCATTAAGGCTGTATCTTCAGTTCCTTTATATGAAATGGTGCTTGCGCGTTGTTGGAGGTCCGGTAGGTGCTAAAGAGTTGAATTCAACCTTGGCACTTGCAAGTAACAGGCCATCAGAAACATATTCATACAGGTATTCAAACCTGTGGCGTGCCTTAAATCTCCAACATCTGCATTTGTCACGGAGCCCACATATTCCTATTGTGTGTCCAAATGTCGACATTTCTCATGTGATATCATTGTGCTGTCCTAATTTTAAGTACCCTTCTGTTGTAACTGTTAATGATCTGTTTACTGATTTTCTTGGGTGTAAATATCCTGATTTCAATGTCATATATACAGATGGGTCCAAAACAGATGGTTCTGTTGCAGCAGCTATGTACCTACCTGTTCAGAACAAGTCAACTGCTTGGTTAATGAATCCTAATCATTCTGTAGTTGGAGCAGAGCTATTTGCTATACTACAAGCTCTGCGTTATGTTAGACTGAATAAACATTGGTTGAGAAAAACCGTTGTTCTAAGTGACTCACTTTCAGCACTGAGTATAATAAGTAATGTTTTAACTCCATCTTATAGGAATTTTTGCCATGAAATACAAATGTTAATACAAGACCTACAGGCCAGGTTAGACTACAGTGGATTCCAGCACATTGTGGAATCCATGGTAATGAGGTTGCAGATAAAACTGCAAAAGTGGGGCATAACAATGAAAAATCAGTGTGGACCTATTTCCATTATGAAGAGGTGCTGTCTATTTTGAGGAAGAGATTCCTGGAATGCTGGATAATTCAATGGAAGTCTAATGTGCAGAGAACCGGCAAAGGGAAATTTCTGTCAGATGTGCAGAATAAACCTATTAGCAGACCTTGGTTCATGCTCCCCTCTCGCCAGCTTGAATGTGTTGTTGGTCGACTAAGAATGGGGCAGGTTGGAGTCCTGGCACATCTGTATAGATTTAGCATGAGTCCTACCCCAATGTGCACCGCTTGTGACTGCCCTGAATCAGTTTCTCATTTTTTGTTTGAGTGCCAGAAATATATAGCTCCTCGTAAAAAGTTTAAGGACGTGTGCAATGGCTTGAACGTTGCATTTGACATAGGAAATGTTTTGGGATGTGGAGAGAGGCCTGTATATGTTGAAAGGAGAGTCATGTACGCATTAGCAAGCTTTTTATGTTCAACTGGTCGATTGCTATCCCTATAGAACATAGAATATCATAAAACAACGTGTAAATTTAGTTTGATAACATTAAAAGTATGATTTAAAAAAAAACATGAGATGTTGATAAAGCAATTAATTCTGTGAATTTTCATTGTTGAAACTGAAATGTTTTCTGCCCAATATACCTAAATGTGTATGTCAGACACTTGCTGCGGCTCTCTGCCAGTGTCAAATTTCAACCGTGCAAGACGGTCACCACCACTGGACTAGCTTCTTCCAAAGGTTCTCAGGTCCAACGGTCTTCCAGCTGAGAAGATCTGTGACTTCAAGAGGTCTCAACAAGGCCTCACCCCGATCAAGAAGAAGAAGAATTGCGTGGAGTCATTGTGGTGCTACAAGTTTGAGCGTTCATACTATATACTGTTTGGAATGCTTCAAAGTATCAATGTCTAAACATTGAAATTTCATGGCTTATAATATTGGAACCAAGATCTAATTGCCTTAATGTTGGCGTTTTAAGATATTTTGATTATTTTGATGTGTTTAACTGGTAACGTGGGAGACTTAAAAATTATTCTGTGCATTCTCAAGAAAAAATTGCTTTTTATATGTGTACACACATCAAAGTTACCATTCAAGTTACTCTACTGCAATAAACAAGGATTAATGTATAAAGAAGATACCTAAGTTGTTTGGTGTCATTAATTATTCATTTCAGCTGCCTTTCTTAAAATAGTGTGGATGAAAATGGGTGTGTAACTGAATCGAGCTGCTGATTCATGCCAGGAAAATCATGGTTTGAGCAAAATTTCAATTGTAAATAATTTCTACCCTTAGATTTATTGGTCAATGTGAAGTTTAATGCAATCACGGAAATTGATAATTATATTCCAAACAATCACTAAAGGAACCCATTTAAGAACGTTTTTCACGAACGACATTCTGCTCGCTGATGCGTTATTTTCGAATTATTGAACTTTGAAGTTGGCCGTTGCGCGCCCAAGGAAGCGAGCGTAATTTAATTAAAAACGGAAGCTAACCCCCTATTACAAACGTAAAGAGGTTGGGTCGTGAGGGGTAGCCACAGTTCTTTTAGTGAAAAGTATAAATAAAGCTTCTAAACCACCCATTAGGGTGACGACCGCAATCTTGTTTACATCGGGTCTAACATGGCGACCACCATGGGCGCCGCCATTTTGGACCCGATGTCAACAAGATTGCGGTCGTCACCCTAATGGGTGGGTTAGAAGCTTTATTTATAATTTTCACTAGAAGAACTGTGCCTCCCCCTCACGACCCAACCTCTTTACGTTTGTAATAGCTTCCGTTATTAATTAAATTACGTTTCACGCGCTCGCTTCCTGTGGCGCCAAGGCCAACTTCAAAGTTCAATTATTCGAAAATAACGCATCAGCGAGCAGAATGTCATTCATGTAAAACGTTCTGAAATGTGTTCCTTTAGTGATTCCTGGGATCGGCATTATTATTTTCCGTGATTGCATGAAACTTCACATTGACCGATTTATTTGTGCTGATAGTTACCTTCTAGAAATTTTTGGTAACTTGCTTATGACAATTTTGTTTGTATTTGTGACGGTGCAAATTGTTTTCTGAGAGACTAAAAATTTATTGATAATGGTGCATAATAGCCTAAAAATATTACCATTGAGTCCTGCTCTGGTATGCCTATTATGATGAAATGTGAAGCATTCAATGCTCACTTGTTGAATATTAAGGTAATGTCTCATTGGATCAAAATCATTATTTAGATTAGTTTCAGTATAAATGTAAATTTTCAAAGTGACTTTCCTTCTGGTGACTGGTGGAGAGTAACCTTGTGTAATCATTACAGAAAATTAGTGGTTAATGTTCATGAGATTACAATGATCAATTTTCTACTTTTTGGTGCCCAGACATAGCTAATTAGATGTAAATGAACAATTTTTCTTCCATGCACTTTTCGTCGCAAATGAGTATTTGACGAGTTATAGTGGTAAATTACTGACCGCAACTCAAGTGTTTGAAACGGAAATTAATTCACCGAGCGCGTTGGATGGCAAGACAATAATGGACTCTCCCTTCCGATGCGCTCGAATGATTGAGCGCATTCCCACCATGTAAGACAAAAGTCAACATACCGTTATAACTTATTATTTATGGGTGATAATTTCTATTGTGTTGTTAGGTATTAAAGATCCTAGAAGTGGGTTGAGGCTCTGTGGGGCTGGCAAATAATGAATTACATAGGACCCAAACTAAACCTACCGCTTTAACTCGTTGAATACTAATTTACGACAGAAAGTGCATAGAAGAAAAGTTGTTTATTTTGATCTAATTAGCCATGCTTAGGCTCCAAAAAGTGGAAAATTGGTAATGGTTCTTTCCAGACCGTTTGCCAAATTACATTCTAGTAATATATTTGTTTGTGAGAATTATTGGTCAATGTGAAGTTTAATGCAATCACGGAAATTGATAATTATATTCCAAACAATCACCAAAAGAACCCATTTAAGAACGTTTTACACGAACGACATTCTGCTCGCTGATGCGTTATTTTCGAATTATTGAACTTTGAAGTTGGCCGTCGCGCGGCCAAGGAAGCGAGCGTAATTTAATTAAAAACGGAAGCTAACCCCCTATTACAAACGTAAAGAGGTTGGGTCGTGAGGGGTAGCCACAGTTCTTTTAGTGAAAAGTATAAATAAAGCTTCTAAACCACCCATTAGGGTGGCGACCGCAACCTTGTTTACATCGGGTCTAACATGGCGACCACCATGGGCGCCGCCATCTTGGACCCGATGTCAACAAGATTGCGGTCGTCACCCTAATGGGTGGGTTAGAAGCTTTATTTATAACTTTCACTAGAAGAACTGTGCCTCCCCCTCACGACCCAACCTCTTTACGTTTGTAATATTTTCCGTTATTAATTAAATTCCGTTTCACGTGCTCCCTTCCTTTGGCGCCAAGGCCAACTTCAAAGTTCAATTATTCGAAAATAACGCATCGGCGAGCAGAATGTCATTCATGTAAAACGTTCTTAAATGGGTTCCTATAGTGATTCCTAAGATCGGAATTCTTATTTTCCGTGATTGCATTGAACTTCACATTGACCGAATTATTTGTATATGCGTATTAGTATTCTATTTTTATACACAAAAAGTTATTACAGATAAGGCATCATTGAGAGCATTTTCCAACTGCATAAAATTGTCAAAAATGATGAAGTTGGTAAGATCTTATTTTAACATGTGTTGACATTACATATTATATTCTGACTCACCTTAGTTGTGTTTTTAGAGATGAGGTGTGGTGTATTTCTGAATCACACTTTTAATGGACACCAGCAATATTTTTTGGGGAAAAATTGAGTTCAATATTTTCTCACACCCACTCCAACTTATTTCTACTGATAGTTTCTTTCTGATATGCTATGCTGACATCCCACTACTTATCTACAATGTCTTTGCAGAAGCTGAAATTATGTTCTTGATTGCTTGTGCAGTAGAAACATTTGAGGATTGTCATGAGCATTATTAATTCGGAAATTGTTCTCAATCTAATGACAAATCGGAATTAGTTGGGCAAAATCTCCAACTTTATCAAATCATTCCATTTCATTGTGTGTTAGAGCAGTAATAAATTCGCTCAACATATTATTATTGAAACAATGTCAATTGTTGATAAATTCTCTAACTCTGTAGTCTATAAAAAGTGACGTTTTAAAATAGGAACATCATATTCTGGCTAAAATGATACAGAAAAATATTTTCAGTCATTGATAAAATGCAAATCTAATACTCAAAGCTACATCAGACAAAGTAATAATTTTAGAAATGACAACACAAGAAAATAACTAGAAACTAAATTTGTACCACAGCAATATGTACTACTTTAGTAAGGTTAGGTAACAGTATTAACATATTTTTTAGTATTACACCTAGAGCAATACTGTTACCTACACTTTTTTATTTACGCTTATAAAAAGCTTAAGTTCTATTTTGAAAAGCACAAGTTTAATTCAATACAGGTTATAATTTAAAATATGTCAAGTATATTTTGTAACAGAATTATTTTGAAAATCTAATGTTTCTAAAATTGTTTACCTATACCTATGTACTTGACCTTTTATAAATAACACCTGACCTCTTTTATATCAAAATTGGGTGCTTTAAATTGAACTTGAGCTTTTTAAAATCAATTTCAGATTTTATAAATCAACTTCCCTACATACAATGTCACATGGAAGCCACGTGGTTAGGTGCTGGTTACGTGGATTTTAGTTGGAAAAATGGATTTACCACTGAATATACTCATCATAGCCATATTAGTACATTGCATGCTGGATTTGATACGTGGGATCCACGTGTGATTTCCTATTAGCTACCACATTGCCTTCAAATAAATATTTCCACATGGGAGGCACGTGTGTATGCAACGTACTTGCTTATGAACGGCTTTTAAGAAAATATTGCGTATATATAAATATTAAAATAATTGTTATATGTTTTCGATGAAATGTTAAAGATTCCATTCAGAGCACATATTAAATTCTACATTTATAACCAATTACCCGTTTACACATCAGATTATTCCCAAATTTACTAATATTTTCTTGATGGTCAAAAATATATACGTTATTATTTGTAGTATTCAGGGTCAAGCTGAGATAAAAGAAACTCTTTGTGCTAAAAAACCTAACATTCACCTTTTCAAGTCTTAGTTGTGTCTTATTCACTTGTAATGCTCATTTTAAACATTAGTAATAACTAATAAGTTAATCATTTCCTATGAAATATATGCTGATAATCTCTCTGAACCAAAAATTGGGATAACTAAATTCTATATATGCGCCTGGTGCGATTTCAAAAGCTTTCGTAAAATAATACTGAAAGACAGAACACACCAATGAATCAATTGATATACACACATGAAACTATTTGGATAAGTTTTGACGTTTCGATTTCGAAAGAATGTGCATCTGGCAACTACCCCTTCTCTCAGACGTTGTGGCACCTCCTATTCAAACTTCCGTGCTCCGTCTTCCGACCGTGACCGTTACTTAGTTCTGCTCAAGACGTGATCGGTGTTAATTGTGCTCCTGTATATTTCTAGGAACATCATTCAATTCGCAGTATTAGTGAATCTAAGTGGAAGATAGGGATAATTAACAAGACGAGCTTTTCACTGTCCATATTAGAGACATTAAAACTGAGCATAGTTCTTATGTGCTGCTGGTTAAAGCGATACGGCTGGTTAATTTGTCTTCGTTACTTTCTGTTGAACTGTAGCTCATTTTGGTACTGAAGCCATGAACAATAATCTGATTTTATTACAATAATTCTCTCATAAGCACGCCGTTGTGATGAGGAGTGATGAGTCGCTAGAAATCGTGTAAGATTAATATACAGAGTTCTAGTTCTTATATAAATGTAAACCTTTCGACAGTAATGATAACTTTAATTGCGCCATTTCTCGTTTGCGCTGAATGAATAAAATATCTTCTAATTCTTTTTCTTGTAATTCATTTTGTTGCTTTGTGGTACTTATGCTATAAAATATATTTACGTAAGCATTTAAATTTGAAATACCGCCTAAGAAATCCATCATTACAATTATTGACTGGTAAAATTTTGTTTCTTATTTCTTTATTTATTGTGTTGACCTTCATTTTGAGGGTTTATCAGTCTTCACATTATGGATGAGGTTTGCGAGTATAATTTATTTTGTCAATGTTTTGCCTGAATTTGTCATGACACAATAGAATTATACAATGAAGAACAAATTTACACCCTAAATACATAAACATGTATTCACAACCATTATATATGAATTTGAACGAATTGGAAGTGAATTGTTAAAACATTTTCATGCATTTGAGGGGTAAATTCATTCTTCATAGTTCATTTTTATAGAACCATGATGTTTCATATGTGAACATTAAAGTTAGCGCTGCCATTTTATCATATTTAAGGAATTAAATTTGTTTCTAAGAAAAGTTAACAAAATCCAAGAATGAACAATTAAGCTAGTACAATTTCTCGATTTTGATTGATGAAGTTTACGGTGCCATTATATTATAGGAATTTGATTTGCTTTAATAAAAATGTTACAATTCATAACTGAACGATTCATCTGTCTTCTTGATTTTTCGAGTTTGAATATTTATATTCCCTGCCATAGTATTGGTGGACTTTAATTTTTTCTAGAAATCATTGCAAAATTAAACAAAAAAATCCTTGCTGACGGTCAGGTTTTTCCATTCCAAATTAATGTGGTGGATATCTGCCCTGGAAAAAATTTATGAACGTGCTTTTACTACGAACACCCAAACTGGGTGTCCCCCCAAAATGTCCCCGACTTGTCGGTTGATTATATCTCCGCAATAAATTAACATATTTGAGATGTCTTTTTTTCACAGTGTAGCAAATTTAGTTTCTTTTTCGAATAATTTACGTTTTTGAAAATAGTTTAATAACCACTTGTGTGTTATGACATACTATGCGGTTGCGGCAGCGGGAAACTGTTACCGCGACCGCGCGCGGTAAAAACGCATTTGTAGGTAGATGACACATTGGCGCGCTAACCGTGAAGGTTGTCGCGCGTTTTTTCGTACAGTGCTGTTTGGAACTCTGAACAGAATGGAGGTTTCACATTTCATAAATGTTGCCACTGTGTGCGCAGCTGAGAGCGAAGGATTATTGGATATGCCTCGTGTACGGAGATATTTCGTGCACCCATACAACGTGGCTGAGACAAGTTTCCTCGTTTTTATGAAAATATTAGAGAACACAGTGATAAATGAAATAATAATTGCTATTACAAATCAGAAATAATAATAGATAATCGATAAAATAATAATAATAAATAATATTTGATGAAAATATATGGATATCTTCCTGATATTCTATGGGAAACTAGAAATGAATTGCGTTTACTGCAGCGCTGTGAGCGGCTAACGTGTCACTAGTCATTACTTTCTGTGTTGACTGCTCTAAACCGCGCCGCGGTAAATCTCCTTCCGCCGACACGCGCGGTAGAAAAAATACCGCGCGCGTTTTCCGCGCCGCGGTTTCTCTAGTATGTCAGGCCTGGTAAGACAACACGTGCTGACGGATTTGCGGCTACCGCAGCTTTGCGCGGAAGCGCGTTTTAACGCTTAGTATGTCACTACACTAACAGTGATCGATTTACTAAAAGAGGCAGAAAAACTAATTGTTCAAAGGAAAGTTTTAAAAACAACACTGGTGATCTTCTTCATTTCCCAATACCTACTGTTAAGAATAATTTCACAATGATGTATCCTACATACCGCCAAGTCTTTAAACCCTCTGAGAGGTTATTTACTTTCTTATTTCATCATTTGAAGACACTTAAAATGCAGCTAACTAACTATCAATGAATTTCCATCGTATTGGAATACGAAGCAATGGAAATCTATAAAAAAGTTTGAAAAGCGTTTAATGAAACATTCCCGGAAAGGAACTCGTCATATAAGAAGACTGTGTTTCTCACTGTTAGAAAATATGGAAGAAAATTTAATGCTCTTACTTTTTCACCGCTTTTCGTTGCTTCATATTCATTCCAATACGATGAAAATTCTTTGATCGTTAGTGAGCTGCATTTTGAGTGTCTTCAGACTTCAAATGATGAAATGAGAAAGTAAATAACCTCTCAGAGGGTTTAAAGACTTGGCGGTGTGTAGGATACATCATTGTGAAATTATTCTTAACAGTAGGTATTCAGAAATGAAGAAGATCACCAGTGTTGTTTTTAAAACTTTCATTTGAACTATTAGTTTTTCTACCTCTTTTAGTAAATCGATCACTGTTAAGTGGTTTTAAACGATTTTCAAAAACTTAAATTATTCGAAAAAGAAACGAAATTTGCAACACTGTGAAAGAAAGACATTTCAAATAAGTTTATTTATTGCGGAGATATAATCAATCGAAAAGTCGGGGATATTTTCATGGGACACCAGGTATAGCGTGGTGTAAGTTATGCCATGGAGGGTTCATAGTCTTTGTTCTTCTTTGAAAGCCTTATTTATAGAAGCATTCAATTTTTGAATTTATCTTATTACAAGTCAATGAGTACAAAGAAAATTTGAAATGTTTGAATAATGGAATTATTCACTGCATCTTAGCCTGGCTGTTAACCCTACTTTCTTCACTCGGGAAAAAATATCGCAATTTGCAAGTTGCTCCGAGATCGTCGGTTGATATTTCATTCACAATGCATGTGCGCCTTTGTGAATTAACAGCCTTGTGACATAAATATTAGTATAATACTTGTATATATGTCACTAAAACACGCTACAAAGAGTGGTGGAGGCTGCCATGAAACCCTATGAATACTGAAATGCCATTCCTTTCGCCACTAATTACTGTCCCGGCTGATAAATTACTGCAAAGCAAGTCGCGAAACATTTGCATGAGTGTTCATAAAATAACCATATATGGAATCAAGGATTAGTGAGGGAGGAGAATGGCATTTTGGGGGGACGTGTTCTACACGTTTGATTGCAAACAGGTAATCTCCTACAAGACATGACAATGCAGCGGCACCGTCGCACCGAAGCGATCAACTAACTTTGATAACCACATGGAAACGGTGTATAATACACGTCAGTAGAATTCATGGTAAGTCTGCTTGATTCATAGATGGAACCCACGCGTAATTACCAAATGGATCTTAGCTGGCAGAAGCGAGGGATAACCATGAGGCATATGGTGTCCATGTAGAACCCACATCCTCGACACGTGTCCTAACCATGTGGGCACCAGGTGGGGCCACTTTCCAAAAGTCCATGTGGTTTCCACATAGCATGGGCAGATAGAACCCATATGTAAAACATCTACAATCCATGTCGTAACCATGTGGTTTGCATGTAGAACCCACATCCTCGACAAGTGTCCTAACCATGTGGGTACCAGGTGGGGCCACTTTCCAAAAGTCCATGTGGTTTCCACATAGCATGGGCAGATAGAACCCATATGGCAAACATGGACAATCCATGTCGTAACCATGTGGCTTCCACGTGACCTTGTATGTAGGGTTGAGCATTTAAAATTAAACTTGAGCATTTTTAAATTAAACTTGAGCATTTTTAAATTAAACTTGAACTTTTTTATGTTGAACTTGAACTTTTTTATGTTGAACTTGAACTTTTTTATGTTGAACTTGAACTTTTTTATGTTGAACTTGAACTTTTTTAGATTGAACTTGAACTTTTTTACATTGAACTTGAACTTTTTTACATTGAACTTGAACTTTTTTACATTGAACTTGGACTTTTTTATATTGAACTTGAATTTTTTTATATTGAACTTGACCTTTTTTACAATGAACCTGAGGTTTTTTACATTGAACATGAGGTTTTTACATTGAACCTGATTTTTTTACATTGAACCTGAGGTTTTTTACATTGAACCTGAGGTTTTTACATTTAACCTGAGGTTTTTTACATTGAACCTGAGGTTTTTTACATTGAACCTGAGGTCTTTTACATTGAACCTGAGGTTTTTTACATTGAACCTGAGGTTTTTTACATTGAACCTGAGGTTTTTTACATTGAACCTGAGGTTTTTACATTGAACCTGAGGTTTTTCACATTGAACCTGAGGTTTCTTACATTGAACCTGAGATTTCTTACATTGAACCTAAAGTTTTTAACAGTAAACCTGAGGTTTTTTAAATTAAACTTGAGCTTTTTTAAATTGAACTTGAGGTTTTTTAAAATTGAACTTGAGGTTTATTACATTTAACTTTAATTTTTTTTAATATGAACTTGAGGTTTTTTTAAATTGAACTTGAGGTTTTTTAAATTGAACTTGAGGTTTTTCAAATTGAACCTGAGGTTTTTTTAAATTGAACTTGAGGTTTTTTAAATTGAACTTGAGGTTTTTTTAAATTGAACTTGAGGTTTTTTAAATTGAACTTGAGGTTTTTTTAAATTGAACTTGAGATTTTTCAAAATATTTGACCTAGTTATAAATATAAAACCTGAGCTTTTTGAAACAAAATCAGAGCTTTTTGAAACAAAATCAGAGCTTTTTGAAACAAAATCAGAGCCTTATGAAACAAAATCAGAGCTTTTTGAAACAAAATCAGAGCTTTTTGAAACAAAATCTGAGCTTTTTGAAACAAAATCAGAGCCTTTTGAAACAAAATCAGAGCTTTTTGAAACAAAATCAGAGCTTTTTGAAACATAATCAGAGCTTTTTGAAAACAAAATCAAAGCTTTTTGAAATGAAATCAGCTTTTTGAAATGAAATCAGCTTTTTGAAATGAAATCTGCTTTTTGAAAAAAAATTTGAGCTTATTGAAATAAAACCTGAGCTTATTGAAATAAAACCCGAGCGTTTTGAAATAAACCCGAGCTTTTTAAAATAAAACCCAAGCTTTTTGAAATCGAACCCGAGCTTTTTGAAATAAAACTCGAGCTTTTTGAAATGAAACCCGCGCTTTTTGAAATAAAACCTGAGCTTTTGGAAATAGAACCCGCGCTTTTTAAATAAAACCCGAGCTTTTTAAAATAAAACCCGAGCTTTTTTAAATAAAACTCGAGCTTTCTGAAATGTAACCCGAGCTTTTTGAAATGTAACCCGAGCTTTTTGAAATGTAACCCGAGCTTTTTGAAAAGCAACCCGAGCTTTTTGAAATGTAACCCGAGCTTTTCGAAATGTAACCCGAGCTTTTCGAAATGTAACCCAAGCTTTTCGAAATGTAACCCGAGCTTTTCGAAATGTAACCCGAGCTTTTCGAAATGTAACCCGAGCTTTTCGAAATGTAACCCGAGCTTTTCGAAATGTAACCCGAGCATTTCGAAATGTAACCCGAGCATTTCGAAATGTAACCCGAGCTTTTCGAAATGTAACCCGAGCTTTTCGAAATGTAACCCGAGCTTTTCGAAATGTAACCCGAGCATTTCGAAATGTAACCCGAGCATTTCGAAATGTAACCCGAGCTTTTCGAAATGTAACCCGAGCTTTTCGAAATGTAACCCGAGCTTTTCGAAATGTAACCCGAGCTTTTCGAAATGTAACCCGAGCTTTTCGAAATGTAACCCGAGCTTTTCGAAATATAACCCGAGCTTGTCGAAATGTAACCCGAGCTTTTCGAAATGTAACCCGAGCTTTTCGAAATGTAACCCGAGCTTTTCGAAATGTAACCCGAGCTTGTCAAAATAAAGCCTGAGTTTTCTAATTATAAAGTAAAAAGATATAGTCTCACCAGCACTTATTATTGTGGTGCAAGTTTGGCTTCTAATCATTTTCCAGTGCTGTCATTTTCAAAATTATCACTTTGTATGTTGTAGCTTTGGGTATTATATTTGCACTTTATCATTGTGACTGTATGTGTTTTTATATGTATTTTCGGCCTGAAGATGTTTGTAAATCAAAACATTGCTTTTTTATAGACTACAGAGTTAGTGAATTTTTCAACTATTGACAATAAATCAATAAAATATGCAAAGTGAATTTCTTACCATTGTTCTTCCAATGATGTTCTTGAAAGGTTTTTAATGGTGAAAAGTTAAATAATAAATGATCTAGTTTATCACACTTGCCCAGATGTATTTGGTAATGTCTCCCAACCTTGTGTTAATGATTGATTAATTTCAGAATCATCCAATAATGGAAATGAAGTGAACAGCTCTTAATTCCCTCTAATTCTTATTCACATCCTGATAAACGCTTAGACTTGTTCAGTAAATCTGTTTCATTTAACTGTCAAAATTCAATGTGATACTCCCATCAAAAACAGCCCAGAGTCAATAAAACTTTGGAAACTCAGTAAGTGAAATCCATCTAGATTTGCTTGAGTCTGATGCTAGAGACAATAGTTACTTTTCATGCAATTCACCCAATGAAGCCTTTGCTGATACCTCAAGTAAATTAAGACCTGTCATGTTGAAATGTGAAGTATTTAATTCTTATGATTCAATACTATTGCTTTGGGTTGATTATCGGACATTTCTTTCATTCCCATAACAAGGTGTCTACTAGGTAGTAAAAAGTAAAAAAATTTGAAAAGCAGCAAAAAAGAAAGTAGTAATGAAATTTGCCTTGAGGGTTTATTTTACCTGTCAGGGTTGTGAAAAATTGTGAAGCGGGATAATTCACTGAAAATGGAACGTAAAGTAAATATGCACATAGAGTTTGAAGATTGATTTTCAAAAATTATTTTCTCTCAGAATCAGATATTTGCTGCAGTTTGTGGGATATGTTCCTGTAAGAGGATTGGACAATTCCCCGGTGTCTACTAATTTCCAGTCAGTTTATTTTTTGCATATGATCTGTTCTCATTGTTGAAAAATGAGACAGGGTCTTGGCCAAAGATTTGTTAAGGTCTGTTTGGGAAGGGGTACATAAAAAATTGGGTATTTTTTGCAATTATGCATTGGACGCTTCATTTAGTAATAAGTTTCTAATTTAGTATTTTATGTATTAATCAACTTGAAATTTTTTTGAACACATGCTATGGCATGTATTATTGACTCAAACTACTCATTATAGGATGATTTCTTACATCCTGCACATTTGGACAACATTCATTTTGTAAAAATTCGGAATTCATTTTTTGCTGTTAAAGGTTGTAAAAAGTAGTAAAATTTGGAACGGAAATATAAGAAGACACCCAGCATAATGTTTGTTTGAATTGTTTTGATGATTCCGGGCAAATTTAAAGTTTAGAAATGAATTTTTTTCCAATGTGGAACATATAACACTATATTTATAATCAGAAATTACTTTCACGGTTTATTGTGTGTGGAATCAATTTGAAAATTTTAATTTTGCTTATGAATAAGGATAAACATTAAAACTTATCATGGAAATGATATCAAAGATGCCAATTTCCAACTGCATTCAGTAGGCAAAAAGCATAAAGTTGTTGAAAAGTACTGCGAAAATGTGATGCTGGTCAGTGATTGCACACGTAAAACTTTTCATTACCAGAGTGAATAACATATTACGCTGTGATGGCTCTCTTTGCAGTTCCTACCCTCAGAGGCTAGGAATTATTGCACAAAGGCTGGACTGACTGGCCTATCCACGGCTTATTTAGAATTTAACAATCCATGAAAACTTTCCTGTGAAGGTAAAAGCGGCATGAATCTCGATCCTATTTAGATGTCTAAATGTCCTGGTCATTCTTTATTTAGTATGATATGGTATGGTGTAGTAAAAAGGTTTTTACAAACAAAGCTGCATTCTTCTTGCAATTAGGCAGTTTCCAAAATGGAGAGCGCGTTTGATTTTGATTTATTACACACAATTACATGCTCTATTTAATTTCTATTCAATTTCAGCGATGTGTGGGTGTCAGTCCGCACGTCACCAGCTCACCATGACGTCATGACGGTGGTGTGGCCTAGGAAATATCCTACTCTGTGTTAGGACAAGCTCGTCTACAGATGAAAATCTCTTTCAAGGAGCATTCCACCTGTGAATTAGTATAAGGTTCGTGTAAGCTTACACAGTTCTTTTCGTTCATTAACTAATATCTTTCCCCTCAGGGGGATGCAACTATTGTATCTATGAGAATTAGCACCCCCATGGGGAAAAGGTGTGAGGGCACAACTGAGAGTTATGTAGGCCTTTTTTTTATTGGAATAGAATTTTTTTGTTATGTTATGGACCACCAGTTTTTGGTTCACTGCTGCCCTGTTTTTCTGCACCTACTACTGGTATCTTCAACTTATATCTTGTTTCATGAACTTTTTTTTCAACTTACTGTTTCCATGCCCCTTCTGCATAGATTCCGGGTTCCCTTATCTCAATACTAAATGGTGCCTCCCTCCCTCTCTTCGAAACGATCTTTTTAGCGGTGGGGGAGGCTTAAACTAACATGTTATCTGATATCTTAAATGGCATTCCATTATAGTAATACCCCGCCGGGGGAGACGACTATTGTATCTATGGGAATTAGCTCTTCCAGGGGGAAAAAGTGAGGGCCCGAGCTAAAAGCTAGTTAGGCCTTCAGTTTGTTGAACTAAAATGCTTTTGTTATGTTAAGGACCTTCTTTTTTTGGTTCACTGCTGTTCTGTTTTTCAGCTCCTACTACTCTCTTCTTGAACTTCGATCTTTTTTCATGAACTTCATACTCAACTTATTGTTTCTATGCCCCTTCGGCATAGATTCCGCGTTCCCTTGACTCCATACTAAATGGTGCCTTCTTCCTTCTTCTCTTTGCATCGCATAAATATGGCTGCGTATAGGAAGGCTTAAGGCTTAAACAAACTAATAATCATCTTTCGTCATGGTAATGCAAATAAAGGGATTTATTGATACTAATTTGTTGTAACAATGACTGGCAGATTGGTTGCAACATTTGAAAACGTATTAGCATTGCAGTGGGCAGAATCGATAATTAAATGCTAATATGAATAATCTGTTTTTTCGTTCAACAATTGGTTATTCTTCAGTATATTCGAGCATTGCATGGACGTCAGTCCTCAATGTTACGTTTTAATATCAGTTTGTTTTATTCACACATCATTTTCTTCAAATTTAACAAGCCAAATTGGTTCAAAGTTTCCTGTAAAAATAAATTATCAATAACTTAACGCTCAGCTGTCCAATAGGTTACCGATACCAAGTTTTGTATTCAGGGTTAAGGTAATCGACTTATTCTCCGATGGCAGCCAAAGCCTGATGGGCCAAATGTTGAGATCACAATTAAAGCTAGCTTGGCTTGCTCCAAACACAGTCATTCAGCAAGTGGTAATTTATTTTATTTTGTTTTCACTTGCACAGGTAATATTTACTAATAAATTCTATTCATCAGATGCATTAGCTGGAGTCGGGTATGATGAAGATAAGAACCTGAAGGCGTCAGGCATCCAAGGGGTCCTGCTTCGTTGCAACGATTGAGCTGGCTCAGAGACGACGGATTGAATCAGAAAAGTGGCCGGCCAATCCAGTGCACTTCCTCAAAGGCTACTTGCTTCTTCATCGCTTACTTTGACCGCCTCTCAGTCCCTTATTTGCCTAGCTTCGTCGACATCAGGTCATGATGCTCCTTCCTCAAGCTGGGTTTAGATGGAGGGTGCTTTTCTCGGGGCAACGCCCCTTCTCCCTCCCCGCCTCTTCAAAAAACCCCTAACCCACCATCTAATGTCTCCCACCCGTTCCCCATGCGTGCTGTCGCTGCCAACCTTCATACTGGAAAAACTGAAAGGCAACTGACAGTGTTGCCAATTTAGCGGATTTCCAGCTAGTTCTCGAGTATTGAGATTTCATCTAGCTCCTAAAAATCACTATCTAGCTCCTGGCGGAAAAACCAGAGTATTTGAAGTACGGTTTGGCTCTAATTTACCTAGTTTCCTATTATAGGCGCAATTATTTATACCTATAGAAAAATGTATTCAACTAATGATGTAACAATTTCTAGCGGTCAAGTTCAGTACATGTAACGTTTTTTCGGCGACATCATTCCATGCCAGCAGCAGCCATTCATGTGTTGGTTGTGGTGAGTAGCGTGTGGGGTAGAGAGTGCGCGGCGTAATCACTTGTGCTTAAGCATGATACTTCCGGAAAAGTTGGAAATCTTTTCCTGAATGTAGAGGCTGCCTACAATGCAAATGCATTTTGGGACTATTGTAAATGTACCATAAACGCCGAATTGTGTGCCCTGAAAAATTTGATGAGCCAAAAACACGATTAATTTTTCGCATGTTGCCTGGAGTGTTCGTCAGTCGAAAATCACAGCTTTTGAGGAAGACGCTACAGAGTGCAACAGAGGGTAAATTATGTTTGCATATCGCAGAATATAGTTCCTCTGCGATTGCTGACCATCTGTCGTGAGTGTGCTGCAGTTCATTTACTGACTGTAAAACGGCACAGGGTATCAAACTTCATTTCAGCAAGTACAGGGAATTTTTTGTGAATGTTCTTGCACTTCATTTTGTAAGTAAACTGTGTGCTGATATCTCAGCATACTGATTGTAAAGCAGAACCGGGTATCAAACTTCATTTCAGCAAGTACAGGGAATTTTTTGTGAATGTTCTTGCACTTCATTTTGTAAGTAAACTGTGTGCTGATATCTCAGCATACTGATTGTAAAGCAGAACCGGGAATCAAACTTCATTTCAGCAAGTACAGGGAATTTTTTGTGAATGTTCTTCCACTTCATTTTGTCAGTAAACTGTGTGCTGATATATATGTGAAAAGTTGAACACACTAATTACTGAAAGCACTGATACATCAGATAATAAATTACCTGGTGAGGTATTTTAGCAAACCATTGAGAAAGGATGTTTCGACGCAACTCGGTCTGATGCTTGTGCCACTCAATTCAATGGTCAGTATCTAATGCTTGAGCAGAAGCTCCGCTAAGAAATGTAGATTTTATTATTGAATAAACCTATAATTGGTTCCCTCAATCAGCTAAAAGGCAAGCGACTTGTTCTGCCTTAACTACTATACGAAAAATAAAAAGCAATGAAGTAGCGTGAAACAAACTGAGATTGTTACAGTCGAAGAATATTGAAACCCCGACAGAACTTTAGGTAGAAGTGACTGAATCTAACAATGCTGCAGGCAACAATCCATTCAATCACGTTTCTCCCATAGCAATGAATTTAATAGCTTTGCCACGCTCAATCGCCGATGAAGAAACACTTTATTATTTAATCAATTCCCCTCAGGGGGATACAAGTATTGTATCTATGGGAATTAGCGCTTCCCGGGTGACTATGTGAGGACCTGAGCTAAAGGTTAGGTAGGCTTCCTTTTTGTTGAAATAGAATAGGTTTTTGTTTTGTTACGGACCTTTTATTTCGGTTCGCTGCTGTCCTGTTTTTCAGCACCTACTACTTTCTTCTTCAACTTTTTTTTTTCACGACCTGCTTTCTTAGCTTCCTGTTTCTGTGCACCTTGAACATAGATTCCGCGTTCCCTCAACTTCATACTAAACGGTGCCTTCCTCCTTCCTCTCTTAGATAGTAGGGTGTATCTGTTAGTTGTTCATTTAATTCAAAAGTACGTACCTGTTATTAATCGCAACACAAAATTTTCGCTGTTATGCTATTATTAACACAGGATGACTCGTGAAAGGACTTGGATATAATTTGTGTAACTAATTTCTGTAATTCTTGAATTCTTCACGAATGCGTTGACGTTCTTGTGCCGGCCTCCGTGGAATACTTTGCAGGTTAATAACATGAGGTATTATCGACATTACAAAAATTTCTGTGGCTGGAATGTCAAAAAACGGATGCCGAAATAACATATGCATCAACGAATTGAGTTCATTTGGAACTAGTTGTTCCCTACGGAGGATACATTGATTGTATGTATGGGAATTAGCGCTCCTAGGGGGAAGATGTGAGGGCCCGAGCTAAGAGTTTGGTGGGCCTTCTTTTTGTTGACATAAAAGGTTTTTTTGCTATGTTAAGGCCGACCTCTTTCGGTCCACTGCTGTCCTGTTTTTCAGCACGTACTACTTTCTTCAACTTTTGTCTTGTTTCATGAACTTCTTTCTAAACTTACTGTTTCTTTGCCCCTTCTATATAGATTCCGCAATCCCTATTATCCATACTAAATGGTGCCTTCCTCTTTCCTCTCTTCGATACCCTTTTTTTGTTGCGGTTAGGGAGGCTAAAACTAAACTATTATCAAATCTGGTCTTGAACTAGTCTTTACTGATCGTACTAACTTGATGTCGGATCTGTTCATCTATTTCTGGTACCAAAAAGGGCCCCACTGTTTTTCGCTTTTGTCTTCGGATTTCATTTGTGTTTTATTGATCATAAGGGATCGGCATTACGAAAATTTCTGTGGCAGGAATGTCAAAAAACGGATGTGAAAATAATATTTTCATTCACGAATTAACGAGTTCATTCGATACTAGCACTTACTGATCGTTCTGATTTGATGTGGCATCTGTTCATCTATTTTTGGTACCAAAAAGAACCCAAAGTATGTTGTATTTTTTCTACGGATTTTATTTTCGTTTAATCGAACAGGATGTATCGGCATTACATTTCTGTGCCTAATAGCACCAGTTTTATGGGGAAGTTTCATTTGAAAAATTTCAGTTGTTCATTTGTTTATGATGTGAATATCTAGTAAATTAAGAATCCTATAGAGGAACAAACGTGGAGCCGCATTGCAGCGGGAGGTGGAGGGTAACTTCTTCTGAAAAGATATGGCTGTGGAGGATAATTCCGCCCTCTGCTACTTGCGACTCGATAGCATTAGTGCGGGCCCTGTCGTCTCATCCCGTTTAAAGGACTAAGATGTGTAGTGGTAGAGAAGGCTGGTCATAGTAGATATTTGATGTCTAAGAATGGAAGGGTGCAAATTGAATTAAAAATTGGTAAAATTTTCTTAGTAATCGGTTGCTTGACGAATCCTTTTGTGGTGGCGGGTAATTTTAAATGAAGGTTATATACGTATTGTTTGTAGTGGTGAATCTTACAAAAACGTGTGATGAAATTCTTTGTGTGCCGAAGATATTTTTGTAAGAACTTATTTTACTAGTCAAATGACGGCTGTTGAAAATGAAATAAATATATGTGTTGAAAAATCTCATTTCTGTAATGTTTTAACCTATTTATAAATCAGTGGCGTTTTTGAAATAAATATATTGTACTGTGAGACTTATCGTAATTGTCTCGTGTTCTTCGATGAAGATGACAATTTGAGCCTTCTTACTGTAGCATTCATCAGCATTGCAACTATTTTTTCTAATAATGCATTGTTACTTGTTGCAATAAGCTTCACCCTGTAATACTAATCTGTTCAATTATCGCAATTTGCAAGAAACTTGCGGAAATATATGGACAGTGTTTAACATATTTGTTGAAAAAAATTAAGTTATTTCAGAATTTTTGTGCAGTGTTCAAATTTGCGGTAATTGGACAGACGCATTTCACGAGGTGTGGCCCATTTTTTGGGAGCAATTCGCTATTTTTGGGACAAATCGTTGCACTGCTTATGAATCTCCTGGAATATAGTGGTTAGAGTAGCGATTTATAACGTTAAATCAACGGTAATTATTGTGAATTTTTAACGAAGACCGACTATAATAATCGTTTAACTGCCGGTAATTGACTGGTTAATATCGTCGGTCTTCGTCCAAAATTCACGATAAAAACCGGTAATTTAACGTAAATCGGACGATAATAGGGGACATTCGCGACACTAATTCTGACGATATATCGTCGGTTTATAGGAAGAAGAAGATGATAATTACTGGTAAATTCGGACGTAAATTTTCGTCGGTCAGACGATAAATTTCTGACTGGGGTACACGTCACTCCCGCTGCGTTGTAACGTTGCTGGTTTGTTTTAAGCCGACCGTGCGCTCCGTTATCGAAGACCATCTCCCCTACTTTCCCAATGCTTATTGGGGGGTTCGCAGTTGCATTTTGCTGGTAACCCTGGTGGAAAGTTTTCCATAACATTCTTCTTCTTCTTCTTCACTGCTCAGGCTCGAGAATCGAAGAGTTAGCTCAATTAGAGGAATAAAAAGGCTGCCAGTGACCGTGTGACTGTTGCTATAGTTTCCTTTCACTGAGCGAATACTCCTCTGTGAACATTTCCTTCATTAACTTAAATTGTGCATTAAAAATATGGTATATATATCGGTATATACCGAGCCTTTTCCTCTTTTTAGTAGAGGGTGGTTGAGAATCATTGACATGATACTTTACAGGGAAAGTACATGATAGGGGTTCCCCAGGTCCCTAGTCACGCCCGAGCTTTAAGGCATTGTGCAATTAAAGTATGGTAATTCCTCTTATATGATAAATTGTGAATTCTGATATTTTTAATGTGTTTTCTTAGGCAAAGGAAGCAGAGCGCAGATGTGTTTTTGAAGATTAGTTACTTGTAAATTTAAGGGATGCTAAAAATGCTCGGCAGGCCTAGTCTTTGTTTCTTATACCGTGGTGACTTATTAACCAGTGGTTTTACAGTTTTAGAGTCGCATATGCAAATTTGTAGCGTCTTGGCTGAGATACTCTTGAGAGTTAACTTGTTTCTCTTTTGGCTTGAGATGCTATCGTTTATGCATCAAACAGTCATGATTGCATGGTTCCAAAGCAACTATAATTATTAATATTTTTATACATATGTATTGTCATCATTTATTTGCGTTACAGAAGCTAACTTTGCAACATGCTGTTACGCAATCTGTATATTTCTAATTTGAATATTTACTTTGCGTTTTAGGAGCTAAAGTTTTACAGTGATGACAACTAAGTTTTTTATTGGTTAATGAGACATATATAAATGTTTTGTTGTTTTAGAGTTATTATTTTTGCTTCGGAATGCTGATAATGTTCCCCTAATGACTCACCAAACGGAATCATCTTCTAGAAAATGGAAACTCTATACACAGTCAGATAGAGATGACTGGTTCAGTGTACCCGAAATAAAAACTTACCTGAAATGGAATAATAATCCCAACTGCAGTTATTGTAAGTTCTGTAATATGTCTTTGAAAAATCATTATAAATCTATGCTTTGTGGAACATTCAGTGAAACATAAGAGAAATATAAATGTTGTAAGTACCAGCGCTGATATTGTACACTTTATGGTAAGAGAGCCGTCCAAGGAATCCGATGAAATTGCCATAAGCGAACTTACTCTTGCAGTATACTTTGCCTAACTCGATATTCCATTTTGACGTATTGATCATTTCTTATCGATGTGTAAAACAAAATAACTCTGACAGCAAAATATAGCCTACAAGCTGTCAATAAAAGGGACAAAATTACATATGGACTAAACATACAGTAAGTAAAGTGAGTTTCTAGTTAACATATACGATAATATGTTTTATCTAAATTTTGAAGGGGGGGGGGGATTTTTGCTGAAAGTGGGGGAATTTCTACTGCAAATTTGGGGGAAAGAGAAAAAATTCAGTGGCAGCCCTGGTTTGACGTCGTGTGAAGGTTGGGTCAGCATGCATTTGGTCTATATACAAGTCACTCTGCATCAAGACGTATTCTGTGTGTAGACAGACATTCGTAAAAGAACACTTCGTACACAGTAACTGCACGGAGCGACCTAGGCGGCTCGTAGTTATTGTTAGGGATAAAGAGCAGCGAAAAGATTTTTTGAACATGTATTCGTGTTCTCATATTTTAAAAGTGCAAAACACACATCCCACTTTAGAGTTTTCAAAGGGGCTGAATTCGACCATTGTAAGACTCGTTATGAAAATGCCCATTTCTGTGTACTTGACGCAGGTTTTTACCGCAAAGTATAGTGTTTCTTAAGGCGAATTTAGCTTTGAGCGTTTGAATATAACTGATGAAAGGATAGTAATCAATTACCTTTCTAATACCTTTTGTAAGCACCTACGCATGCACGTGTTTCTCCCTGCTTCTTGACACTGAAATGAAAGAACTATTTAGTAAATATATTCAGTGCACACTTTCTGTAGAGAAGAAAAAGAACAATAGTCACACTCACCACCATCTATCTTGACGTGTAAGCGACAGTACGATCATTTCATCATTTGAAATGAGCCATTTCTCTAGTTGTGGTTCCCTGATTTGGTTGTCTTTACACAACGCCAGTATGTCGCCACCGTAAAATATTCTTCGATACCCAATTCTGATTGTTGAGCAATCATGTGGCTCTTTTCGAGTACTTTGGATCCAGAAATTTTAATTTATTTGTTCACCGCTTTTAACTGATCTGTCCATGAACCAGTAGTTGAATTCAAATTCGTTAAATATTGGTACATCCACATATTTATTAATTTTATTTCATAGTACGAAACCATTCCAGAGGCTTCTTTTAAAGCATCATTTTCAATTATGAATAATTATCAGAGTTAATATTCTCCCTATAAGGTGATTTAAAGCTAGAAAAGTTAAATTTTACTAAAATTACCTTTTATTTCTTGCATTCCTACTCTTTTCTTTGCATTATGACTGTGAAACACACATAACTTGTTAATGTACATTTGTTCATCAGACTTTTGATCTATCCAACTAGAAACAAATTCGGGATTGAAATTTACAGCAATAATTTATTATTGTTCTCTTCCATTTGTGACAGTTTTAACAGTACAGAAGTTTTAGGGTTCAAAAAGCCTTTTGGGCAATGATTGTCAAACCAAGTGAGAAACCTCAAATCTTCGAATTGCTGATTTCTCAGTCTTCAGTGGTAAAGATAGATCAGTTCTAGTTATTGATAACGATGTTCTTGATTGAAGTTACGTAGTTCTGGAATAATTTGCGTTCCTTTGTTCTGGATTTTCACTTTTTTTGTCAGGTTGTACAGTTAGGGACAGGAGTCGCACGATGCATACCAGCCATGGTATGATTTGTGGTTATTAAAGACAACTAGTTAAGGCAGAAGAAACTCATGAAATGAGTTTCATGAGTATACCACTATAGGTGAAGCCTGTCAAACACGAGCGAATCGTCTGGGACTCTCAAGAATCTCACCTCTTCCTGCCGAACGTTTTATGGAGTTCTAATTGAACGAGGAAGGCCAAAGTTTCTTTTTCATCATGAACCAGTACCTCTAAGCGCCTCCATCCAGCGCAGAACAGAGCTTCGTTGTTTCATAATTAGGTCTTAACGTCCAATATCTAAATTCAGACAAAAAATGACTTTGGAGTGTCACAGTATAATCTAATTTAACAAACTGTTGTCTAATATTTTGAAAAATGAATTGAGAAAAAACTTTAACGAAGCTTCTTCAAGCACATTAATCCTTTGATTGCCTTTTTTAATTTTCTTTTCAACTTTAGTGTGAAGAACGGAGAATCAATCTATAGTTTACCAATAAAAAATTCGTTTGTACCTTCAGATTGAATCATAAATGGCAGATGTAAATGACTTTGAAGAATTGGTGAAATCTGAGCATTGGATTTACAATAACTCTTAAAGGTTTCATCTTTTAGATGTGCTTTTGATTTACTTTATTACTGTTTATTATCGACGTGAAAGATGGCTTGGAAAAATATTTGTTTTTTAAAACTATTAAAAATATTAAATTATTTTAATGTCTTTATCTATGTCTTTTTTATGTAATATCTTTTTTTTAAATAGAGCTTCTTTAATGTTTTTATTTATTTAAAGAAAAAGCTCTATTTTTATCTTATGAACAGTTCATGCAAAATTTGGAGTTGCAATTATGGGTTTAACTATAACGTTTTCAATTTATTTTATGGGTTTCACAAGTAACATTTTTATATTTTCTAAATTTAATTTAATGTTTCCTGCAAAGTAATTTTTCGATTCATTTTATTGCTAAACTCTAACATACCCCATCAATTCCTAAAACAACAGTAGCACTAAAAATTGAAGTGTATGTAATTTTTTTTCTGGAATTGTTTTTAGAATTCAGCCGTGATTATCCATAAACATGAAGGAGTTGGGCTGCCATCAGTCGTGAATGTGACGATATTCCGACAAAGATTATGTTGTTGCTAAAAACGAGGTGTAATATCTGAGATCAAAGTAGTCGTCCAACTATTATTTCAACTAGTACACCCCATTTATTTGAAATAAGAATGAAGGTGAAATTAAAGAAAAGCCGCAAAAAATGTTAAAAAATAAATCTCTCGAGAGTTGATGAGGCCGCGTGAACACGGCCCGTCAAAATATTAGGACTTGAGCTTGTATCACAGATACGCTCATCACACACTACAGGCTGGCTTCGGATAGACCGACCGACGGACGGACGGACGGACGCGGCTCTTATTATAGTATAGATTAAGTTCCAAATAACCGGAAACGTTTCAGTCAGCAAGTAGGACTTCTGCTAGAACGCACCACACCATTATCCTCCCACCTGGGAATATTTACGCGGAAGCCGAAACGTCTATTTTACTGAATTAACCTCTAATTACTCACTCATTTACTTACGGTAAAAATGATGCAGGGTTCAATCAATATAGAGCTATCACTCTCATCGGAATGAAACTATGTTGTTATGAGACTTGAAGTAAAAATTTCGATTCGTTGTGTTACATGTTTACTATCAGGCTTTGATACGTCATTTTACTTAAAATGGAAAGAACCTTTTTTTACAGAGCTTCCTTTTTAGCAGATATGAGGTACATCGAAACAAGGTATCGATAAGGCAATCGAATAACAGAACATATTGGTAAAATAAATAGCTAAATTTCTTGCGTAAGTGCCGTTACTGCGACGCATTGATTTAATAAGTGAATTTACTGAGTACTGTTAACACGATTTTAGATGAACTTTCAGGTCATGAAGTAATCTCCCAGTGCATCTAACCACCTTATAAAAAAGTTATTTCGTTTTCATTTCGATTGCAAACATGACTTAATCTCAAAAATGAAACCATATCAGTTTGTTTTTTAGATAAGAACATACAACTTTGAATTCAGAATTGAGACGCGTGTGACACCTGATTTGTCATTGCTTTCGCTTTCCTCTCTTATCGACGTCTCGAACAGTATGAATTATGCTAACATTTTCTTTCCAATTAAATGCACAATACCCAACCGTGAGTTTAATTATTCCTAAATATGAAGACCATGTCACAACTTCAGCCATGTGTAATAGTCAGGGGCTCCAAGAAAGATGAGCTTTAGTGCACGTCGAAAAATGCTGCAAAGAAACAAATAAACGTAAATTTCTCGTTAAAAGTTACAAATCGGCCATGAAGCCTTCGAAAAAAATAAATGGTAGAACCAACAGTATAAAGAATTACACAAGGGCGACACCAAGAGTCATAAATCTCGTAAAAACCCTCTGGTAATACGCTATAACAAGTCGTTTGAAATTTACAGAATAATATTTGGACGATGGAGATAAATTTTTAAAATTTGTCCTTTGGTAAGATGAAACAAAAAATGATTTGCTTGTACGTGATGCCGGTCGTCATGCTGACAGAAATGAGGTTGATTTTCCTAACTCACACTTGTGCACTTAGTATCTTTAAAGGAAAGGTGCCTGGTGTCGTGTATCGTCACATTTTGGAGAAAAACTCCTCCTCAGAGCTCAGAGTTTAATCAAAAAACACGAATGAATGTTCTAACACGAAAATTATCGTAAACTCAAGGTGAATATCTCGCAGCAATTATCAAATAGAAACAAAATTATCATTTCTGATCAGCCAGCCAGTTGCTGGACATCATTCTGTTAAATTTTCTAATGAAACAATGAAGACATAGATAATGCAAGGAAGACTGAAAAATCCCTGTACGGGGAAAATATATATGTTGAAGAAAAGATTCACACCACAACCTTTCAAAAGCTTAATTTCTTTATGCCGAAACCGTTTTTGAACATAGATGGAAAGTTATTGGCTTGCGATTAAATATTAGGCATGAAATAGTTTCATTGAATACTCCTGCCACGTTGCACATAGGCTTTAGCTGTTAATAAATCATATATAGTGGGGGGGAAAATGATATGATGCGTTGATTAAATCACCAGATACCAAATTTCTAGACCACGCACAATTATGAATATTGGACTATATCCAGTATAAACAATAGTATAAGACAGTTAATAATATGCAGTAACTAATACACACAAATATAAAAATAAAATGTATAGGAAAATTTGAAATAAATACTTGAGCAAAATTAACTTTACAACACACTTCAAGGTATACATACATTAATACGCTATTATATAGCCGTTATTAGGGATTACGACTGCGAGACGTTTAGAGTAGTTCACTACCAGCCTATTACAAGTTTCGGGTGTAATCTTATTTCATTGTTCAGTGCGACGTTCTTTGAGCTTATTAATGTTATAGGGACCTCTTTTCCGAATCTTCAATTTCAATTCCCTTCACAAGTTTTCGATCGAATTGATGTCCGGAGTTTGACTTGGTCATTCTAAAATATTCATCTTCTTCAATCTCAACCGTTTATTGTTTTTGTGTGCAGTTTACTTTGGGTCGTTGTCTTGTTGGAAGGTCTATCCACGTTCCAATTTCAACAAATAATCTGTAAGTAAGAGTTGCTCTTCCAATATTTCACGATATTTCCAGTGTCGCGGCCAAGGTTAGGAAATATCCCTAAAAATTCTAATTGTGGGGATGCGCAACCGTATCTCCCAACAGAACGAAATCCTCGGCTAGTAAGGAACATGTAAACACATAATTTTTTGATAACTGAAGAAAAATAAACTTATTTAAAGAAATTGTGTAGGCAAGGAAGAGACTATTTTAGAGCCTGGCAGTTTAAATGCAGAGGAATGGTGACAGCATACGGGGCAAGGCAACATGAAGTTCAGCAAGTGACGTGGTAGCGACACACAAGGAGAAATTCTAACTGCAGTAAGTAAAGAGCAGGCTCAAGCGTAGCCTCACCTGAGCAAGAGGACGTCCAGCTTGCGGATACACCATCAATGAAGCACTTCTGGCGAGACTATTAACAATGTAGGGGAAGAAGAGAGAGAAAATTCAAGAGCGAGCACGATTCACTAGTAAAACTATCAAAAGGCACAACCCTATCCAATGGGACAATACTATCGAAAGGCACAACATTATCGAAAGGCACAACACTATCGAAAGACACAGCACTATCGAAAAGCACACAATGTCGAAAGCATAACGCTATCGAAAGGCACAACACTATCAAAAGGCACAACACTACTGAAAAACACAGGATTATTGGGAACACAGTATTGCATTCAATAGTTAGAAGTAAAAATCCTATCAAATTTATAATTAGGTAGTTCTCCAGGGTTTTAAGATGTGGCACCTTTGAGAACAAAAAACACCATCAAATCTTCGAACAAGCTAAAGGCTATGATTATATAAACACTATTCATTGCAGCAAAGAGGGAGCATAAAGAGAGCTCCATCCCCGCTCTCAATAAGTGAAATAAATTTACTGTTCAAAATTCGTCTGCCTTCTTCTCTCAGGAGTGCGTACGGCTTTAGGAAGACCGGACGCAGCAAAAATGTTGTCGCCCCTACATCCAGTACTCATCGATCCTTCAATGATGTGAAGCTTACCTACCCCTAATGTGCTGAAACATCCCCACACCATCATTGAGCCACCTCCTACCTTACAATGGGTATGGTTTACTTTGGATGATACTCTTCGATTTTTTTCCTATAAGCGTTTTTCGTGCTGTTTCTCCCAAAGAGTTCGATTTTGGTTTCATCTGGCCACAGGACTGAGTTCCAAAACGATGATGGTGTGTTCAAATGGTCGTTGGCATATTTCAGCCTGGCCTTAACGTGACGTTTCTAGGGAAGAAGTGTCCTACGAGGGGTGCGGGAGCGACGACCTTCACGACGTAGTGCCCTGCTGATCGTGTGTTTGCTTGCTTCGAATACAGATGCCTTGAGATCATCCTTCAATTCGTTACGAGTTGTTTGAGCCCTGTGCACTACTGTTTGGATCAATTTTCGAACAGCACGGTCGTTGATCTTCTGTAGACGGCCAGTTCGAGGCTGGCTGAGAGTCGTATTTAGGCATTTTCACTCACGTATTATGGTTCCAACCCAGGCAGTAGGAACACAGTTATGCACATATATTCCCAAACCTTTATTAATGAGCAATCCCCAATACGTTCGTGAAGGTCTTGGCTAATGTCCTTATTCATACAATTTATGGACAATTGACCGCGGGAATGATTATGATCGTGTCCTTGATATAAGAGTTGAATTACTGACTTTGAAGTTCCCTTCAACACGAGTATGAACAGTGCTTTAGCTAAATACAATTTCAGCCGTAATAAATCGAATAGAAAAAAAACAGCTGTCAGAAGTTTCAATAAGAAATCATGATTAAGTAAATTATCGAAAGCCGTCATGCTATGTAAATAAACTCAATGTCTGGAAACTAGATATATATATATATATATATAGTTAAACGCTTTATAAAAATTTAAATATAATATTTTACTTTGGCAAATTACCTGGGGAATTATCACAAGGACAAAGGTAAACAAACATGTTGAGTGCGTAGCGGTACACACTGTGTATGCGCCATTAGGTCAATTGCTCTTTTACGTGTCAGTCATAATAAATAGCATTTCAATTATTTTACGGCCATTATTTCCGTTAAACTATGGCATCCAAGTTGAAATTTTATTGTGCAATTATATTTGTCTCTGATTTTAGAAAGATAAAAAAGTAATCAAGCTGTAGAGACAACTCTTCAATTCTGATTCTTCCAAACCGACGTAGTGACCGCGCAAACGAGTTGTGTTAAGGAACAATTTAGAAATTACATCACTTTTCGCCCACATAATTTTTTACAGACCGTATATGCGCATCTTCAAAACTATCGAAGTTGCCAATAATTTTTAAAAAGCAAAATGACATCAATGCATAAACTTTGCCTCCTGCAAAACATACAATCATTTCAGCAATTTATACCGTAAAAAGTTTCTCAAAGAAACCACTAGTTTTGCATGTAACCCTAATAGTATCGCTCATTGTGTGATAAACACTTAGGGTGCGCTCACACTACGAGTGTAGCGAGCAGAGCGGAACGGCCCGGAGCAGAGCGGAGCGGGACGGCCGGGAAATTCGTTGGGATTTTTTGACGCTCGCTGCAACCGTTTCTCCGCGCCTCAACCTCTGCATCGTCATATCCTATAGGGGTAGAATTGTAGTTTGATTTAAAAAGAATAATATATAACTTATTATTTGTACAATTAATCATATAACAACTATAACTGATGTAGTAAAAGACGAGGCTCACCTCAGCTAAGACGAGGGTACTCAACGATACGACGAGCCCAGTACGATGCAAAGTTGAATAGCTACAATTAGATACGACAAAACGAACAAAAGCAGCAAACAAAGTAACACAACCCAACACTAAATAACTAACACGAAAAATGAAAAGAAAGAAACATTTTATTTCCAATAGAGATAGTACAAATGTACTATCATTGGTTTTTAAAATATCTTAAAGTTAATTCACTTAGATGATACACACACGAGTATTGTAATACTCATGTCACTAGTCGAAAATAAATGATTGAAAGCAATGTACTCTTTTCTTGTTTTATCTACAGTTGATGATACAAGTAATGATAATTATAACGTGCTCCCTAGTTAATCTATATTTGATGATACCATTTGATAATAATTATACGAGACAACACAATTTCATGGACGATGCATTTTCATTGTGGGTTTCGAACACTTTTGACAATTCACATATACATGATATAAAACTTCGCAATTCTTGACGCCAGGAAATAGTATTAGAATTGTTTGTTTCGGAAGATGTTCAAAAATGTCATTTTAAGGAAGCGCGAAAGAAATTAATATACATATATATAAGCATGAGGACCACGAAAATTACAAAATTTGTATTTCTAATTACACTATTTTAAAGTAACGGTCATTAGTTGATAAGCATTTCATTTAAATACAAATGGATGATCACACAACAAATGTCTAGTTTTTTTTACGTGAAGGCTTTAAAATAATAAAGATATGACGAGTTAGGTAATGTTACAAGTTGAGAGTGTACAGAAAAAAATATTATCTCTAGTTAAAATGCCAGTTGTCAGTTTAGTACACACATATGTGCATATATACATGTAAATATATACACATATACATGCACATACATAGCTACGCACTTACATACACCTAACACGAAAACATACACAAATACATTTCTATGAATCGAGGCAATCATAATATATGCGCGTTCTATAAAAATGCTGTGCGATGATCTGAAATATAGGATAATGAGCAAAGGAAATTCATAACAACTCTTTCAGTATGTGTTGCTACTTACAATTTCTAATGAAATATTGTAACGATGTTTCATTAAATATTGTATCGATAAGATCATTGGTTAATAAGCGTCTTATTTATCATATGCGGGTGATCGCGCAACAAATATATTTGTATATATATATTTTATAAAGGCTGTACAATAATCAAGTGAAATGATGTATTACGTAGAGACACATTCATCTACCTACATACGCATAGCGTGCACAAGTACACATATACACGAGGAAGCATGTGCGCAAATATCAGCGTAAACTAATCAGAATAAACTAGAATTCCAATCGAGGGAATCGGAGAAAATATCTTTTATTATGGCATGTATTTTATAAAATTTCCGTACTAAAGATATTGGCACAAAACAGTCTACCTTAGTCAGAAACATGAAAACGATTGTTCTACAACGGTTCCCCAGTACAGAATATTTCCAGAAGTACGCGAGGCTTAGGTGCGGTTGTTATAATATACTCTAGAACGTAAGAGATGATATGATAATTTGCACTACAGTAGCCTACCAAGAGCATTTTTAGACGTGAAGAAGAAAGAAACATGAATGTTCTCTAAGGGTGTCAAATTAGGAAAAAACTCACATTATCTGTGAAATAGGGCGGAAAATGTCTGCAATTTATAAACATACATAGGTACCACATTTTACATGTACTAGACATTTAAGCTTTGGATTGCCTTACAATAATAAAATGAAATGATGTGTTGGGTAGTGTTAGAAGCTGGGAGTGAGAAAAAAGTCTGGTATTTATGGCACACGATAGGACTTGTGACAGACGTATCGATCGCTGGATTACCCCTTCGAGCACTGACGTTCAAAGAATGCTTTGTTCCAATTAATCAAGCCTGATACATTTCATCTTGTACATTGGTTTTTCAAATGCCTTATAACTAACACCAGGACACCATGACCACAAACAACGATAACCGCAAAGAAATCAGCCAGTGTCAAGACCCTCAGAGTGGTTTCAGGCGGAGTTAATATAAAAAATAAAAATATATACATATAATTGTCAAAATTAAAGCATACAATGGAACGCATTTTTTGTGTTTTTCTCACAATCATTTTTGTTTCGTCATGTGACATGGGTAATACGATACCCATGTGTAAGTAACAACTAAGGATTAATGTTAAGATTTTTTGAAAACCAATATTGTGAACATTTCATGTTTCCATTTTTTGGCAAGAAACTGTTTTTCATTTTTTTTTATCTTCACCTAACAGATATTTTGAAGGTTAAGAAATTTACTAAAACGACAAATCATTGAGATAAAATATGATTTTTCCCGATCCGCACTGATCTAATTGACAAAAATATCTTCAGGATGTTCAATAATTTTTGCAAAACTCGAAGTCGTAGAGGTCAAGGGCTAATTGAATATTATTTTCCTTACAGATGAATTGAATAATATCATGGTTTGCCGTATGTATTAAGAGCAAATTAAATAATAATTTTAGAAATATTTACACTCAGAGCATTTGCTCCAGAACTGCTCAAATGAATACTGTAGAAAGCATCTTATATGAGAAAGAGTTACACTCTGGGAAGGGAAGTTAATTAGCCAACAACCTTGTTCGGACCTATCAGTAGCAGCCGAAGTAGTTACTTGCATTTTGCTTTAGTCGGATGAAAGAGAATGGTAGATTTGCAATCATAGGTATTCGTAAGAAGCTGAACGTAGTCCAAAACCTGAGGAGGGAACTTTAAATAGTGTGAGAGATGTACTGATTTTATTTGTGTTTGATTGTCTTCGTAAAGGCAGACCTCACAAGCACAGCATTAGACCTTAGAATGAATTTGAGGTGCGGAATTACACATGCTTTCTTGAAAATTAATTTCACGTCAACTTGTTCACTGTAACATATCATGAATTATCAGTAAAATATACCAGTTTATGCAGCAAATACTTTTCGTTCGGGTTCATCGATGAAAACACGAATGCCGTTAAGGACTGTAGATAATGAAACAGTGCTAACAGTACCGGAAAGGTTGCGTTCGGTTAGGATAGGTTCGGTTTGTATAGTTTAGGATACATCGAGTTTGAATAGCTTAGCAGAGGATTGATTAAGTCAGGCCGAATTACTTGGTCCCTAATTTTCATAGAACGAACAATATTGAGCTGATTCAACTAGTAGTGCTCGGTTTCTCTTTACTAATACTGAAGGCATATCGTTTGAGTCATCTTCTGCAATACCTCATTTTTTGATTGAATGTAATCGTTTATCATAGGTAATCATATGGTTTATGGTACAGGGAAATGATGCCTCATCTGGAAGAATAGAAATTAGATCCAAAATTAGGATAATTTGAAATGTCGAAACGTCCTACATAACATGTACTTTTATTGAACCTGAAATTTGTTCCGGTCTTATAATCGGAATTCTTCCTTTTTTCAAAAAACGGAAGTTTACTGCTGCCTTCAGATATTTTAATAAGACGTCTCACAGGTTCATTTAAAAATGATTGGTTGTCACCTGTAAGAATAACTTAGACTCATTTAATTCAAATTTACTTTTTGTAAATTTCTACTGAATAATTAACATGAATAACATTTAATAACATTTAACGGTAAGTTACAATTTATAGAGACACATTACACCGATTCATAATCTGAAATACAATGTCTACAGGTAATGAAATACTAGTTCACGTCAATAATTTTACCGAGAAAATTAGCTTCATTCTTCGGATGTTTAATTTGAAATGTTCTCGTGTGAACAGATGAACACCAATATATGAGATACAGTACATAAATATGATTTATTCAGTATAATCCTTCACTACCTGGGAAAAATATCAAAATAGTTGTCAATTTACAAAGGAAATGAAGTCAAGCGTCTATATACGTTATGTACTTCAATCTTATTAGCTTATCACAAAACCTGTACAAACATTTTCTACACCAAAAGCACTACATCGGGTCGGTTCTGAGAAAGAATGCAAACCTGATTACTGTTATTTCCGCTACAAAACGAAAATTAGACAAAGGTGTCATTCGGAAAAATAAGTTTCCGGATACGACTAAATTCCCTTAATTCTGTCGCTCAGAAACGGTAAAATATTCTTGAGCGTAAATCACTAGTACCCTGTTTTCTCTCGTATACAATTAAGAATTCATAAATCAAAGAAATGTAAAACTCGTTAAATTTCTTCCCAACGAGTTTTTGCATTTTTAAGCAATAAATTCTCTCTAATGGTCAATTAAAAATTTACAAAAACTTAGAGACCATTAAGCTCAAGACGTTGGCCGCCATTATTTCCATTTAAGGGGAGCATACCCCCTAGAAGTGGGAAATGTTAGGGAAAATAGATTCTAGCTGCTATCGTAGGCGGAAGAGGTCAGGTACATCCTGTCGCGTCTTACAAGACACGAAAAATTTAAAGAATTTTGACAATTTTATTTCGGCAACATTCTGCGGATCCGCGCTGGTCCGCAAGAATGACGCCAGCGTTCTATTTGTTTGAAGTGCGTGGGAGGAACAGGTTCCCGGATAATCTTAAGTTTCTGTGTCTTTTAAAAGTGAATTCGTGTTAGAAATTTATTTAACTTGAATGTGTTCCCTTACTAGCTATATTTGTCGATTGCTTTACATATCTCGTGTTGATAGCGGTGAACAGCCAGCTGCTAGAGCATTCGAGGATGTTTCTGGCGGTTGGCAAACCACCCACATTGAGCCAGACTAGCCGTTGTAATGTTGGGAACCTAATGCGCTCTATGGCCAGCACACCAGCAGTGTAAGCTGAAGTGTCAGACAGGTTCAGTGAGTGTGTGGTTTTCACAGATTTGCCTGTTAAATAATTTAACTCTGAGGTTAGGTTTAATATGTGTATTCTCAGGCTGAGTCTTAACAACTCAGCAAGGGGAAAGCTGGAGTGTCAGACAGGTTCAGCGAGTGTGTGGTTTTCACAGATTTGCCTGTTAAATAATTTAACTCTGAGGTTAGGTTTAATATGTGCATTCTCATGCTCAGTTTTAACAACTCAGCATGGGGAAAGCTGGAGTGTCGGACAGGTTCAGTGAGTGTGTGGTTTTCACAGATTTGCCTGATTCCTATTTTTCTTTCATTGTTCAAAGTGATTTCTGTATTAACGTCTAAATGTTTTTTTTTTTTGCTCAGCATTATTTGCATAATAGTCAAGCTATGTAAGCATGTTGTCATAGAAAGTAAATATAACATTGTAAACAGTGTCATAGGCAGTAAATGTAACATGGAAAGACTGACATTTCAATGCATTTGAAATGACACAGATGATCTTATTCTAAGTTTATTACATTCATAGTTTAAAGGTTAGGTTAACATCGGCATCTTTGGGATGCTTTATTTCCAATCAAGCCTGATACATATGATCTTAGCATTGGTTTTTCAAATGTCTTATAACTAAGCCTATATATAGGACACCATGACGGTTCCCCCGTAAAGCCGGTACCCATTTCCGACACCTGGGTTGAGTGGGGTATTGTGCTTGAGCTTTCCCTTATACCCAACGGGGAAAATCTTCGCGCCAGCGCTGGGAACGAACCCGCGACTTCCAGCATACAAGTCCGATCCCTTAACCGCTGTGCCACGGAGAGCACGTTATATGCGGTTGTTTAACACAAAACTAACATGATTTTACATTTAATTAAGAATACAAATCAACCACTGCTTCACTATTGAAAGATTTGTGTACTAAAAATAAAAATAAAAACTGGCGAGGCGTGTCAGATTTTTTCAGTATTAGGCTAGCCAATGAGATATCCGTTATTATCCTTGATGGTAAGATTCCTGCCTGAGCTGCTGTAACCTAAGTAGTTTATCCCTGCATCAGAGACCTAATCTTAATCATTTCCCCTCCCACAGGTAGAGCAAAGAAAAATAAGTAGCCGCTTCTCTTGTAGATTTAAATAGGCTTGTACAAGATTTTCTAGCGTGAGGGACCTTCCCCCACCGTCTGTAAGTATCCTAAGAAGTATTGTCGGGTTGTTATATCAAGGTGGTAACAAGTGGTATTGCAAATGTGTCTTTAGAAATGTGTTCCTAGCAATGTGCTCCGTAGGTGGAGACTTGTTCTCTTCCCTGTCAATGCAACAGAAACCTTCTTGTTTTGTGAACTTATTTCCTAGCTTACTGTTCCTGTGTACCTTGTGTGTAGATTCCGCGTTCCCCCAACTCCATGCTAGATGGTGCCTTCCTCTTTCCTCTCTTGGGACATCTTTGTCGTGGTTGATGGAGGCTAAAACTTTCTTATATAATAATAATGACAATAGTATTGAGAATTGTCGTTGTGCTACGTCGTTAGCAGGGCGGCGAATTCCCTTTTTTATGTGCTACTATTCTATGGCCTCTTATGTCTCACTCAGCTATTTCTCGTGTACCTTCGAGGCATGAATTTACTCTCTCGTTGTGCGGTGCTATATAAATAGTGACTTCCTCCTCCCTCTCTTGGAACAACCTTGTCGTGGTTAAGGGAGGCTAAAACTTTCTTACGTAATAGTGAATATTGTGCTACGAATTCCGTCACTAGAATATCATACCTAGTTCTAAAATTATTTAGCCGTTCTCTGTGTCTTGCTCAAGAAGTAGGAGATTTCTTTCTCGTCATGCAGCACTACATACATTAATTGATCATTCGATTATGATCTTAAATTAGGATTTTCTTGTCATGCAATTCCTGGTCCGAGCCTGAATCATACCTGTCTGGGCAGATTTACGGAGTCGTCTGGATAAGAAATAAAACCGAAGAAACCTCGCGTTCTTTTGGAATCCTTGCGCCTTCCGTTCTATTGTGTGCCGAAGCGAAGATAGAAATTCCGCTAGCGCACAACAATACAGTAAATAGACGGTGGGGGAAGGTGCCCTCCCACGAAGCAGTGTTCCAAAGAGGAGGCCCACAGCAGATTCTCAGCAGCCCGCGGCGAATATCCGAGACCATAAAAATGACCTCTCTCGGAAGAAAGAGCAAGCCTAGACTTCCACAGCTGGAAGAACAATTCAACACTGAGTTAGCAGCCTTGAACAGTCTCCTGAATGGTGCAGTACCACGAGATCTCAAGACTCCCGGCGAGGTGGATCAAGTCCACGCTGGAATCCGAACAAAGGCTAAGACCGTCAAGCGGCTCGGAGACCAGCTAGTCCTGGCTCTCGAGAGTTCAGGAGCCACTGCAGAAGCGACGGTAATCCGAGGCTCATTGACAAGCGCTAGAGCTCGCAGGAAAGCACTAGCGGACTCAATGGATCACATAAACGAGGAGCTCTGCGCGAGCTCGTCACAGAGTGTGGCAAAGGAACCCTCCCAGCGCAAGAACTCGAGGTAGATGAAGACCTCGTCCAAGAACCAGCGGCAAGGCGATGCATATCAGAACGAGCCCTCAAATTCACTATTGGCTGAGAGCAGGAACGGACACCGTTCCAACCGTCAGGGCGAAGAGCAGGCAAGACCCAGTCATCGTCGTCAGAGTCACCAAAGCTCGAGCTATTACAGCCAGAGTCAAGCCAGTGAGAGCGATCATAGCCCGAGCCTTCCCAGCGTCAGCTCTCGTCACAAGGACGGCGAGTCCGAGCGCCGCGAGCCCCCTAGCCGAGACAATAAGCAGATGCTTATCGATATCACGGAAGATCCATCGGTGCTGTTGGCACAAATCACCATCGAGAGGTCGAAACTAAGGAACGGGAACCGAACGGAGAATGATCAGCCCTTCGGTGAAGAGAACATCGAGAGCAAAAACGCTCGGACAGGTGCCTGGGTCGACCAAGCTTTCCAACGCCACGTCGTGGAGCCCGTAGGGGGTGCGACGGCGGTCGTGAACACTCTACCCCGTGACACCGCCCTCGTACCTCTGATGAATCCCTCCGCTCCAGCATTCCAGCCTAGCGCTCCCACCAGCTCGCCTGCCGTGGTCTTCGAAACAAGGCCACCAGTGATCGACGGAGCCATGAGGCTCTCGATGATCGAAGACCTGAAAAAAGGGTCTAGCCAACCTTATGCGGGAGAGGCCCATCTGTTCCACAGATGGTTCGATCCTCTCAAAAGGAGGATGGAAAGACTCGCCGTAGAGCCCATCGACGCCATTGAGATCCTCACAAACCACACCTGCGGAGAGCCGAGGAGCCTGATCAACGACATACTTGCTGCCACATACCTGGACACGGCGGTCTGCTCACCCACATCGTCGAACAATTGAAGACTCGCTTCGGCTCTAACGACAGGGTTGCTGACAGCCTGCTCGAACTCCTCGCGCAAGCCTCGGACATCAAAGGATCTAAAGGCGACCGCACGGTCGGTCTCAAGCTGCGGAAGTTCAGCGACGCCTGTCTAGCGATTCATCACACCATGCAGCATAACCACGGACTCTCCTTCCTGAACACCGACGTAGGGCTATCCCCCATCGTAGCGAGACTGCCCATCTTCGTTCTGGATGCCTTGAGGAACGAAAAAAGTAGGCACAGAAGATTATCTGGATCGTTACCTGATTTCGCGAGGTTCTGCGATTTCATCAAAACGCTGTCAGACACCCAATGCGACAGTTTTGGGGCATCGAACCTCAACTGGATGAGTGCTCGACGCGAGACCGCGGCCCCCGCTCGCCCCAATCTAAGAGCCCCGCGAGTCCTCTACACGTCCTCGGAGAATCGAACCGGCAGCTGCGTCCTCCACCAGAGTGCGCAACATGCGACGAACTCGTGCCAAGCAGTAAGAAAGATGGAATCTCAGAAGAAGAAGGACTTCATACGTAACACAAGCTATGCTACCGCTGCCTGGGCCCTCACTGGGCAAAGCACTGCAAAGAAGTCGTGAAGTGCGATGATTGCGGAGCCGACAACCACAGCACGACAGCCCATTTCAACCGAACGAAGACCGGGAACCCCCGTGTGATTATCAGCGGAGCGCGCTACAAGCAGGACCCGAGCGACGAACACACCCCGAGCAAGGTCGGAGAGAATCCGAAAGCCAGGGCGTTGAATTCTCGTTCGGCCACGACCGGAGGTAGAGCATGCAGCAAAACCGTCCTGGCCGACGTCTTCGACGAGAGATCGGGCCAGTCGTGTCGCGTCTACGCTATTATCCACGAGCAAAGTACGACGTCCTTCTGTTCCTCTAAGCTACTGGACACTCTTCAGGTGACAGGCCCCAAGTCCTACTACACACTAGAGACCTTGTCCGATCAATCGGTCGTTCGACAAGGCAGATGAGTGTCCGGATTGAAGATTAAGGGAGTTTCCGAAAGCAAAGTCTTCGAGCTCCCACCAATGTACGAGTGCGACCTCATTCCCGACACTAAGAGGGAAGTGGCGACTAAGGAACGTGTGGAAAGGACCCCGGAAATAGCCCACTTCGCCCCCCACTTCCTCACCCTCGACGACAAGACAGAAGTTGCCGTGCTCCTCGGGACAGACAGCGGGGACATACTGTACAGCCACGCTGACCAACGTCGTCAAAGTGCTCCATTTGTTCACCACACAGCCTTGGGCTGGGCCGTGGTCGGCAAAGTGAACGACAGCGTCGGGCCCTCACTCGGACGAAGATATACAATCTTAAAGATAGCAGCTGAAACCGTTCATGAACATCTCAGCGCCAGGATGTGTTTCGGACCGTCCCCCGAAAAGAACATGTTCGTCCAACAACCCGATGACGAGATGCCCGGTCTGTCTCACGACGACCGCAAGTTCTTGAAAGCGATGGAGGAAATAAAGGTAAATGACGAAGGCCACCTCGAAGCGCCACTGCCGCTGAGATCGCTCGACGCGGCGCTGCCCGACAACAGAGTGGTAGTGTTTCGTCGTCAAGAGAACACGCTGAAGAGACTAACGAGGGAGCCGGCGAAGTTACAGCAGTGTCTAGATGCCATGAAGAAAAATCTCGACATGCGACACGTCGAGCAGATACCGGCGATCGAAAGGAACCGACAGTGCGGTCTCACATGGTACATCCCCATCTTCCCGGTAGTCCAAGAAAAGAAGTCCAAGGTGAGGCTCGTCTTCGACAGCGCCGCCAAGTATCAAGGGACTAGCCTCAACACGTGCCTGCTGTCAGGACCAGACTACAACAATCGTCTGCGGGACGTGCTAACGAGATTTCTGGAGCACAAGATCGCCTTCGTAGCTGACGTCGAGAGCATGTTCCACGCCTCCCACGTACCGCCGGATCACAAGAACCTAATGAGATTCTACTGGTGGGCCGACAACGACCCTCAGAAGCCCCTCGTGCCGCATCGAGCGCGCGTGCACGTATTCGGTAACACCAGCAGCCCCGCCGTAGCCACGATGTGCCTCCACCGCGCTGCCCAGGGAACTGCCAGCGAAATGCAGCTCGAAGATGCAGAACACCTCGAAGCGGCGCAAGATTATGTAACGTCGCATTTCTACTGCGACGACGGACTTGGAACTGCGCCAGACCCCGCCAAAGCTATCGGAATCTTGCGAACGGCCAAATATCTCCTGTCACGGTACCACATCAGACTGCACAAGATCATGTCTAACTCCATGGAGGTCCTCAAGGCCTTCCCCACGAGCGAGAGAGCGACCGAAGACGACATCGACCTGATTACAGCCCCCAACCACAGCACGCTCGGCGTGTCGTGGAACATCGCCAGCGACTGTTTTGTGATGAAAGTGAACATACCAGACCGCCCCCACACGAAGAGAGGGCTGCTATCTATAATCAACTCAATCTACGATCCCATCGGCTTCGCCAGCCCAGTCACACTCGGCGGGCGACTCATCCTACGAAACCTGCTCTCCGAAACTGACCGAGCATCCGGTGGCAAGACCTTGGATTGGGATGAGCCCATCCCGAGCTGCACGGTTCAGTCGTGGCTGCGCTGGCTCCAGAGCCTTCAATGTCTGCACGAGCTCTCGATTCCAAGGTGCTTCCTTCCACCAGAATCGAACGGAAATGACACCCAAACCTTGCACATTTTCTCGGACGCCTCGCAGGAGGCCATCGGAAACGTGACGTACCTGCGTACGACCACCAACAGCGGCCAAGGTCACGTCACGTTCGTACACGGAGAAAGTCGTGTGGCTCCAAGAGCTGCCACCTCGATTCCCAGATTAGAATTGTGTGCAGCAGTGGGAGCAGTTTTGTCAAGCCTGCAGACGATACAGGAACTGAAAAGGAAACCCTCTCGAGTATACTTCTATTCGGACAGCAAGGTTGTGCTAGGCTACATCAGAAACGACTTTGCGAGATTCATTCGGTATGTTCAGAGAAGGGTGGACATCATCCGTCAGAGCAGCGACCCGTCCCAATGGAGCTACGTCGACACCACATCGAATCCCGCCGACCTAGCCTCGAGGCCGGCTGACCCGTCGAGACTAATGCAGACGGAATGGCTCAAGGGTCCGGCATTTCTAATCAGCGACGTCGTCTCCCCTTCCTCCACCTCGGCTTACCCGACGGATCCCGATGAACTCACCGAGACCGAAACAAGGGCCGACGTTCAAGCTCTTCGATCGACGGGCAATATCGCTGAATTTCTGTTCTCCAAGCTATTCTAAAAATTCAGTTCATGGTCGGACATCCTGAGGATTGCCGCCAGGGTAGTAGCTCTGTCGCAAAAGCTACTCAACAGAGTCCTCCATCGAAGAGCCGACCAGAACAGCCACATCGCTGTTGCCGACCCTCAAGCCCTAGCTCACAACGTCCTGGTCCTGAAAGCCCAGAAGTCCGCCTTCTCAGATCTTTTCGACCGGATGCGCCGAAAGGGAAGTGTAGCCCCTCGACACAAACTTTCCAGCCTTGCACCCTTCGTCGATCAAAGCGGGCTGATCAGAGTGGGAGGTAGACTTGCCATCTCAGACTTCCCAGAAGACATCAAGCACCCCTTGCTGCTCCCCTTCAACCACCCCATCAGCACTGCTGTCATGATGCACTACCATCAGAAAACGAAGCACCAAGGCCGGCACGTGACGCACGCCTCCATCCGAGAAGCCGGGTATCATATCGAGAACGGCCGAAGGGCGATACAGAAGTTAACACGGAACTGCGTCATCTGTCAGCGACTAAGGGCCTCTTTCTTGACCCCGCAAATGGCAGAATTGCCGAAGGAACGCTCCGAGGCCGCGCCGCCCTTCACCTTCGTGGGCTTCGACGTCTTTGGTCATTGGATGGTAAACAACGGGCCAACCACAAGACGCAACGCCCCCCTCAGAAAGTGCTGGGCTCTACTCCTCACTTGCCTCGCTTCCCGCGCAGTTCATATCGAGATGCTGCCATCCCTCGATACCCCTACTTTCATCAACAGCTTCAGGAGGTTCATAGCGGTGCGAGGTCCCTGTTCAGTCCTGCGGTCCGACAGAGGCACCAACTTCATCGGAGCCAAGAACCTAGCCGAAGAAGTCAACGTTCAGCAGGCCAGTCGGGCCCTATCAGACCTGGGAGTGCGTTGGGAAATGAACCCACCGCACGCCTCTCACTTCGGCGGAGTGTGGGAGCGCAAGATAGGTCAGATCCGAAGGTGTTTAGAAGCAGCCCTTTTGCACGCCGGTCAACATCCTCTGTCCTTCGACGAATTACACACCCTACTGCAGGAAGCGGCAGCCATCGTGAACTCCACTCCCCTGTGGGAGACGTCCTTTGATCCCAATAAACCGCTGCCAGTGACCCCAAACATGCTCCTGACGCAGAAGACCAGCACGCCACAACACGACAGGCCCGCGCTCGCTCGACACGAACCCGCCTACGGGAAGTTGCGATGGAAAAAGGTGCAGTACCTGGCAGATCAGTTTTGGCTGAGGTGGAGGAGAGGCTACATCTACGAACTTCAACAACGCAGCAAATGGAGAGCCGTCAACCCACCGCTAAAGAAAGGAGACATAGTCCTAGTGAGGGGAAAGATGGCTAGAAGAACCACCTGGCCGACAGGCATCATCGAAGAGACCCTCCCTAGTCACGATGGATCGTTGAGGACAGCCACCGTACGACTCGCGCAACGAAACGACAACGACGGGATCCAGCGGGTGGTGCGTCCCGCCACTGAATTAGTCCTCATCCACCGCCCCCCCCGGCGTCAGCATTTAGTGGAGAAAATCCATAAAGAAGGGGGGAGTGTCGCGTCTTACAAGACACGAAAAATTTAAAGAATTTTGACAATTTTATTTCGGCAACATTCTGCGGATCCGCGCTGGTCCGCAAGAATGACGCCAGCGTTCTATTTGTTTGAAGTGCGTGGGAGGAACAGGTTCCCGGATAATCTTAAGTTTCTGTGTCTTTTAAAAGTGAATTCGTGTTAGAAATTTATTTAACTTGAATGTGTTCCCTTACTAGCTATATTTGTCGATTGCTTTACATATCTCGTGTTGATAGCGGTGAACAGCCGGCTGCTAGAGCATTCGAGGATGTTTCTGGCGGTTGGCAAACCACCCACGTTGAGCCAGACTAGCCGTTGTAATGTTGGGAACCTAATGCGCTCTATGGCCAGCACACCAGCAGTGTAAGCTGGAATGTCAGACAGGTTCAGTGAGTGTGTGGTTTTCACAGATTTGCCTGTTAAATAATTTAACTCTGAGGTTAGGTTTAATATGTGTATTCTCAGGCTGAGTCTTAACAACTCAGCATGGGGAAAGCTGGAGTGTCAGACAGGTTCAGCGAGTATGTGGTTTTCACAGATTTGCCTGTTAAATAATTTAACTCTGAGGTTAGGTTTAATATGTGCATTCTCATGCTCAGTTTTAACAACTCAGCATGGGGAAAGCTGGAGTGTCGGACAGGTTCAGTGAGTGTGTGGTTTTCACAGATTTGCCTGATTCCTATTTTTCTTTCATTGTTCGAAGTGATTTCTGTATTAACGTCAAAATGTTTTTTTTTTTGCTCACCAATATTTGCATAATAGTCAAGCTATGTAAGCATGTTGTCATAGAAAGTAAATATAACATTGTAAACAGTGTCATAGGCAGTAAATGTAACATAGAAAGACTGACATTTCAATGCATTTGAAATGACACAGATGATCTTATTCTAAGTTTATTACATTCATAGTTTAACACAAAACTAACATGATTTTACATTTAATTAGGAATACAAATCAACCACTGCTTCACTATTGAAAGATTTGTGTACTAAAAATAAAAAGAAAAACTGGCGAGGCGTGTCAGATTTTTTCAGTATTAGGCTAGCCAATGAGATATCCGTTATTATCCTTGATGGTAAGATTCCTGCCTGAGCTGCTGTAACCTAAGTAGTTTATCCCTGCATCAGAGACCTAATCTTAATCATTTCCCCTCCCACAGGTAGAGCAAAGAAAAATAAGTAGCCGCTTCTCTTGTAGATTTAAATAGGCTTGTACAAGATTTTCTAGCGTGAGGGACCTTCCCCCCCCGTCTGTAAGTATCCTAAGAAGTATTGTCGGGTTGTTATATCAAGGTTGTAACAAGTGGTATTGCAAATGTGTCTTTAGAAATGTGTTCCTAGCAATGTGCTCCGTAGGTGGAGACTTGTTCTCTTCCCTGTCAATGCAACAGAAACCTTCTTGTTTTGTGAACTTATTTCCTAGCTTACTGTTCCTGTGTACCTTGTGTGTAGATTCCGCGTTCCCCCAACTCCATGCTAGATGGTGCCTTCCTCTTTCCTCTCTTGGGACATCTTTGTCGTGGTTGATGGAGGCTAAAACTTTCTTATATAATAATAATGACAATAGTATTGAGAATTGTCGTTGTGCTACGTCGTTAGCAGGGCGGCGAATTCCCTTTTTTATGTGCTACTATTCTATGGCCTCTTATGTCTCACTCAGCTATTTCTCGTGTACCTTCGAGGCATGAATTTACTCTCTCGTTGTGCGGTGCTATATAAATGGTGACTTCCTCCTCCCTCTCTTGGAACATCCTTGTCGTGGTTAAGGGAGGCTAAAACTTTCTTACGTAATAGTGAATATTGTGCTACGAATTCCGTCACTAGAATATCATACCTAGTTCTAACATTATTTAGCCGTTCTCTGTGTCTTGCTCAAGAAGTAGGAGATTCCTTTCTCGTTATGCAGCACTACATACATTAATTGATCATTCGACTATGATCTTAAATTAGGATTTTCTTGTCATGCAATTCCTGGTCCGAGCCTGAATCATACCTGTCTGGGCAGATTTACGGAGTCGTCTGGATAAGAAATAAAACCGAAGAAACCTCGCATTCTTTTGAAATCCTTGCGCCTTCCGTTCTATTGTGTGCCGAAGCGAAGATAGAAATTCCGCTAGTGCACAACAATACACATCCTGTGAAAAAATGAAGTTCATACGTTCGTTCGCTCGCCCGCCCGCTGAGGAATGGGGGTAGGGAATGAGGAAAAGGTATATATCAAGTTACACCTCCCCCTTGGCTCTTTCTTTACGGCGCGACGTTGTTATGTCATCTTCTATGTCTATTTATTACTGTATAATGATTTCAATGTTCCTAGCTTACCCCAAAAATAATTACGAAGAAAAATTGAGATGGTTTATGTTTCTTTGTTTACCTATTGTGACATATTTTGGAGGATCGGAATGTGGGGTTTCAAAATGAATCTCCTCCTACAGTTTTCAAGCTACAGTGATGATTTTGGTATCATTGAATGCGAAAAAGCGTGTATATTATGGGACGTAAAAGGTACTTCGAAATTTGTCACAATCAAAAGTTGTGACGTCATAATGAAAATTTCTCCCAAAAATTGAATGGTGCTTCGCAAAAAATATTTTCAAATTTTTATTATGACTTCAGAGTTTCTATTTACTTCCTGTAATATCAAGGATATTCTGCATCTAAGGATACCAAAACCATCACTCTAGCTTGAAAATTGTACGAACAAACTTCAAAAACAACTTCATTTTCTTCGAATATCTAGTTTTCTTTCACGAAAATCGCCTTTTTTACGATTGACGAATGATTACAAATTGCATATCCTATCTGTATACAAAATTTCATTGCTCTAGGTTTAATAATAAAAAAAGATCCGTATGGGGTATGCTCCCCTTAAATGAAACATTTTTCAATATATAAAAAAAATTGCAACTCATATATGCTCTTCGGTACCTGAACGAAAAAATGTAACGCTAATTAGAGACGAACAAAACTCAATTTATAAGTAAATGTTATTGTCATTCACATTTTTAAATAAGTTGTAAATTTTAATGTATAAATTATTCATATCAAATGAATATTTTTCTTCACTAAATATTACACAATAATCCATCCAATCTAAAGGCGTCAAATGTGATTACCCAAAAGATTATCTTAACTGTTGAGCAAGCCAATTCATGCACTGAATTAGTAACATCTAAACTGAATGAATGCATTACGTCTTATCCATTATGCTTCAACAACTTTCCCCTTGGTACCTCCATATCACAGAATAGGAAAAGAAATGCTATATCAGCATATCCATTTCTCAAACATACGCATCGGATGAAAACTAGTACTAACTCATACTATGAAGGCACTGTGGCTCGCTATTTCGAAACCAGAGCAGCGCTAAAAATCATTCCAAACAAGACAAACTAATACGTAAGAAAAGAGGTTATTAAGCAAAGAGATTGCGTCTCGTTATAAAAAGAGTAGAATTCAGTAAAGCAAGATGAGTCAGCGGAGTAGTCGTCCCAGTGTTATCATATTCATGAATTTGATAAATGATAATTGAGTTAAATTTAAAATCACTTTTGAATTCAAATGTTCATGATCACTTAGTGAATGAATATTAATCAAGGATTAAATTACTGGACGTTTGCAATTAACCAAATTATCCTAGGATTAGCGAAATGCCGGCAAATGAAAAATTGGCGGGTGCCCACCTCTGAGAAACATGCGCGCAGCATATTAATTATTCACCGTAAAACGTGCTTTGAAATATTCTACCTCTCGTTGACCATTCACGTTTATAATAAATATAAGAGAATATAAACCTGATGTTCTTTCAATTTTCTCTTTTTTGGTAATAGTGCAATGCGTTGACGAATCATTCAATAAATCCTAACACCCAGAAATCGAAAATAACGAATTTTTCTTGCTCAAATATTTAAAATTGAACGGTCACTCACATGCAACCATCAACTGTCTCCATGAGGTGTCGACTGACATTTTTTAAGTTTTATGTGCAACGGCTTTCGAGCTCCTGACTCTCAGCAATTCAGAAACTATTGCGATGCCAAGTATAGCTGTTTCAACGCTAAGCTTTTTCCTTAATTCTCATTAACAATATTTATTCATTCACGCATGCTTCAACATGACATAGAATAGCCTATTTTTTTAGCTGACACTATAACCTCATTCAATTTCACTATTCAAGGAATAGTAGTGATACTTTCGAATAAAGGGTAGAGTAAAGTTAATATTTTACTCTAGCGAAGTGAAGAGTCGACAGTCATTTCTTACTCAAACTAGAAACAAATCTTGCTTAAACATGGAAAAATTGCTAAGCATCATAATTTCACTAAATAAACGTGCTGAACTAATTTATACTGTGGTGTTCTCCCCCAGGCTGCAACACGCTTCGGGCAGACTTTGAGCTATCTTTTTCGTGATAGGATAGCCCGAAGCGAGTGCCTGAGGTACAACCGTATTCGGCAGGATATGGACAACACGGGGGTAACACGGTAATTATATTGGTGACTGTCAGGTACACGGAACACGGACCATTACACTGGGCCCTCGGTGACTACTATGAGCACTGTTCGTTACTCGTAAATCACGTAATGATTGGAACACAGCACTAATACGTGATGGTTGAAATACAATACTATTCGAGAAGTACGTAATGATTGAAACACAATCCTATGTGAGAATAGCACAAATATGTGGTGATTGGAGTACAACCCTATTCGAGAATGACATAAATTGAAACACAATCCTATGCGAGAATAGCACAAATACGTGATGATTGAAGCACAATCCTATTCGGGAATGACGTAATGATTGAAACACAATCCTATGCGAGAATAGCACAAATACGTGATGATTGAAGCACAATCCTATTCGGGAATGACGTAATGATTGAAACACAATCCTACGCGAGAATAGCACAAATACGTGATGATTGAAGCACAATCCTATTCGGGAGTGACGTAATGATTGAAACACAATCCTATGCGAGAATAGCACAAATACGTGATGATCGAAGCACAATCCTATTCGGGAATGACGTAATGATTGAAACACAATCCTATGCGAGAATAGTACTAATACGTGATGATTGAAATACCATCCTATTCGAAAATGACATAAATTACGTATGATTGAAACACAATCCTATGCGAGAATAGCACTAATACGTGATGATTGAACTACAATACTATGCGAGAATTTACGTAATGAATGAAAAAAGCACCAATAGCGGGTAACGTCCGCGAGGACGCTACTTACGAACGCAGCGGCGAGACGTGATGATTGGTGCTACGTCGTGCGACTGTTACGAACAGGTCAGCTGGTGCTAGCGGGGCGCCGAGACGAGGCTAGTCAGCTGGGTCGGGCCCGGCCGCCACGCGGTTCACCGTTGTAGCTGATAAGTAGCTACGGCGAGGCTAGCCGGCCGGAGCGGGCGAGAGATGTCGTAGAGCGGCTTGGCCGACGACGCCGGCGCGGGGCGTTGCAACGTGACTTTTTTAAGGCTTTGAAACACCTTGAAGCGTCAAGACGCTACTAGGTTTAAGACCTTGCAACACCTAGGGGCGTCGATAGGCAGGGCCGGTCTCCGGAGCTTGGTGCAGGTACGCGAGAGACAAAGTCGATCTCGGAAGCTAGATGCAGGAACACGAGGCTGGTGCTGGAGATGTGACTTGAACGAGGACGAGGGCTTGAGTGAGTGCGAGCCTTGTTGGGGTCGCCTTATGTAGGCCTCGAGTGCAAGCCCTGAGTCCGGGCGTGAGTCCTGATTGGTCGCGAGTTTGTGGGCCTGTGGTGCTGGAGGCAGGAAGCCGTTGTAACTTACGGGCACCTTTTCTCATAGTCGCGAGGCGGCTTCTCTCAGGTCCCGTGTTTGGTTGACCAGGCGCTTCGGGTCCGGAGGTGCTCTGGAACGGATGCGGTTGTAGTCTGGAGGCAGCTTTTCTCAGGTCTTGTGGGGGTCCGCGGCTTGCCGCTGGGATCACCACAGGTGTCCCTCTCCTGTTTTTTTTTTTATTTTTTTATTTTTTCATTTTTTTTTTAAACACTTAGTACCTCACTGGTGGTCTGCTTTCTCTGCCGTATTTAGTGAATACTGCCTGTTTTGCTGTTTTAGGGATTGCTGTGCCTGTTCCAGGGAACGGAACTCCCTCGTATACTTCGTAGTTTGTTGCTCTCGGTGCCTTAGCCTGTTGTTGAGGTTTATTCTCGATGGTGGGTAGGTACGCTGCTTTGACCCTTTCCGTCGCGATGTTAGCTTTTTTTCCTTGTATATCTACGGTGATGTAGTTTGGTGTCCTTTGGAGCACGGGAAAGGGACCTGCGTAGGGTTTCTGTAAGGGTCTTCTGTGCCCCCCGTGTTTCACGAAGACGTTGGTCGCCTTGTATAGAGCGCTCGGGACATTGGCTTTTTGGGGTCCCTGTTGTCGTGGCAGTATTGGCTGCAGGTTTGTCACTCGTTTTTTTAGGCATTGTAGAAATTCTCTGGCGGGCCGGTCTCCTTTTTCTTTCTCGGGTAGCTCTCCTGCGAGGCGCAATGTTTGTCCGTATACCATTTCGGCGGGGGAGATGTTTGCGCCCGTGTGTGGCGTGGCTCGGATGTTAAGCAGTATGAGGGGTAGTGCGTCTGCCCAGTCTGCGTCAGTGACCGTAGCTTTTAACGCCTCCTTCAATCTTCTGTGCGCTGTCGTTCGCTGTCTCTCAGCGCCCAGCGCCGTCAGCAAGTTTTTCCATAAGTTAGACTCGAACTGGACGCCTTGGTCCGTGATGATTGTTGTTGGGGCGCCGAATGATGCTACCCAGTCTTTTAGGAATGCCCGTGCTGTTGTTTCTGCCGTACAATCGGCCATTGGGGTAGCGGTGCACCATCTGGTGAAGCGGTCAATGCACGTCAGCAGGTACCGTTTGTTTTGTGACACGGGTAGTGGTCCGACGATATCGATGTGTATCGTCTGGAACCGTTCCTTGGGTACCGGCATCTTCCCGGGCGGGCATTTGGTGTGCCTTATTATTTTGCTTGTATGGCATGGAATGCACTGGCGTGTCCACTTGCCGACGTCTTTGTTGAGTCCGGGCCAGATTACTCGCTGCCTCAAGAGGTCCCTTGTTGCTTGTATGCCGGAATGACTCGCCCCGTGGAAATGCTGAAATACGTTCTTTCTGCAGCATTCCGGGATGTATGGCCTCCGTAGGCCTGTTGACACGTCGCACCAGAGGGGTGGTTTACCGGTCTGTCTGATTATGGGGCGTAGTTTGAGCGCGTTCTTTGATGCTGGGTGCAGCAGTTCTTCTAATTCTGCGTCTCTGTTTTGTTCGGTCATTATTTTGTCGTAGTTGATCGCGGGTCCTTTAGGTATTATTGTTGACACCAGACGTGATAGCGCGTCTGCGACCGTGTTGTTGTCGCCGCTGATGTGCTTGATTTCGCAGTCGAACTGTGAGAGGTAGGAGAGCTGTCTTGCTACCCGGGGGCTGTTGCCTTCCGTGGCTTTTTGCAGGGCAAAACAGAGCGGTTTATGGTCTGTCCTGATTTCGAAGCTTCGGCCTTCCAAAAAATGCTCGAAGTGTTTCACTGCGAGGAATATCGCCATTAGTTCGCGGTCGTAGGTGCTGTATTTACGTTGGGTGTCGTCTAGTTTTTTGGAGAAAAATGCTACGGGGCGCTGTTCTTGCCCGACTTTTTGTTGTAGTACGGCGCCGACTGCGGTTCCTGATGCGTCTGTGATTAAGGTGCTTTTGCCTTCTGGAGCGGGGTGCGCTAGCAAGGTGAGTTGCGAGATCTCGCGTTTTAGGCTAGTGAACGCTGCGTCTAGTTCTGTTGTCCAGTTGATAATTTTCTTTGAGTTTTTGGAGTATCCTTTTGTCAATCCGGTCAGAGCTTGCATCTTTTCTGCTGCGGCTGGGAGGAATCGGTGGTAATAGTTGACTATTCCTAGGAATTGTCGTAGCTTTTTTACTGTTGCTGGTTGGGGAAAACTGCATATTTCCTCTATTTTCTGAGGGAGTGGTGAGATTCCGCCGGCTGACACTCTGTGTCCGAGAAAGTCTAGCTCGGGCACTCCGAAAATGCACTTGGCGGGGTGCACGCGCAGTCCTTCTCCTTGTAGCCGTTGGAAGATTTGTCGGAGGTGTTTTTGGTGCTCCTCTGCGTTTGCGGACGCTATCAGTATGTCGTCGATGTATGCCGTTACGAAGTCCATGTCTCTTGTTACCGCGTCGATGTATCGTTGGAACGTTTGGGCTGCGTTCCGCAGCCCGAATGACATCACGGTGTATTCGTACAGCCTAAATGGTGTGGTGATGGCCGTTTTCTGGATGTCCTCGTTTTTGACGGGTATTTGGTGATAGGCTTTGACGAGGTCGATTTTGGAGAAGATTGTTTTGTTATGCAGTTTGTAATGGAAGTCTTGACAGTGTGGTATTGGGTAACGGTCAGGTTTGGTGCTTGCGTTCAGTCGTCTGTAGTCTCCGCAGATTCTCCATGCCCCGGGTTCGGCTGCCTTTGGTACCATGTGCATGGGTGATGCCCAGGCGCTCTTCGACGGCCTGATGATGCCATGTTCCAGCATTTCCTTGAATTCTTGTCGCGCCGCTTCCAATTTTTCCGGAGACAGTCTCCTTGGTCGTGCATATACTGGGGGTCCGGTTGTTTCGATGTGGTGTTCTACGTCGATTTTCTTTTGTGTGTGCCGGATGTGTTGGGAGGTTGGTAGTATTCCGGGGTATTCCTCGTACAATGTGTTGAATTCCGGGGCGGTTTGGTGTTCGATCCTGTGCACTCGTTGGCTTCTTGAAACGACACGTTTGCAGGGTACTTTGGTTCCGGAAGTTTGGGCGTATAGGCTTGCGTTTGCGGTGTCGACTCTTAGCTGGTGTGCGGCGAGGAAATCCATGCCAATGATCGGTTGTCCCACGTCTGCTTCTATGAAGTTCCAACTTACGGGCCATAGGGGGTTGAGCAGGATGATGCGCTCAGTCGTCCCGTAAGAAGCTATGGGGGTGTTGTTGGCGGCGAGTAAGTCGTAGGACGGGGGTTTGAGCGTGTGTTTCTTTTTAGCTGGTACTAGGCTGACGGCTGAACCGGTGTCGATGAGGTATCGTACGTTGCCGGTGTCTGTGACGTACATTAGCTCGCCTTTTTTTTGTCTGTGCGGAGACTGGGGCGTTTACCATTCTCCGCGGTCGTCGTTTCTCGCGAAACTGCAAGGTTGGGTACAGTTTCTTGCTCGGTTACCGAAAGTTTGGTGGTAATAGCAGATTGCTTGGTCCTGCTTGATTCTTGTATTGCTTCTGTTTCCGTACGTAGGTCCTGGGGTTTGGTTTCGCCAATCTTCTGCTTGCTTCTTGTTTTCCTGTGGGCGTAAAGCGTTTGCCAGCATTTTCTTGAGTTCTGCTATTTCCTGTAGGGCTTTGTCAAATTCCGCTCTTGAGACGGTAAGAGATAGAGGTTGTTTGATGGCAGTTACGGCGATGGGTTCACTCATGGCAGTTTGGCAAGCGGTTTGCCTTGCTATGATCTGATCTGCGATTACTCTGTATTCTTCGCCCGTTTTTCCCCTGCCTAGTGCCTCGATCAGCGGTTGTGCTGTGATTGGTAGCTTTGCGAGGTGCATGGAACGGATGACGGACGGTGGTAGGGGTGCTTGCCTGCAGCTGTTCAGTCGTTTCATTTCGAGGAGCAATTCTGATGGCGTATTGTCTCCCATGGTAGTTTTGACGATGGTGTCGTAGTTTGCTTCCTCGTCGTGTCGCACGAAACGGTGCGTTAATGCGGCTTTTAATGCGTCGTATTTGTCGTTTGCCGGTGGGTTCAGGAGTATTTCTTGGATCTCGGATACGATGTGTGTTGGGAGTCCTCCTAGTAACGCTCCGAACTTTGTGCCGTCGTCCAGGTTTGGTACTTGTGCGAGGAGCACGTCGCAATGCAGTAACCATCCTTTCACATCTCCGCTGAATGCGGGCAACCGGATATCTTTCCCAGCCATGCCTCCTATTGCCTGCCGAATACCTCTGGGGTCAACCAGTGTGGTATTCTCCCCCAGGCTGCAGCACGCTTCGGGCAGACTTTGAGCTATCTTTTTCGTGATAGGATAGCCCGAAGCGAGTGCCTGAGGTACAACCGTATTCGGCAGGATATGGACAACACGGGGGTAACACGGTAATTATATTGGTGACTGTCAGGTACACGGAACACGGACCATTACACTGGGCCCTCGGTGACTACTATGAGCACTGTTCGTTACTCGTAAATCACGTAATGATTGGAACACAGCACTAATACGTGATGGTTGAAATACAATACTATTCGAGAAGTACGTAATGATTGAAACACAATCCTATGTGAGAATAGCACAAATATGTGGTGATTGGAGTACAACCCTATTCGAGAATGACATAAATTGAAACACAATCCTATGCGAGAATAGCACAAATACGTGATGATTGAAGCACAATCCTATTCGGGAATGACGTAATGATTGAAACACAATCCTATGCGAGAATAGCACAAATACGTGATGATTGAAGCACAATCCTATTCGGGAATGACGTAATGATTGAAACACAATCCTACGCGAGAATAGCACAAATACGTGATGATTGAAGCACAATCCTATTCGGGAGTGACGTAATGATTGAAACACAATCCTATGCGAGAATAGCACAAATACGTGATGATCGAAGCACAATCCTATTCGGGAATGACGTAATGATTGAAACACAATCCTATGCGAGAATAGTACTAATACGTGATGATTGAAATACCATCCTATTCGAAAATGACATAAATTACGTAATGATTGAAACACAATCCTATGCGAGAATAGCACTAATACGTGATGATTGAACTACAATACTATGCGAGAATTTACGTAATGAATGAAACAAGCACCAATAGCGGGTAACGTCCGCGAGGACGCTACTTACGGACGCAGCGGCGAGACGTGATGATTGGTGCTACGTCGTGCGACTGTTACGAACAGGTCAGCTGGTGCTAGCGGGGCGCCGAGATGAGGCTAGTCAGCTGGGTCGGGCCCGGCCGCCACGCGGTTCACCGTTGTAGCTGATAAGTAGCTACGGCGAGGCTAGCCGGCCGGAGCGGGCGAGAGATGTCGTAGAGCGGCTTGGCCGACGACGCCGGCGCGGGGCGTTACAACGTGACTTCTTTAAGGCTTTGAAACACCTTGAAGCGTCAAGACGCTACTAGGTTTAAGACCTTGCAACACCCAGGGGCGTCGATAGGCAGGGCCGGTCTCCGGAGCATGGTGCAGGTACGCGAGAGACAAAGTCGATCTCGGAAGCTAGATGCAGGAACACGAGGCTGGTGCTGGAGATGTGACTTGAACGAGGACGAGGGCTTGAGTGAGTGCGAGCCTTGTTGGGGTCGCCTTATGTAGGCCTCGAGTGCAAGCCCTGAGTCCGGGCGTGAGTCCTGATTGGTCGCGAGTTTGTGGGCCTGTGGTGCTGGAGGCAGGAAGCCGTTGTAGCTTACGGGCACCTTTTCTCATAGTCGCGAGGCGGCTTCTCTCAGGTCCCGTGTTTGGTTGACCAGGCGCTTCGGGTCCGGAGGTGCTCTGGAACGGATGCGGTTGTAGTCTGGAGGCAGCTTTTCTCAGGTCTTGTGGGGGTCCGCGGCTTGCCGCTGGGATCACCACAATACCAATAGTAATTGTTTTATAACCGATTGTAATTTATCCAACGCCTTTGCTGTTGCCGGTCCCTTATAGCAGTCCCTAGACGATCAGTCATTTTGATCAAAATTTCACACCATCGCTTGAATAAAGCATGATTTAGCTAAGCATTGTCTAGGAGCTGTTTTTGATGATTTAGCCAAGCATTGACGGTGATTGATAGAAAGTTTAAATGACTCAAGCTCAAGCACTGACGCTTGACCGTCTAGGCCAACTTTTATCAAGCATAGCGTCAATTTTCTCAAACTTAGGGCGAACTAAATCCTTTGTCTCTATCTTGGGACGTGCTAAATTTAGTAACAAATCAAAGCTCTCTTAACCCATGCTAATGAGATTCTTATTGTATTCTGGTTCGTTTTCTCGCAGAACGTTGAACCTATGCTCATAACTGAAGCGCTTCTTATTTTGTACCACTCCCTAGACCAGCGTCGTGTCCTCTTTACTTCTTTCTTCCGCTTGAAGGCAACTAAAGTCAAAACGAGAAAAACAAATCAATATCGGAAATTATTCCGAAACACTTCATATGAATGGGTTTTGATGAAACCGATTAAAGGATTGATTGAAGGTCTATTACGCTTGCGTCAATCGATTGACAGCATAGCCTGATCAAAGAGCTAGATCGTCTAGGGCTTGCTTTACATATAGACCGACTGGGGTTGAAAATATGGCCGGGCCTGGGCCGAGGCCGGGGTCAACAAATTTGTCATGGCAATGGCCGGGCCGGGGCCGGGGTTATCAAATTTACCATGGCCGGGGCCGGGGCCGGGGCCGGGGTTCAGACCGTGTCAGGACGTGTCACGACGACGTAATGCAAAACACCGGTAAGTGGCTCAAAGCATGTTGCGGTTGGGTGTGTAATTATGTCAAGTCACAAAAGTTTTGTAGACTTGCAGATGCTGTGTTTGTTGAATTAATTAATACAGAAGCAATGATAGTAATTAAATGTACGGGTGTTCCACAAAAATGTCCACGACTTTTTAATTGATGCTATCTCCGCTTTAAATTAACATATTTTAATTGTCTTTTTTCACAAAGTGGTAAATTTTTGCTTCCTTATCGAAAAATTTGAGTTTTTAAAAATCGTTTAATAAGCATTTTCCAGTGATCGATTTACTGGAAGAGACAGACAAAATAATTATTCAAAGGAAAAGTTTAAAAAACAACTGGTGGTATTCTTCTTCATTTCTCAATACCTACTGTAAATGAACGCAATTTCAAAACATCACCTCCATCATTATAATAGTTCTTCGACAACGAATTGAAGAAGAGTTTGAAATAATCAGTGAAATAATCCGCAAAACAGTGAAATAATCCGCAAAACTTTTCGTTCAATGGTGGCTAGAAGTTATTCTTGCCTTCAGAGAAATGGAGGGTATGTCGAAGAATGCTCAATTACTTTAGTTATTTAAACAATATTTAAGGTAATGTTTTGTTGCACTTTTGAATTTTTGTTTGTTCGTTGTTTTGGAAAGTACTAAATAAGGAAGAATATCAACATTATTTTAAACGCTTTTCCACTGAACAATTAATCTTTCTACCCCTTTCAGTAAATCCATCAATGTAAAGGGGTTATTAAACGATTTTCAAAAACTTAGATTATTCTAAAAGAAAACAAAATTTACTATATTGTGGAAAAAGACAACTAAAAAATGTTAATTTAACACGGAAATCTAATCAATTAAAAAGTCGGGGACATTTTTATGGGACACCAGGCATAATGACTAAAAGAAGTGCATCAGCAATATGGGATTGCTTTTATATGTCGGTGAAGAGTGTAGGAATTGCAGTGTGCACCATTTGTGAAGCAAATATACGACAAGGAACGGCTGTTGCATCTCAGAAAACTTTCTCAACTAAATCTTCATGGGGTTACCTAAAACCAACACTAAATGATCAATTCCTGGAAGCTAAAGAAAAACCAAACAAAGAAAGAGAATTTAAAAATAAAAACAAAATGAACAAGAAGAAAAACTAAATGTCTAAGTATTGAAAGCAAAGTCAGTTTAGGTTGCAGCAGTGGCAAAACAGCCGATAGTAGCACGCTGTCTTCGTCTACTGGCAAACAGCTGACTTTAAAAAAAACATTTACTGAATCTAAAAAACTGGGTGCCTAATAATACTGACCAAATACATGGAGAGAAATTGTTAATTTACTGGATTTGTGACGCACTCAATCCTTACCACCCTGGGGAAAGGGAAACTTTTTGAACTTTATAGAGTTTCTGAATAATTCCATCAGAGAAGGTAATTAGAACAAGACTAATTCCAAACCTCAGTATCCAAATTAAGTGTGCCATTTCAGAAGAAATACAACAGCAAGTAAACGAAAATAGCATCTTCTCAAGACCTACTGATATTTCGATCTTTCAAGTCGAAATTCTTTCATGTCAATAACTGCGCACTGGATTATAATTACACTGGATGGTAGTATACACACTGCTTTTTCTACTTAGTGACTGCATGTTCTTCAGGATTGCGATGAAGTCGCAAATCTCTCGAAAAATCATTTTAAATTTGATTAAAAAACAAGAGAATTTTTCATGTGCGGTTTGCCGAGCACACAACACCTTTTTCACTCCAAATAAATCCAAGCCAAGTTAAATTTAATCCAAGTAAAGTTCAATTTAATTCAAGTCAAGTTCAATTAAATCCAAGTCAAGTTCAAATTAATTCAAGTCAAGTTCAAATTAATCCAAGTCAAGTTCAAATTAATCCAAGTCAAGTTTAAATTAATCCAATTCAAGTTCAAATTAATCAAAGTCAAGTTCAAATTAATCCAACCCTAAGTTGAGTTAAAAGTTTACATACTAACACGCTAATATGAGCGGTTTTTGTGAACATGTATCTATTGGAGGTAAATATGTATCTATTGGATGTGATGAGCGAGACAATCGTTTTCTCTTTAAGCAAGGAATACATAAAATTTCCGCCAGTGTTGCAATTTATGGAAATACAAGCTCTCGTAAAATGTGCTAGGTATCTATTATCAGGAGGTAGAGTGTGATTCAGATTTTTGACCGGCGTAACAGATGCAAGTCAATTATAAAAACTTAGCATTATAATACTCATTAATGTTGCTTTAAAATTCTACATTGATGGCAGTGTTCAAACATTTAAATATTTATGTTCAAAAGGTAATTTTATGTTAAACATACACATAGTAGTTTCAAGGATTTATTCACTCATAGATCTTACATCGATCCTGAAATTCCACTTCATCATATATACATACAAATACAAAAGATTACTACCGGACGATATGCAGAATTAATCTTTAAAAGAAATATACAAATGGGATTCACTGGTACTAATGTACTATTCCGTAATCCGTGTTAGTCGATGTGACGAAATGTACATAGAATCCTCTTACAATATACAATAATAATACAAGTAATAATGATTCTAACTCAATGCGTATTTTATATGTATGTGTATACAATTCAATATATATTATAATTTCAAGACTCAAAAAACTTTTTTGATAGCTAGTCATTTAATGAATATTGTCACCCATATCAAGATATATTGAATGTATACACGGACACATATTGAATTGTATACACATACATTGAAAATACGCATTGACTCAGAAACATTGTAACTTGCATTATTATAGTGTACGGTCAGAGGATCCTACATTTCTTCACATTTGTGTAATACTCATATAAATTGTAATCAAACGGAGTCGTACATTGGTAATCTGTGAATCTCATATTAATATTACTTTTAAAGATTAAATGTACGCATCGTGCGGTGGATAATCTTTTGTGTTTGCATGTATATGATTCCACATATATATGTGATCAAGTGAAATTTCACGTATATAAATACTTATGAGTGTAAATAAATCCTCGAAACTACTACGTGTATGTTTACCATAAAATTACCTTTTGAACATAAATATTTGAATGTTTGAACACTGCCATCAATGTCGAATTTTAAAGCAACATCAATTAGTAGTATAATGCTGAGTTTTTTATAATTGACTCGCTTCTTTTACGCCTGTCAAAGATTTGAATCACACTCAGCCTCCTGATTCTGGACACTTGGCAGATTTATCACATTTTACGACAGCTTGTTTTTATAGAGATTGCAACACTGGCGGAAATTTTATGTATTCCTTGTTTAAAGGAAAACCGATTGTCTCGCTCACCACATCCAATAGATACATATTTAACACAAAACCGCTCAAATTAGCGTGGGATTATGTCGATTTTAAACTCAACTTAAGGTTAGATCAATTTGAATTTGCCTTGGATTAATTTGAGTTTGACTAGGATTTATTTAAACTTGACTTGGATTAATTTGAACTTGACTTGGATTAATATGAACTTGACTTGGATTAATTTGATGTAAAAAAGGTGTAGTATAATGCTAAAAACCCCGGCCAAAACCCCGGTTTAGAGCACTATTCTGCCGAGGCCGGGCTGGGCAAAATTTTTCGTGGCTTGCCGGGGCCGGGGTCAGCAAAAATGGCCGGGGTTGGCCGGGGCCGGGGCCGGGGCCCCGGTCGGTCCATAGCTTTACAGCTAAGTGCAGGAGCTCCAGCATCGCTGCAGTGACTGGACGTGCGCCTAGACGCTGCGTCTCGAGTAGTAGTAGCTACGGCGGCTCTTCTCGGTGAGGCGGCTACGATTATCTTCTCAAGGTTTGATGCTTCATTGCTTATTCCGGCTGCCTCACTGTCACGTAAATTGACCACTTCACACTCTGGATGTTTCATCTTTACATTAATTCGTTGATCATCTCGCCCAAGAATGCTAGACTAACTTCGTTGTCTGCGAGTGATTCGAGTCAATGAATTTTTTACTCTGAAACAGACTCAGAATGCAACTACGTTTTTAGAATCTGGCAAATGCTTTGATAAAAACCGTCCTCGGTTTAACGATCCCCAATACGATTGAAGGACAGTCTCCGTCAAAGCACTTGGGAGGTTTTCATATCGTAGTTGAATTATGAGTCGGTTTCCGGATGAATCGACAACTCTCTCGAACTTCTCGTCTAACTCTCGCAATGGATAATTATCAATATGTTTTGAGAAAAGTTAGAGCACTTATCTCTTCATTTCTTAAAAAAAACAATTTGGGATTTTTCATGGTGTAAAACTTCAAAATTATTCAGAAAAACACATGCAAACACACTCATTGTGTCCAAATTAGGCATTAACATTATCTGTGGAACTGAGCCAAAATACCTCTTGCGTGGTCTTATTGCATTGAATCATCTTCCCCTACTGAATTCCAGGGCATGAAAATCCTCTAAACTGCATAATCAAACCAAACTTAATCTGACCAACTCTTACTTTACCTCACCTAACCTTAGATGCCTTTTAAGCCTGTCCCAGCCTTAACAAAACCTAAGCCAAAGTAAAATCAACTCTAAACGTGCAACTTGATGGAAATATACACTGAGAGAAATTTTGGCCCCTCTGAGTGTCTCATGGCTGTTCAGGTGTCTCACACGGAGCGAAAATATCGCAAAGAGAGAGCAGATGCCTCATTGGAAGTGCGACTTTTCGATAAGCGCTTTGTGTCTCAAAGCAAGGTGTTGCTCGTTCGTTCGTACGCAAACACAATGTGGTAAGTATGATAACAAAACATTTGTTAAATAGTGTGGAAGTATACTGTTGGTACTTGAGCATAACATTTAATGCCAACTTCTTTGCAAATTGTGCAAATGTATAATCGATGCAGAGAACTAGATTGCTCTGCGGAAAGCTAGGAGCTTCATACTGTATTGTATTATTACGCATCAGTCCCACAGGATAAATGGTGCATTGCTGCGCTGGAGTTGTATTTGTGTGATGTGTCGTTTAATAACTGGTGGATTCTTTTGCATGTAGTCCATTTGTGCAAGACAGGAGTTTGTTTATGTATACATACAAAACTGATAAAGAAATGGTACTTTGTTCATCGAAAACTGAGCTTGTAATCTGCGTTGCGCTGGATTGCTTCTCTGTAACAAGTTGTGATCGTTATAATCGCGATGAAGCATTTTAATGAATAATTCAATTATTGCTGTTCATTTGGATTGCAAAGTTAAATTAAGAGGTTAAGTATATTAATATGCCAAGCTTCATTATACTAAAATTTCTCAAAATATTCTAGCATTTTTAAAATTTAAGCAGTTGAACTCGTTCAACAATCCACCCCATTTTATGGCCACCCTCCCTTAAAAGATTGTGAGTCATATTCGTGAACCTAGGTCATGTTGTAAAAAATGAGATTTTAGATTCCTCAGTATATTTTGAATTATCTAATAACTCTCAGAACTGTATGCTGAATAAACTAACCTAATATGTATAAGTTTATCCTGTGCTTGGCAACCATGAATCAATTTAAACTAGCTCTGTTGATTGTGCCTCATGTTGCCAAAGTTACATGGCCATGAAGCAGTATTATATATACAAGTACTTGTGGGTTATCTAAAACCACTTGTTCAGGGAAAAAGTTTTCTTAAGATAAAAGGTAAAAAACTGAATTGTTATATGAATATTGGGTAAATTTTGAGGACTTGAACATAATTGCTTTTCGAAGTTTCGATGCCTAAATATTGTTAATGAGATCAAAAGAAACAAGTTGTCTTCAATGCACTTTCCGTCGGAAATGAATATTTTAAAAGTTATAGCGGTAAATTAGTTACCGGAACTCCAGTGTTTGAGGCGGGAAAAAATATACCACGCGGTCCGACGTGAAAGTAAACAGGCGTTGCCGCGCGCCAACCAAGCCGACTTTGCCAGAACTCCACTGTTTGAGGCGGGAAAAAATAAATAAGAGAAGCAAATCCCCTATTACAAACGTAAAGAGGTTGGGTCGTGAGGGATAGCCACAGTTCTTCTAGTGAAAATTATAAATAAAGGTTGTAACCGACCCATTACGTCGAATGATTGAGTGTGTGCAAGCGCGCCGAAACACATGTAGCCATCACCGCTGCTTCGACGTAACTGGCAGCCTTGAGATGACTGCAGGTCCGTAACTTCAACCCCGGTATGTTGTGGGTTCGACGTATCTGAAAACATTCGAATTAAGTCGTTCGGATCGACAATATAACTCATCTCATTATCTATGTTAATGCATACTAGAATTTCACTTTATTTATAATTTTCACTAAAAGAACAGTGGCTACCCCTCACAACCCAACCTCTTTACGTTTGTAATAGGGTGATGCTTCCCTTATTTATTTATTCCCGCCTCAAACACTGGAGTTCCGGTAACTAATTTTCCGCTATAACTTTTGAAATACTCATTTCCGACGGAAAGTGCATTGAAGACAACTTGTTTCTTTTGACCTCTTTAACAATATTTAGGCATCGAAACTTCGAAAATCAATTATGGTCAAGTCCTCAACATTTACCGAATATTGAATTGGTGTTCTTGACTGTATGAATGGATTTTTCATATGAGAAAGCATCCCTGTTGAATAATATTCATTTCTAATGCAATTTATCTTCTTAACATGCATAGGAGACTTTCATTTTCAGTTCATGGAAGGTCCCAGAGATTCATTTTGGAGTGAAAGAAAACAAAAATTTTAAATGATAAAAAATAATACCAGTTTAATAATCTACCCTTATTTAACTTATCCTCAAGATCAAAAGGAAACCATAAATTAAAAGTGGTGACAGATAACCCACAGTACCTATTTGCATTATTGTGTATGCTTCAGCTGGTTAACTTGCTTGGGAAGTGAATATATAAATGTAAAAAAAGCTGATCATTTTAAGTATTTTATTAGCTAAAGCACCATTTACGCTGATGTTCAAGTTAGCCTGATACTATTACTTACCATGTTTAGAGTTTGCTATTAGTCCTGTGCATGTTCCATTAAGAGGTCATATTTAGCGCTCCCAGGGGGGACTACGTGAGGGCCCGAGCTAAAGGTTAGGTAGGCTTTCTTTTTGTTGAAATTAAATAGGTTTTTATTTTGTTACGGACCATCTTTTTTCGGTTCACTGCTGTCCTGTTTTTCAGCACCTACTTCTTTCTTCTTCAACTTTGATCTTGTTTCATGAACTTCTTTCTCATCTTACTGTTTCTGTGCCCTTTCTGCATAGATTCCACGTTCCCTTAACTCCATACTAAATGGTGCCTTCTTCTTTCCTCTCTTTGGATCGCCTTTGTTGCGGATAGGGCGGCTTAAACTAACTAATAATCTAATCTAATCTAATCTCTTGTGTAAGATGTTGGGAGAACAGACTCGTCGGCGTTTTAATCGTTAGCGACTTATTAGTTATCTCTCTGACTCATCTCTTGTGAAAATTATAGCGCATCTGTACATTGAAAACTTCGAAAAGAATTTATATGTTTAAATTCTTTTCTAGTCGAACAGTTCTTGGTGAGTCCGCAATATTTGTGTTATTTAGTTTAATATGCCAAATCTTCGTCGCTGCGCGGAGAATGTGTTGGTTGGAATACTCAGGGAAGACGAACGCTCAGGCTTGAACGCAGCAGCATTGCTGCTGTTTCTGGAGAGGTGCAAGCTATATTCTGAAATTTAACAAGAACCCACGCAGTAACGCACTATAGCCAGGCGTGATACCGTCTTGGAAGATTGTAGATGAGGAAACTGCAATATTCCCGAGTGCGCTGCGTCGGTACCTTGGGGGGTTTGAGCGTGGGTAAGGCGTCCGGCCACAAATGGGTAGGCAGCTGGAACCCCCAATGGGGTTTGGCTGCCCATTGCGATCGAATGTACTGTAGTATGTAAAAAATATTGATCGGGAGACAATTATAATCTTGAGTTGTAATTTATAATCTTGGTGTTCATATAATTTTGATATTCAAATAATATTGATGTTCGTCTCACGTGGTAAATTGTAAAGGTCTGATACTTATTAAATTATGTGACCTTCAGGGCGATATAGTTGAGTAACAGAAGCGCTAACAAACCCATGTCACTACTACTTCTACTACTACGCTGCCGACCCTGATGCCGAGGGTATTATTCTTGTTGAAGCTGTTGAGGTATGCCGCGTGAAGGGTTTATTGCAAGGTGTTACTGTGTGGCTAGCGTGTTACTATATATTTAACATGAGCTACCCCAAATCCTGTAAAAAACGCTGCTATTCATACAAAGAGGACTTCTTGGGTTGAAGGACAAGTGCAAGACTCCTCTAATCGCCCTTAACACCGTTAAGAGCTTGAAAACTTTCATAAGTACAAACCATATTTAAGTCTTGAATTTGAACCCCTTTTTTTACGTCAATTAAGTTATGGTTGGGTGAGCCTTCGTTTCAATGGAACAAGTTTATTTTTAAGCTAGGGGCAATTTTCTTTTCGGGTCATTGCTACTCTTTTTTCAGTTCCTCCCGCTTTCTTCAACTTTTTTATTCTTTCCTTTCCTCATTCCCCTCAGGGTGGTACAAATATTGTATCTATTAGAATTACCGCTCTCAGTGGAAAATGTGTGAGGCCCGAGCTGAGAGTTAATGGGTTAGGCCTTCTTCTTGTTGAAATAAGATATTTTTATTGATGTGTCAAGGAACAGTTCTTTTCCGAATCACTGTTGTGCTGTTTTTCAGCACCTACTACTTTCTTCTTTAACTTTTATCATGCTTCATGGGCATATTTCTCAACTTATTGTTTCTATTCCCCTTGTGCATAGATTCCGTTATCTTCATACTAAATGGTGCCTTCCTCCTTCCTCTCTTCGAAATGTTTATTTCAGCGGTTAGAAATTGTTAAACTAAGATATAATCTAGTCCAATCCTTTCTTTATTCTACCCCCCCACCCCCACGGTTCTGGAGTCATAGCTGTTCTCGCACTCACTTCCCTACGTATCCTCTTTATTTTCAACTCATGGCGCTAACCGGTGTAAATTTTAAGCGCGACCAGCAAATAGATCCCACCTATTAAGTATGCAGTTATTATATGCTTTGTAAGCAATTGTCATTGTATATATTAAGCTACTGATAATTTTTGCTAATCATCGAAATATAGATTATATAACACTGTCTCTGAAGTGATGTGAAAATCTGTATTTAATCCATGTGACCTTATGGGCGATATAGTCCCGGTTACTAAAGCACTAGTAAGCCTGCGCTGCTACCACTACTGCTGATAGTCAAACAATTTTTCAAACATCCATCAGTACACTCCACTCCCTCTGCGTTGTAACTTTGCTGATTTGTTTTAAGCCGACCGTGTGCTCTGTTATCGAAAACAATTTCCCCTACTTTCCCAATAATTATGAGGGGTCCGCAGTTGCATTTTGCTGGTGACCATGGTGGAAAATTTTCCATAAAATTCTTCTTCGTTATTCTAACTTTTTGTTTTTCTCGCTGTGTAGCTTATACGGAAACACACCCTGAGCAGAGATGCATTTTTCCAACATATTTATGCTAAAGGGAATCTTGTTCTTTGTTCTTTTGAAACTACTTGAATGATGTTTATGCAAGCCTTAAACTAATTAATAACCTACTAACTCAACACTCGCCGTAAAACTGTCAACTCTAAAATAATATAGCTAACGATAGATATCTTTGAGAAAGCTAAGTGTCTTAATTATACGGATGTACATCGCTCGAAAGAAGACATAGAGAGGAAACAACAGATTCTTCACAAACACAGGAAAACATTCAACAAATGGAAAGATTTAAATTCAAATCGAAGATAAAATTATTGATTGGTTTATGGCTTGCATGAAAAACATTTAAGTTGCATCAAAAGAGGAAAGAACAAGATCCTGTTTAGCATGAATATGTTGGAAAAGGGTCTCTTTGCAGAGAGTGGGTTCCCGTATAGCCTATACAGTGCGAAAAAATAAACAGGTAGAATAAAAAAAGGAATATACGGAGAATCTATTATGGATGTAACTTTTCATTTTATTTTCAATAGGTAACTTTTTTTTCACACTGTTTCATATAGTTTTAATGGAGGTGTTGTATTTTGTGCTTGGAACTATTTCTTTATCATTCACCCTTCCATCAACTCTGTGAAAACGAGTCCCTTGGTCGGGATGATACCCTCTGCTTAACTCATTTTTAAAACATGAGTTAAGTTAGTAATACTATTGTGTCTATGTGCTTCAATTAATTGTTCCCTTTTTATGAGGTATTATGTTTCCTATCTTCATTTAAAACTCACTTTAAATCATTTAAATAATACAAATAAATAATGAGGGGACTGAGAGCCATTCCAAGTTTATTTTCTTTATAAAATATATCCATATATGTTCTTGTGTAACTGCTTTTCATTCCTCCCTAACTTCGAGAGCATTTCTAATTGACAGTGAAACTGCAAACTATACGAGCGTCAACTATGCAAGGTAATGCGATGCATTGTATTAGTAGTAGTAGTAGTAGAGCAGAATTAGTAGTAGTTGTGGTGGTAGGATAGTAGTAGCAGCAAGCCCTCTACTACTTTCACTACTACTATAACTACTACTACTACTACTACTACTAATTTTACTCTACTACTACTAGTTAAATGCTACGGTTAATATCCGTAGAGTTTTATTTGAGACACCAGCTAAAAATGCATCAAACTGAAGCCTGAGTGTCTCATCGATGAGACACAGGAGCATCTCTAATGAGACACTGGAGCGTCTCTAAATCGGGTCAGGAGACACTGGCATGCATCCAAATCTCAAGTGTCTCGTTGGTGATGCATCTGCGAGTCTCGGTTTTGGGACAAACGTCAGATGCACCAGGGTGTTTCGAAATAGGGCCATTATTTCTTTCGGTGTAGATACGCTAATGGAAGGCGATGATACTAGATGCATGTCACAGACATGCTACACAACTGCATTTAAATACCGAACATGCCAGTATCGAAGTGGGAGATCATCTTTAAGCTAACAAACCAATATAATTCTAATAATGTGTCCGCTGTAATATAAACAGATTTGAAATCTTTTATATTTTCCATCTCAGGACAACAGCACGGAAACAGGTGTGAGCATTCGTACCCGTTTCATCCGTAGGTAGTGAAGTGGTAAATTTTCCTCTTAAAAATTTGTTAATTTGTGCCTCTTTGAATATTGACGAAAAAACAATTTTCCAGAAGTTAAGCTTCAAGAAAACCCACTAAAGTATAACGAGTTGCAGGTTGACCAGAAAAAAATAGTTTTATTTGGCAAAATTTCCAAGTCATGGTACATACGTGGCTGAGAGTGGCCCTTCGTCAACTTTTTTTTACTGGACATTTCCTGTGAAGAGGGTCTGGCTTCCTTTTTAAGTATTTTAAACGATGATTTAAAAAAATTGATTCTGCAATTTTCGTAATGTACACATCAGTTATTTTCAACGGATGTTGGCCTTTTTTCAACATTTTTCTAATTTACGTTTTTGATCTGTTTTATTCACTTAGAATGAATCTATTGTACCAATGTGAAATGCTAACGCTTATACAGGGTGTTTCAAAAATACACGGCATAATTTCAGGTATGTATTTCCCACATGTAGACAATCAAAATAGTTCATTACAACATATGTCCGGAAATGCTTCATTTCCGAGTTATGGCCTTCACAACATTGAAATTCACCGGAACGTTTTTCTTTCCGCAGGTCGTTGCCATTACAGAAGATGTTCAAAATGACCACCTCCTGCTTGAATACAGACCTCACATCGATGTCTCATTGACCTGCGAACACGATCCCACACTCCAGGAATGTTGCGTATGTCCTCAGAGCGTGCCACAATTCGATTCCGAAGGGATTCCAAATCAGGCACCGGAGACGAATAAACCAATGATTTTAAATGGCCCCACAAGTAGAAATCGAGAGGGTTCAGATCAGGTGAGCGTGGAGGCCAAGCAATTGGGCCACCTCTACCTATCCATCGATCAGGAAATCTTCGATCCAAGTACCGGCGAGCCGTACGACTGAAGTGTGCAGGAGCGCCGTCATGCAAGAAGTGAGCGTGCTGACGATCGATCAGTGGAGTGTCGTCATAAACATCAGGTATGATGTTTTCCAGGAAGTTTGTGTACGCCTGCCCCGTAAGTCTGTTTACAAGTACATGGGGTCCAACTAACCGATCACCAATGATACCGGCCCACATGTTGAGGGAGAACCGCACCTGGTGATGAGATACAACAGTTGCATTTGGGTTTTCATACGCCCATACATGCTGATTGTGGAGATTTGTTATGCCATCTCGTGTGAACTGTGCTTCATCTGTAAATAATACTAAGGCAGGAAAGTTCGGATTTGCAGCACATTGCTGCAAGAACCACTGACAGTACCTAACTCGTGCAGGGTAATCTGCTGGTGACAGCGCCTGTACACGTTGCAAATGGTAAGGATACAATTGATACTCTTTCAGCAGTCTCCAGACAGTCGTATGGGGAACATTCACTTGCAACGCTAACCTTCGTGTGCTGATAGAAGGAGTTCTGTTCACAATCTCCAGAATCTCCTCCTGTTCTTCTGGAGTTGTAGATCTTGGTCGTCCCCTTCCCAATCCAGGAGAGTCAAATTTTCCATACTCGCACAGACGCTGATGGAGACTTACAAATGTCTTCCGATCTGGACATTGTCGCTGTGGGTACCTCTCCTGGTACAAACGACGAGCCAGCGCAGCATTGCCGTCTGCCTTACCGTAGATCAAGTGCATCTCTGATAGCTCCTGATTTGTGTACATGACACACAGTCGAACGCCAAACACAACACTGAATTTAACCTTCGCCTAGGAATGATCTGTCAGAGTGCCCTCTTAATGTGTCCTTTGACGGCAACGACCTGCGGAAAGAAAAACGTTCCGGTGAATTTCAATGTTGTGAAGGCCATAACTCGGAAATGAAGCATTTCCGGACATATGTTGTAATGAACTATTTTGATTGTCTACATGTGGGAAATACATACCTGAAATTATGCCGTGTATTTTTGAAACACCCTGTATATTCAGAGCTAAATGTTGAGTTGGCCGTCTATATGCTGGAATAGACTTCACTCTTATTTAGTTTCATGACACGAGTATCTTGCTTCTAGTTCACTGATATCTTTCATTGAGTGACTATTACTTTCAACTACTTTTAATAATTCATTAACGTTTTAATCCTACTGTTTCCGTATATGCAGGATCTAGGGATATATGAACATAATTTCCTTATTCATTGCTAAATCGTGCACTCAGTCTTATTTTTGTGGTCGGAATGCTCTGCTGTGGTGAGAAGGCTTGAATTAACTCCTAATTTGACACAAAATTATCTATTTGCTTGAATCTGCTGATAGCAGAAGCATATTTATGGCTGAAGATTAAGTGGAATATTTGAATAGATCAAAAAATAAACTATGAATTACGTGGGTAAATTTTCTATTCCAGTTTACCTACAATAAGGTGCGATGAGTTGATTTTATACATATTTCTGTAGGTTGTGACTGGCGCGATGTACACAATACTTACAACTTGTTTACCACTGAAGCATTCTGACTCAGAAGATTCTCCGCTTCGATTCAACTGTCGTTCTGTCTTCAACTCCATTTGCAGTACACACAGCAATAACATTATTGTCTTCACGGCATAGATAGGCGTTCCTTTTACCTTTTCCTTAGGTTTTTACGGCATATCCAGCATATACAGTATAGCACTGCATGCCAACATCTGTATAATCATCTTTTGGGTTGTTAAAAAACACTCGTTAAATATCTGTTCGCCATAGAAAAGGGTCTAGAACCATAAATCGATTTCATAACAAAACTCAATAAATGTTCACGATCATTTGACTCCAAATATCCTTTAACGTCGTAACGCTGTGCTGTCTACGAGGCTTTCGTTCAGGACCTGAAGGGCCTCCATGTATCTTGCTTTTGCAATATTCATAGCAGGAGGCTGACTTTCTATTGAACCATAGTTTTAGATGGCATTTTAATGTTACATAGAAACAAACATATTGTTTGCTTCAATTCTAAAATCGTCTTATGAGGCCAAAAAGTTCATCTTCATCAGCTTTTAATAACGCAGGCGATCTATCCTAGATAGTTTTTTCAATCATCAAAGTCACCCCTTTTCTGTGCAAAATCAATAACATACCTCAAAACCGTCTCGATTTGTTCCGAATTTGTAGGAAATGCTGCCTGGAACTTGAGTAAAAAATATTAAGTCTATCCTGCAAAATAGGTTTGCCCAATTTTAAAACATAGTTACCCTCTAAAATGAGTCGAGCGTGCGACGTTAAGCATTGACCTGTATCGTATATGTTTCTATTCATTACGTCTTCGGGAAATTGCTGAAGCCTATGTACACCTGCCAAAGCTTGTTTCCAGAAGTAAGAGAGTTTTTATTTCTTATTTATTCGTATGTAATTGTTGTTCTTTTCGTGAAAGTCTTCATTCCCCTAACGAACCTCGTTCGTTATTTTTTTTGTTCTAGTATGTAAAATTCCAAGTTATGTTGATTTCGGTCAATTATTTAAGCCATTCTCAACGGGTCATTAACCTCCGCTAACATGATCTTAAAAATAATTCCCTGAAGCTCACGTCTAAGAAAATGTAAGAGGATTTTCCTTCCGGGAAATTAAATAGCAACTCTCTTAATGAAACGGGGTCAGGTAGATTGCAGCCGTTCCTTATCACGTACGCCCAAGATATTATTTATCATGCATGCGTCATTAAATCAACGAACAATGTCGATTATTTAGCTTGAGAACTTTCAAAATTTATGCAGGAAAATTCTCTGCAAAATATAAGACTCGAAATCTATTTCCTTGAAGTTATTTGAAACTAATATTTTACGTATCACTGGGATCAATATGCTCGAGTTATGAGCTCATGCAATTTTGAACGCTTTATCCACTATCAACTATCATAATGCGAGGGCAAATGATTGCATTACTGGACAAGTACCAGGCGAATACCATTATTGAAATATTATATGTCTGCTGCGACATCGACAGAGTCATTACTTTCTTCATCTTGCATCAGGAGGGAAAGTTAATGTCCTCATGAGTTCACATACAGATACGTGCGAATTTAAATATTTCAAACCCACTCCAAAATGTGTCTTTCTTATTAACTCATGTGAAAATCTTAAAGACGGAGTGAAATCCATTTCACACGCTGAAAATACTCACGCATTGTTACGCCAGGTGAATCACGAAGAGGGTAGCTGTTCCCAAGAACAGAAATTTTCAAAATCAACATTGTAAGCGAAAACCTATGTAGTTAATACAAACATCAGAATAAAACTATTCCTTTTCAAATATCAGATAAGTTACTTTCATAACTAGAAACAACAGAGTTACACGAATAGCACTGCACTATTTTTAAGCTAGGACGTATTAAAACCTGTAAAAATATATTTGTTCAGTTAAAAATCCTGGAATTATGCAAAGTTGAAATTGGACAATAATATTGGTTCTCTCGTCTACGCTACTTCTGGCAAAATAAATGTCATAATAAAAAACGATGCCAACGCTGAATCTTTTACATGTGTCCGAATATTTTCAAGCAAATTGAGCAAATCAGACACGCAGCAACAAATGCAGAGCAAGTATGCAAGATATGATGTGTCGCATCCTCGATCTCCCAAACAACTCGCTCGAGGAGCTGCGCTCTTCAGGGTCTTGCAAATATCGCTTGAAGTGCGGAAAACTTTTTCGACATGCGACTTCGAAAGTCCGTTCAGAGAGGCGACGATCCTAAATTATTCGAGCTCGAGAGTCACAGACCAAAAAAATAATCGATTCTGAAGCGAGAAGTTCGGATGACGATACGATGGGGATATTGTCTTGAGCAGCTACGCTGCAGAATCAATTTGCACGGATTGAAGTTATGATCTTTTTAACACAAATTGAATATCATTGAAAATGAAGGTTTTTTCAATCCAATAAACAAGGTGATTCTACAGAAACTGATTGCAAAAAATATCTCACTTGCCTATAGGTATAACTTGCTGTTGTCAGTGCCCTCAAGTAAATTTATCACAAGGTTGAAAGTGCTAGTGAAAGCCCTCCTGGAGATCATCGAAGAGAAATAACTGCATTTTTAGGATATATCGTAGCCGAACTAAGGTGGAAAAAATTATGTACAATAACTTCATAATTTGCATTAATCTGATGGCAGCCCAACAGATAACCACATTAGAATGAAAATTAAGATCATAGGAAAGAACTAAACTGCACTGTTAAATCGAAAATTTGTTTCACTTTTAAAACCTGCATCAAGAGCAACATTATCATGGATTTAACCGTGCGTTGATTCACATCTTCATTCAAATCATGTCAGGTAATATGTAAATAATTGTAATTATTTCACGCAAGGGAATTGTAAGTTATTGAATTATGTTCAACAATAGTATATCTTCAATGAGAGATTGAACCAATTTATTTCCTACAAGACTGCATGCACAAAAGAACAAAATAAACATAAAGAAAGACTTCAAACAATTACCACACCAATAAAACCAGACGAGTATCACATGCATCAAGTAAATAAGACACGTACAGGGGGATATGATGAAAAATTTGTTTACTCATGCCGAGCATAAATACTTCAATACCTTTCTAAACTTTCTTTAAACTATCAAAATTTTCCAAGGATTCTAAAGCACTTCAAACGGGGCATTAGTCGTGAGTTTGAGGTGTTGTACGAATTAGTGTGTTATGAGCTTATTTCTTCTCAGTCCCTCATGCAGTTAATTCTTCATATGGGGTCGATTTCAAGCGTCATATAAGTGTTAATAAATCTAATGCATTCACACACGAAACGTGAACATTAATTTTCTCAATTTGACTAATCGATAGTTACATCAGAGTGTGTTTCGCTCCCACGGCCCATACTGACAAAAAGATTCCAATCAAATCCTAGAAAACAATCGCTTATTTGATTTGATTTTCTCAATTAATTTTACATAATGCTTTGTACCTCATATTATTATCTTAAATATTGTTTAGTTTGGTGATTAATACAGGAAAAATATTTGCAATTCTAGATTCAGAGGTTAACCTGTTCAACACGTTATATTTGAATGAAAATAATTCTTGAAACAGCTTAATATTATGTATCCATTTCAAAATTTTAATGAAACCATTTTGGACAATTGGGTAGCATTTGTCTTTATTGTATTATGCTAAATCCATACACCATTCTTACCCAAAATATACTAAATAAGGTATTTCACATCTGAATTAAACCGTCAATTTGGTAGTTAAAGTTTCTGAGACAGTTAGACGAGGTGATACATCAAAAAATATTTAAATTCTAAATAGCACAGCTAGACAGCACTGCCGGAAAGTCAACGCGATGGAGGCGTATATACTTATTCCCTTGAGCATAAACCATAACTAAAGACATCACGAATTAATCTGGAAAACATGATATAGAAAACCTTACAATTGATGATTATTAATCAGTCAACTTTTAAAAACTGTACGCAAGATCTACGGGCCCTAGCTACAGCCTATCACGTATATTTATTGAATAAACTCAGTACTATTAAATGGATGTTCAATCAGTCTCAGTTTCAGGATGTTATAAATTGGGGCGATTTCTCTTATAATTTCCACAAATATGAAGACAATGAGCAATGATCAAGCTTTTTCAAAGTGTTACGCTTTAAACCATAGCTACAATAATCACGGAGCCTATACGTAAGTAGAAAAACGGAAGGTTAATTTACTCAACTGAATTCGTCGTAGATATATAAGCAGCTAACATATGTGACTAATTTTTGGAGCTGTTAATAAATAACTATTACTATCAAAATTACACTAAGGATTGTCCATAGATAGATAGCGAAACCAAAGTAAAGCGAAAGCGCCTCAGGCCGCTCAGAACATTGCTCATGTTAAATCCCTCAAAAAACATTTACGACCGACTTGAACGCCACTCTACCCAAACAGAAGAATACGCATAGCTAAAAGAAATTCCGTGGCAATGCTGGTCGACGTATAAAACGTCTAACACACTGACGACTGGGGCACCACACAGTGTCCAAATTAAAGGATGCATGGGATTCAGCTGCAGCTTGAGACTCCCAAATAATTTGAAAACATGAAGCGAGCAATTCAAGGTATGGTCTCAAAACTTCAATACATTGCAATATATGCTGCGATAGTTAACTTTCCATCAATGACAAAAAGTGACTAAATTTTTTCGGCACAAGATCTACCAGTTGGGCGGACGATTCAGTCCAGTAGAAGACGGTCACTGGCAGCAGCTGGACCGCAGACTAGGAAATGACATACAACAAAAGCGGCAGGAATGCAGAAAACATGCATAAACCAATTCACTGTCTCCAAACTCAACATTTTTCGTTTGCAGCAGCTCATTTCTTATAGTAGAGCATGAGACAAGGCACCCGATTTACTTCTCAAATGTAAACTCCTAATCGAAGAAAATACAAAGTACCTCCGGAGAACTACCTCCTGCAGCAATGTACCTTATCTGCAAAGGCGGAAGCTCGGTAGAGGGGCCCGGCACAGACTGGCAATCATAAATTTTGTCTTGCTTGCATTCAAAATCTTAAATCCTTTACTCACCCACGTTTCCATTTCGGAACATGTAAAAAAGATTGCACATATATAAAGAAATTGTAGGATACTGATCAATTTCATGCGAAACTGATGAACGAAAAAGTGTTAAATAAATTTTCGTATCATATAGAATGGATTCTGGAAAATGTATTCTGAAAATGCAGTTTCTTCTGTCTTCATCCCATGCGTCTTCCTTCAAAGCAAACACATATACATTGTAACGGGCATTTTGCTGAAGAAACTTTAACATAGGTTGCGTTAGACTTATAAAGGAAAAGAAAGCTTTACAGCTAGGAATCAATTTTTATTTAACTTCGACCACCTCCTGATGTGCCGGTATAAGTTGAAAATCCCACCAAGATCCGCGGGACCCGCAATTGGGAGCCCAACACAACTGAAACAGAATATACCGATATAAGAGTGTATCGTTATCAAGTGGTTTTTATAAGGTTATACAAGAATTTATTTAGATATTATATATTTCCAATAACATTTCACCTCTCTACTCGCAACACACCTACGGAGCGGGCTGGCTTGGCCTTGAACCACAACGGTGAGTTAATTAAACAGCTCAGCTCAGCTCTGGCGACGACGAGTTAATCGTGCAGGTGCGGCGGAGAAACGAAGGCGGAGACAATAGGGCAGGGTTAAAAGCAAGCAGTCTCGGGCAGACGACTTCAAGTTATTCTAAAAGAAAAAGAAGAACTATGTTAGTTTACTAAACTCAGCCACAGCTGCCTCTTTTTATAGGAATAAATTTCATATCGTTCAAAGTATTTTAATTGCTCAATTACGAGCTACTCGGCTGTACCAACCTTGAAACTTTAATGAGCACATTTCAAGAGGCACATATATAAACGGCCATAAGAGGAAAAATAGGCAGGTTAAGTAAGAGAAGACCTAGTACTTGTAAGGTTTAAGGTAATATTAAGGTAATAAGAAGATAACTTCTCATTCAGAGGCAAGTAGAATTATTAAGTTAGGCGCTATGGGCCAATTTTAAGGTTTAAAGTTAAAGTTTACAGGACTCCTAAATAGGAGATTAAGTAAATTCCCAAGGTAGGGCTTAAAGCGTACTAGGACTCTCGGTAAGTTTTAAGGAGCCCAAACATGCAACGAAAACGTAAATTAAACTTATGGATAAGCAAAAGAGTGATCACTCAAAATAAAAAGGAATTACGAAGAATCGGCCATGATGAGTAAATGGTCTGCCCAGAAGCACTACAGCTACCGCTCCGTACCACATACACGTAAATTTCCTAAGCTACACAATATTTTTCTTCACGGGAACATTTAAGAAATACGTAATTTCTAACAGTTGGGCAGTCAAAATAAACACGTTTTACGCAATAACCTTGTGATCGAAAATGCTTCCTTAAAAAGCTACAAATACTTAAAAGTTTCACCATTTTTTATTTTTATATTTTATGAAAGATTAAAATTTACTTGTTTACATTAAACATTTTGTCCACCATAAAAGTACTCACGACAATGGAACAAGTACCCAATGCTGACCTAGCAGACATACACCTTGCGCACGGTTAACCAAATAGTAATTCTCGGGAGGCGGTCCGAAGTTACACAGGAGGATATCCCCAACAGACATGTTCCATTGTATCAAATATATGTTGCTATAGATCGGAGATTGTATGAAGACGGAGTATTTAGCCGAGTATAACTTGAAAGAGGAAGCAGGGGAAGATTAAGAGACCCAGATATGGAAAAAGAAACATTGGAACATTTCCTTAATAATCCAACCACAAATAATCCTTCTGCTGAACGTGTTTCGCATGTAAGTCAAACTGCGGTGTAAGAAGCCCCACACGATAATGGTGAACATCCATTTCAAGTTCAGCGTTTTCAAGAATTAAACGATTAATATTTATCATGTCGTGTTCAATTTGCTAAGTGTTTTTTTACACAAAATAGTGAAGAACCTTGGTTTCCATCAAAACTTTTATTTATAGACGAAGTATCATTCACGCAAAAAGGCAATAATCTACACTTGATGCCTGATCTTAATTCACGTTTTACGCGAGAAGGTAAACGTCAGGTTATATTCTCAGTGAAGTTTTGAGAGGATATTCATTGCAACTTTCTGATTGGGCCATACATAATGCCGAAAACAATGAATGGACGCAATAATTAATTTTGTTATTGTGTAATTTCTCAGTTGTTGGAAAATGTTCCGTTGGATGATATAAGAGTAATGCTCAAACACGAATATACTCTTACACACTTTGCGATTGCTGTTAGGCAGTAATTGGATACCCGATGTCCTAATCGCTGGATTGGCCGTGATGGCCTCATCACAATGTCCCCTGTAGTTAATTCTCCTGATATTAGACCCATAGATTTCTACTTCTGGGGAAATTTGAAGAGTTTGGATTACGAAACGCCGATTCATCCCAAACAAGACCTTATCTGTAGAATAGAAGCCTCCTGAAGGATTCGCGAAACTCCTGGGGTTTTCGATCACATCCGGAAACCATCGCACTGGCGTTTAAGCACCTGCATCACGACAAATGGGCTGAATGTTGAACATTTTTTATTAAAATATAACCAATTTTGAAATTTTTTCCTGTGGTCGAAATGAATAAATCTTTTATTCAGTTTCTTGTTTTCCTAGTCAGAAGTGTTTTCCTAAGTTGTACATTTCATTTCCCTGCGTCCCTCAGAGCGTGAAATTTTCTTAAATACGTTTCAAATTTTAAGTCATTGTAACTCTTTGACGAAGCATTTTCGACCACATGGAGATTGAGTAAATAGGGTTATGTCAACGGCCTTAACTTAGGCAACAGTTTGTTAAACAAAGTGCTGGTCACCCTAAAAAATCAGAATGCTGATGCATCCGATCTTTAAAAATAGATAAGTTGTTGAAATGAGGACAATCTATTTCGTATTTACTTCTTGTGTTGTCCAAATCTTGAAGACATGTTCACGCTTCCTAATTGAGAAAATTAGCTGTCAGGGGTTCCAGTTCTTGCAGGCTTCTCAGTGTTAGAAAATCAACAGTATAACAGGTTGAAACGTGTCTCGTGCTGCCTTGTGACTGTTTTCATTCCGTTACAAAATTCATCACTACCCTCCAGTTCATTTTAAAAACATACTGGGGTTGGACGAAAAAATATGAAGACCTGAAATATTGAATCATTAATTTTGACCATGTTATAAACAGTCAGAACTGGACATATTTTAATGTTTTATTATTTACGAGTATAATTCCATCTATTTGATACTTCATTTTTTTTAATTGTTTTTCACAGATACCTAAAAAATATTTGATTACAGCCTTATGAAAATGGCATACCTCTCTGACTTTCAAAGAGGCCAAGTTGTTGGTGCTCGAATGGAAGGTGCATGCTAATGTATCAGAAACTGCGCGAATGCTTGACGTTTCAAGAGGTACTGCCTCATAAGTGAGGACTGCCTGTGAAAGAGGAGCAAAACATCCTCAGCAAAGCACAAGTCTGGTTGAAAGTCGAAGTTGCCGGAGAAAGATCGTCGGACTCTAAATCGAATTGTTAGAGAAGGTTGCAAGACCACGGCTCTTAAAATTCCTGCAGACCTCAATGAACACCTACCGAACCAGTTTCCACGAAAACTGTTCGTTGAGAGCTGCACAAATCTGGATTCTACGATAGAGATGAAATTAGAAAACCTCTGCTCTCAGAGACAAATGTTTCCCAGCGTTTAGAGTATTGTAGAAACCACCAGAATCGGTTCGTCCAGCAGTAGAAAAATGTGAGTTTTTTCTGGCGAATCAACGTTTACCTTACTTCCGACCTCTAGCAGAGTGTACTTTCGGAGACAGCCGAAGGAAGCCTTTAATCCAGACTTCCTTTGTTCAAACGTAAAACATGTCGGGGATTCTCTGATAATCTGGGGTGCTATTTCCGGGAAATCCTACCGGCCAATGATATCCCTTTATGGAAAAATTAACAGCTGTGACTATTTAGGAGTTTTGGGCGACCAAGTTCAATCTATGGTTCAAGCACTGTTTCCGGAGGAGGTGCTATCTTTAAAGATAATAATACCCAATCCATACAGCTAGAATTGTTGAAGAATAGTACGAGGAACATTTTAATGAAGTGAGCAACTCATCTGGCTACCACAATCACCAGACTTCGATGTTATTGAGCCTTTATGGTTGGTTTTAGATATTCTAGTATAAAGTCAATTTCCGACGACATCGTCTCTAAAAGAACTGGAGGGTGTTTTAACTGAAGAATTTGCTAAAATTTCTTTGGAATCATTGCACAATTTGTATGAATCAAACCTCGGGCTGTAAAAGTTGGACCTACACCATAATAAATTATGTCGATTGAATATCTCTGAACAGGTGAGCTCTTTACTTGGATCGTAAAACAATGAGGAACTTAAAACGAGGACAATTCCAAGGAAATATTTTATGTTTGATAGGAAAACGTTTTGGAGCCCCGGTTCATCATCATTTCAAAAAAGTTAAACTCATTATGTCTGAAATAAAAAATATAGAATAAGATATTGAAAAAGGTCATTAAAACATGTTACACAACCAAAATATGTAAATAAAATGAAATTTAATAGATTACCATCTAGTCACTTTTTGCAAAGGATATGAACTGTCGGTATTGTTGAGGGCCGGTTTGCGTTTAAAAATAGGTAATGACTCTAAAATTTTAAGGTCATGAGGAATTGAGGCAGAGCCTAAGATTTTGAATTCAGTAGGGGATATCAGTACGTAGCATTTTTCGGCGTGATTACGTACTGCGGAGTGAGAGGGGTGTGCTAATTGGGTCCCAGTTCGGAAACTTTTACCCTCGATGCTCTGCCATTCTGATATAAAAATTCCGTGACGTCATGCCGACGTACGATGAATACTGCACACAAATGTAAGAATAAACCAGAGAGGCTCGCAAATCAATCTGAAGCGTTTTGTTGGGTCAACGAAAAATTGCACCAGTGCCTCACAAAACCGATACACAACACATAAAATCATTTAGTAAATATGTGATATCTTTTTTATCACGTCATCATGATGTACTAGAACACCCGCATTGAAATAAAAAATCAGATAGTTTCATTGTATGTATTATTTGGTTTATAATATTCGCCAATTTTTCCTCGTCCATCAACAAGAATTCCGATCTAATAACTCGTTGCATTAAAAACCCAGTCTCTTTGACCATCACAAGCCACCAGCATTCCTATTTTGGGAACATCAAAAAATTAGATTGCAATGATTATTTTTTTGTAATTGGTCTGAAATATATTCCAATGAGTTCCATGGCTCAATTTTTGCACGATATTGAGAGTCGCTAATTAAGATTTCCAGCAAATGTTCCAGTTCATATTAAAGCCTTGCAATATCGGTTCATCATTCAATTCAAGTTGCCAAGAACGCGCAATTTAGTTGACGGTTTAATCCATTCAACTATTCATCAACTAGAATTGAATACAACAAACATTGACAACGCAATGTTGGGACTAAGTCTGTAAATTCTGCGTGCGTAGCAATCAACGTTATCCGTTCATCACTCACACAAACACTCCACCAAATATCCTAAGCCATGAAATGCACGAGACATCATCATAAACACTAAAAAATGTCAAGAATAATAAGAATAACATTATGAAAGGATAAGGCCTGAAGTTGAGTAAAAAGATTCCGAAATTTTCTCACAAAAAAATTCAAATGAAAAAAGGACATTTTGTTCAAACTTTTTGAATTTTTCAATTTTCTTACTGCACTCTGCTTGCACGAAAGTCAAAAAATAGGGGTTAAGATTAAACATTGTCCAAGAAAATGTGGGGAGCATAATATTCCAGGTCTCGAGCAACTTCTTACTTACATAGGTAACATACGCAGAAATGCAGGAGATAGTATCACTACTGATCCAGCTCGTCGCTTGAAAAACGTATCGCATGGTCAATGGCATATCACTTGGAGGGCAAATATGCTGAGTATCCTAACCTACAAAACACAGAATTTTAGAACACTCAAGTTGGTAGCGTAGTGTTCATCGCAGGGTTGTCAAACTGTGTTTTCCTAGCCGTTACTAGCTAGGAACTGAACCAGGAACTAGGCCACTCTGCCTGAAAGACATCTGCGGAAATGAGGTGAAATTTTCACTTAATCCACTGTCCAGTTTTGACCACTGATTTGTGGGTTAGGACACTGCATATTTGCCCTCCAATTATTCCGGCAACCATTACCGCTAACGCTCTTGACATGATAAACAATTTTTTTAAAATATCGCAAATGGAATGAGATCGCAGTCCAGGGCTGCCACTCTAGATATTTTATATCTAGATCTAGATGTTTTTGCTTAAAGCCTGGATGTAAAATTTGGAGCCTAGATATTAGCTATAAAATCTAGATAGTTTTTTAGCGTGCTAGATATTTTCTAGCTAGAATACAATTGAACTATATATATGATAGATTTCTTTAAATTCGAATTAGGAATTCACTATAATGGTAGGTTTCTACTTCAGTCTTATTATATTTGTCAATTTGCTTCACTAAATTGTTTGAATAGTGAAACAACCACATTCTGATGATGTTAATCATGTTATGTATAGATTATGAACCCCACCTAGACGGCTCTTTCAATGTTTTTGTGCTGCCATAGTGTAGTTTCTAATTGTGATCATGAGGTTCATAAGCTAAAGCACACTATCTCCAATTGCAAAACTAGTGATGATGTCAAAAATCATGGAATAAAATCCACATACATTATCAAAAACTTAATGTGGCCTCATTTTGACGAAAGACTGACCAATGATATTGGCAACAATGAGTTCAGTTTATTTTTGGATGGAAGCAATGATATTTCAATCATGAAACTATTTGGTGTATCAATTATATACTAGAGTCATGCATCTAATAAAGTCGAATCAACTTACAGTGATGAAAAGTGATGCAGATATACGTTATGACATCCTCAAAACAGTTGTTGATAAGTAGGAATCTGAGCATTGATAATTGCAATGCAATAGCGACTGACAATGCAAGTGTCATTAATTGTTGGCATCAATAATGGAGTTTATGCCAAGTTCAGAGAAGAAAATTTATATTTAACATTGATGAGATGTGTATGCCCCTCATTCCAGCTTGCAATGTCCTATGCTTCTGGTAAATGTTTACCTAGGAACGTGGAATTTTTTATTGCAGAAACTTATAATTGGTTTGCAAAAATTTTTTCGACGATGCCAATTCAAATGATTTAATGAATCAATTAATATTGGTTCACATCCATTGAAAATTC